>NNCF01131615.1:60043-81383 GCA_002313205.1 Laupala kohalensis | reverse complement strand
TATATTCATCCTGGACATTTAAACTATCACCACACCAAATTTTATTGTGATCAATTCAGTGGTTTAGTCGTGATCAAGCAACAGACACTCATTTCCGCGTTACGCATTTATATATTAGTATGGAAGTATGAATATCCATACTAATATATAAATGCGTAATGCGAAAGCGTGTCTCTTTGTTACTTAATCACGACTAAACCATAGAACCGATCATGATGAAATTTAACAATGAGATAGTAAAGATGTCCAGAATGAACAAAAGCTAACTTTTATTTTTTAAATGTATGAAGAGAAAGATAAAAAATGAAGTTGAAGATAAATGTCGAAGAAATCGGAGAAACAAATAGGCCATATTCACTTAAACTGTTAGATATAGATGACAACTATGAGTATCAATATTGTTTACCTCGAAGAGTTCTACAAAAAAATTCCCCGACAGCATATGTCTATCTACTAAGGTTAATTTAAAGTATCGAAAAAACGTTATGAAAAATACAAGTGTTGAAATATTTCAATCTAAGTGAGGAATTTAAGAGGAAAATAAATCAATCTTCATTAAATTTAATGGGTTCTTTGTTTTGTGTTTAAATGCAACAAGATAAAAAGCATCTTTAAATCGTAAAGTTTGGACGAATGGTTTTGATTTCATAAGCGTTTTATTGAAATGGTGGAACCGCGCTGCCGGTGCAAATTGCATCGGAGCAAAAATTCGACCTGCGAGGCTTCCGGTGAGTGGGGTCGTTGGTCTAATGGGTAAAAAACATTCCGGGCAACGCCGGGTAATCAGTTATTGTTTTGTTGTTTGTTTCTCTTGTTATATATACTGAGAATGTCTCTCCTTAGCCGATGATGTTAAACATTTCAGCAAAAATATCTTGATCAAAAATAATATAACAGAGAAGACAATGTTTTTAATTGTCTAAGATAGTACAATGATTCTGATGTAAGCGTTTGCGAATGCATTCAGTCATATCCCATGGGCTTCTCTTGAGTATTAGTTAAAGAGTTTACGTTCATAGTAACTCGTCATTAGAGAAGTCGCTGGCGGACATCATTCGAAAAGATATAATCAAAGTATTAACGATGGGCGCCTTCAGTTATGAAAGAGATATCCACTAAGAAAGACGAGACATGACTATTCCACACAATGACTTTGTTAAAGATGTGGAATTAAAACTAACTAAATAACTGTAAATAATTGATCATCTAAGTTTCGGTTCATAGCGTTTTCTTCGCGATCATTTTGTTGAAGACAAGGAACGCCCGAATATATAAACGTCCCAACCATACCAATTTCCTAATTTACGAATGTCTGTACAAATGGAGCAACTACCACTAAAAAAAATCCCCTCATTCGATTAAAGTGCTTGGATAATATCGACTGTAAATTTAGAAGTTGGGAAAAAATTTTCCACGTACGATACAAACTCAATATTCAACAATTTGCCTAAATCCGTTAGTTGCAACCAATTTCTAGTATACAAAAAATTAAAGGAACAACGTGCACTTACTTGACCCAGTTAAAACAGAGACAGGTTATTTTGAATAAAAGTTTTCTTTTAATTAATTATAATCCGTACATTTCCTTGTTTTATTAATAAGTCATGTACCTTTTTTATTTATTTATTTTTTGTGTATACTAAGTTTTAATTACACATATTTCTTCCGTATATCCTACACGTGGAGAAGATATGTGATAACTTTCGGTCAGGTGAAAATGGCGACGAGCCGAGAATCGAACCCGGGACTCCTGCATTGATTGCAGGGGTGTTAACCACTACACCCGACTACACCACCCGTTCGCCTTCCAAAACTGTTCACCATTTCCACCATGACCTAGACGACATAGAAGTTGTAATTGTCAGAATATTTTTAAATTTTTAAAACTTCTTTCGACATTCCATAGTTACTACAGTATGTTTTTGCGTCGGTATGAAGTATTACTAGAATGTACAGCAAAGAACCGAAACCGTGCGATGACGTCAATAATATTCTTTTTCATGGATGGATGGTACAGTAGAACACAAATTATCCAAATCAATTGGTAACGAACTGGATTTAAAAAAATAAAGCAAAAACGACAAAGAAATATCGTATTTGTGATGGCAATAACAAAATAAACTGACAATATACACTTTTTAAAAACATTTTAATGATTTAATGGCCGTTAAGTTGGGTAAGTATAGGAAAATAGCAAGTGTTTATGAAAGAGGTGACGTACTTAAGTGGGCGCCAACCCGCACTTATTGCAATGAGTGATCATTTATGTTTACTTAAGCTATCCCTGAAGTGTGGTTTCTGCATTGCAAAGGAGTAAAAATGTTCACTTGAGTGTTTACTTATTATAAGTGCAAACTCTGGATTCCGCCCTTCATTTTTTACGAGGTTCTGAGTGTGATTGACCTACTAAATGGCGTTAAAAACTAATTAAAATATTTTCGAACGTTTATTTACTACGTAGGGCTACTAAGAGTTACAGAGTTAGAAGACGTGGTGACGTGGCTAAAACCTTCAAGGATTCGTATCCCGAACGGGGTACAGCCAATGAGCCAATTACTCCGTTAGATGATAAAATGCAAACAAAACATTTCTCAATACACACACGACACAAACGCGACATGGCGGTGGTTCTAAGTCAGGGAAATTATGAAAGATATAGAATCTTTCTCATGAACACGCAGAAATGCAATGAATTAAGAGCTAAGGAGATTTCGATAAAAAAAACATTTCTTGGAACATTGGAAAGTGAAACTCACCTCCAGGTGTATTGAGAAACAATGAATACCCTCCCCTCGCAAACGTATCGATGTTGAAGTGAATTTGAGGAAGAGGCAACTGGAGATCTAAAAAACAGAAAATGTCACACAAACATTATTCTCATAAACAATTCTTCTAAACAGGCACGTTGCCAGTGGGCTAGGAGGTTCCGGACCCCTCCCGAAATTTGTATAATGGGTACGAAAAGTATTTTATCTCGGTAAAATACTAATTTATTATTTGTTTATTCCAAATTGAACATATCGAAAATATGTTTTTGTAGAAATAACCCGGAACATATTAAAAATACAATCCGCATTGGCAAATTAGTGAAACCTTTTTTAATTCTAATTGCACAAAGTTTTATGTCTCATCTAAGTTGATAATAGAACTAAAGAAGTCTAAAACGTTGCAATTGGAATTTAAATACGAGTCATTAATCGTATAATTCATATTTTTAATACTGAACATTAAAATAGTAGAAGCAATTAATTTAAAGTTAACATCAATACACTTTAGGCGAGCCCCCTGTGAAATGCATTTCTGACAAGGGAGCTGCTTCCAATGGAAGTTCAAGTCTCACCTGCTGTTGCATCGTCTTCCATTTTGTAGAGAATCACACCCCGTAAAAAGAGATCACTCTCCAAGAGCTGAGATGAAAGTGTAAACACAGCTGCGAAACAATTGTAATATTACAAACACAGAATATAAGAATTAGTTTGTTTTATATTGACAATACGCACCTACTGCTGTGACCAAAACGTCCGTGCATAAGGTGAGAGGACTCTCCCACTCGATGGTCAAAGGACTGTAAGAGTCGCTTCCTGCACCGATATCTGGTCTCCTCTTTGAATAGAGGAAGGTGCTACAAGTTGTTTTTTTATCCGCTGCTTTCAACAACAACTGCGTATTGATAATAGGTCTGAAATAAATATCTCTCATAATACATATAAAAGTTAATGAGCGATATACGCAAGGTAATCCATTCAAGAGGTGACGTGCGTAATATAAGAGGTCAGGGCGTAAAACTGAAGACCCCAGGATCGAATTCCAGTCCCGAGTTCCACTTGCATTAAATCAAACATCGTTAACAAACAAAACGGATCAATACTTACGAAAAATACTTTAAATCATAATCATTACGTCTCCTAAGAATAATAGATCATAAATTTCTGGAATATATTTCCAAATTGAGAATAAAATAGCTGTTATTCTCTACATCAGCTCTAATTGAACTTAATATTCGGTCACGTATGCTACAATTTCAAAATATTTTTAAAGTAATACATCTATTAAATAAGTGCCAATACAACATACTCAAGTAATAACTTCGATTGGTCTTTTCCTTTCGATTTAGGAAGCTAAAAATAAACAAAATAGGAATAACTAGCAGAGCCCAGCGCTCCAGCTTCGGTTGCCATTTTATTTCACTACATCGTTTTTCTATTTCAAATATAGAAATCTTTTTCAATGAAAATTTTTTTGAGATAAATTATAAAATACATTATAGTTGGGTCATTCCACGCCAAATATACATAGTTAAAATAGATTTTTCACACGACCATTTCAGATTTTGATGAAATTTGGAAGGTAGCCAAGACGAAGAAAAATAACAAAGTCAATATACGAGGATATATATTATAAAAACAATATACGAGGATATATATTATAAAAACAATATACGAGGATATATATAATAAGTAGTAATACGAGGATACACACACACATATTTAGTCAAAAAGTTTCCGGAATTGGTTAATACAAATATATTAAAAGTACGTATAACATTATTTCCTTCAAAATACTCTCCTTCTACATCTATACACTTATTCCACTGTTCATACAATTGTTGGAAACACTTGTTGGACTAAATAATGATAAATACCTAAAGAAGTATCAAAAACATTAGAAAGAAAAAAGGTTCATGATTGTTTCCAATTATTACAATATTAATACTTAACGCGAATGAAATTGGCAATAATTATCTGAAAACAAAATTAATTATATATCAGGGCCCAACAATTGTTATTAAATTTATAAATCATCTTCAATTTAAAAAAGTCTTCGAAATAAATAAGAGAAAATTAAAAAATAAAAGAATTATTAGGTATGGCAAAAATAATTTGCAAAAAAAAAACAAAAAACTTTCATTAATATCCAACATATTGCACATTCAATTTTATTGTTCGTTTTTCCCCTCTATTTTATCTACTGGCTGTGGAAGATATATGCGAGAAATGCAATAATACTTTATCACTGATAGCACATGCAAGTTACGGATATTAAATTTGAAATATTCATAATTAAACGATCAAGGACTTCTCTGTACTCAATCTTTTTAGTGTAATATCTATCATAATTGGATGGGTCCCCGTCGTGGCCGCGGTGTCAGTATGATTGCTCGTCACCAAGTCATCCGGGTTCGATAAAATTTGTAGCTCTTTGTATCCATGTTCCAGTTAAATTAGCTGGGCCCGACCTCTGCGACTAACAACCGCAGTTGTAAAGCTCGGATACAGTGGTCTGGATCACATCTAGACGCTGTTCCTCCGAACTCGGTAAAAATTAGACGAGTCTAGTGAGTAAACTCAAATCAATAACAGCCTTACTGGTACTCGTCTTTCGTGGTCCATAGCTGGCCTGATCGATATACATACATACACAATTGGATGGATGACACTCCTCAGCTGTATAAGTGATATAAACTCGTAATCCATCAAATGAATGAACTCGGATATAAAACACAAATGATACACACTGCTGTCCCAGCTAATTCAGCTACAGGGCTAATCGTTGCATGGTACAATTCTGAGCAACTCAGCTATAGCATCATATAAAGTAATTTATTCACAAAGATTTCTGAAGTATGTATTTTGATGCAATGGAGGCAACACTACATTTCATTTATGACAACTAAGAATACATTCTCCAATCACACAAAAGCAAATGGACATTCACAGAACTTTCAATTAACCTGAAAAAAATCAAGGCCTCTTGACTTCAACTGTCCCAATACAATAGGCCTCAATGCCTGTCCTCTGGTTGGGAGTATATTTCTAACGTTAAATATAATTATTACATTATTTTTTACAAAAAATTGTGATTGGAATGAGTCACTAGTTGCACGGCGAAAGAACTGTTTAGAAGTTACGTTTGTAGTTTTTTGGCATAAATTATTGATTTCTAAGTGGGGAGTTGGTATAGATCGTTTGCTTCATTGGCCACTCTGCCCTCATAAATATTCGCTAAAAATGTAGTTCCGTATTTTTATAAACAGTTTGTGGATAGGATTTTGCAATATACAAATGCGCATGAATATAGAAGACATGATGTGACATACATTATAAATGTATAATTCATATGTATAATTATATAATATACTTTATGTAAAATTAATATAATTTTTTTTTTCACACAGTGCTTTTACATGTTTATTCCGCACACTATATCATCGCTGGTCAATAAAAAAGTTGACCTGTGTTTTGTACGCCTTTACTTGGTGTAATAGACAAGTATGTCGAACTGTAAGCTCAAATACGTGAAATGCAAGTTTACTCCGAGGTACTTTCGAGCCTAATACTAGTATATCATAGTAGTTTTACGACCAATAGGATGAGTCCAAATACGACGAACAATCTACAATTTGAATTAAATGAAAACAGTTATTTCATTATTCGCCAGCTAATAGAAGACGCACTTGGATCGTGCATGGATTCAAATTCCACGTATTTTCTCGGAGACAGCAATAACAACTAAGTCGTTTTGATGAAACAATTTAAAAAATGTCATAAACCGGTTGACTTCTTTTTGTTTGTGCATGAATAATAAAAGAAATAGTTGCTGAGCCCCTAAAGATTTTCAGCTTTATCGTTTAAAACCAGGGGAAAACTTTTGATCATAATTAGATGGGAACGTGTTCACAATACAACAACTGCTTCAAGCAATTGTATAGTATACTCCGACATATTTATCGCCAATTAATATCTGTTTCTGCAAATTGTTATGCGAAGGCGATCAATTATTTAATTCTGCGAAAATATAAAAACGTAATATTGTTTAGTAGTTTAGGTTACACTAAACAACAAACCTCATAACTACAATAAAATAGCACTGACTTTTGAACTCCTAAAAAATTCAAAGCAAAATAATGTACGGAAGTAACAGCCGTTCCTAAAGCAGTTCCGATGACGTAGCGTATAAAATTTATTTTTTGTACTTTTCATGGTATATGAACTATTCCAGAGTAAGTAAGGACTATATCAGGGAAGAAACGACATGCACACGCTACGAACTTCTAGCACGTGATCGACATAACATCGCAGATGCTCTCTACAAGGATGGCGCAAGCAAACGCCTCGTATAGGGGGCTAGGGAACACCGCTTCGTGACGCCGCACAGTGGAGTATGTTGAGACGAAACCCGGCCAAAAGAATTTTATCCAGTAAATTTGATGGATTATGGCGAACTATCGTTTACATGTATATAAACAAATGTCATGTTAAATTAAATGTATTTTTGATTCGAGAGGTTACGTACAAAATCTATATAAACAAGTTCTATGTAAATTTTCTTAACATGAATAACGGACACAACATTTATTTACATACTTAAAAATGATTTCTCGCCATAATTCACCAAATTTACTGCATAAAATACTTCTGGCCACGTTTCGCTTCGATACACTCCACTGTGCGAAGACACAAAGAGATGTTGTAAAGCGGCATTCACTAGCCACGTGTACGTACCCCTTATGATGGATTCATTCAAAGCTCATTCACTAAACATTATTACTAGTCCCAACAAATATTTGAGGTAATGCTGTAAGAATTTACATCTACACATCCTTATTCACTCCCTTATTTTACGTTCCTTCTTACTTTTACACGTCGAAATAAGAGGGTGGGGTCACTTCATGGAATTGGGGAGGTTTAATGGCTCGTTTTGAATTAAAAATGGGTCAGCTTCCGCTTCTATTAAATTTACGGACGTTCTGGTTCTGTAAGCAGCGTAATAACCGAAAAACCTCTCAGTGCTTTTCGGTCCGCTTGTTTAACGATCGAGAGAAATAAATATTACAGTGTGCTCTCACGGACCTAAAATGAAATTTTAATTTTTGGTCTTAAGTTGCAACAAATTGTCAATTGATGACACAATTATCCACGTGTATTTTAGAGAAAACGGTATATTAACAGTTCTTTGATGTGTATTAAGACTAGGTAAAAAAGGCGACTTATTTTGGAATACGGTGGCGCTAGTTCGGAATCCTACAGGGAAGACCAGATCGTGAGTTGGTGGAATTTTTCAGAGATCAACTCGAAGTGGACCTAATGTTTCAACCGAAGCAAGGTGCACCATTTCAAGCTTACACGGCAGAGAATGGATGGGAAAATGGTACGTTAGATTCCAGCCACCGAACTACTTTAGTCGAGAACTATTTGTGAAAACAGAACCGATAGAGTTAAATACTTTGTGAGTAGGACTATAAAAGAGTGACGCAACTGACTGCAGCAATATTTGCGTCCTTACCACATAAAATGTTTTCGCAATAATTTGAATTTAGAGGAATAAGTAGTACAAAGGAGTGGATTGCGCTGAAATTTGTTTGAGCCATATGTTTCCTGTTTGGGGAAGAAATACATTTGATAATCATATATATATATATATATATATATATANTATGTCAATTTGGTTGAAATACATCATGGCTGTTAATTTTTGGTAAATCTCGTATTTATCGGCTCAGATATTTTTGTTTATCGGTTTTATGTTATTTAGACAAGAACTAAAAACAGATAACTAGCAGCGGCGGCTCCAGGGAGGGTACCATGGGGGTCATCGTCCCTACCGAACAAATGAAACTATCCCCCCCCCCCAAGATTTAGGCTTAGACGTTTAATTTTCTTTTCCATGAATGTACAGATTCTAAAAATTTCTAATCATAATTATATTAACGTTTTTTGATGCATAGATTGAACAAGGTAAACAACATCAAGTGATTACTCGAATTAATACTCCGTTTATTTCTGCAATATCTTAGAATATGTCTCTAATAATATTCTGCAATATATCTTAGATATGCAATATCTTCCGTATGAATCTCAGTTAGGTCACTCTGGATTCGATGAAGGTCACTCAAAATATTATTCAATCAACTATTTACATTTCTTCCAACAGTCCAGAAACAGGCCGAAGTTTTACCAAACCCTTCAGTAGAATGCAACTTTCTCTTTCTCTCGTCACTATTTAATTCACTATTAATTGAAATACGTTTATATTCTTCTTCCAGAATGAATCATCAACATTATTGAGATATTCAATCCATGAGCAGGTTTTACTATTTTCTGATATAACTTATGTAATAGGTAATCATATGCCTTATCGGAACGTCTCCCCCCTGAATTTTTTCCCTTTCAGTCTCCTCTGCCACCTAGCGCGTTGATTATTCTCATCCATGGACAATGAAACACTATCGAGGAAATAGATCGTGCGTTCACACAATGGACGTCGCCCAACACTTACTGGTATACATGAGGTACGATGATAAGAAACAATCCAAGGAAGGGGAAAAAACTAACTAAATCTAAAATCGATGGTTGGTCATTCCAGGGAATGTGCCAGAGCACGCCATTTCAAACCCATTTCTGATTACAGAGAATGTGGCACACAAAAGCCGATCAAATCTCCATCGCGATTGCGCCGCGTGGTGATGCAGCGTGGGCCGAAAGGCGCGCATTGCAGGAATAGGAGAAAAAAAGTCTTTAAATTACAGTGGAACTTCTCTAAAAGGGACAGTCGTGGGGACTGAAAATATTTCCACTGCTTGGGAAACGAATAGGTAGCAATATATTACTGAAAAACACAACACTAATTAATCTTCAAAATACAAATGTGTAAGTACAGCAGACAGAAATTATTTTACTGTGTCTATACCAAACTTTCAAGCGAAATACCGCTAACACGGTTGAATTATATACATTACACTTCGCATACAAAAAATTTAAGCAAAAACGTTGGACCAGTTTTCGAAAATTATTCAAAACTGTACTTTGACGTTCATGTGAAGAGACCATTGTGTTAAAGTAGAAAAGAAAATTGAAAGCGCGTCCATCGGTCAGAAGTAAACGGTCGAATGGACGGACATTCAGTCAAACAAACACTTTTTCGGAATCAGTGACCTCCAAAACGGATATTTCCGTAAAAATCTCGTTTTCGAATATTTCTACGATTACAATACTTTCTGTATATTACGTGCAAGAGAAAGTAAAACACTACACAAATTAATCTTCAAAATACGCTCACAATTCGCAACGAAAACATTTGGAGGTTTCTCAGCCTAAAATTAATAATCTTCTGAAAAAATAATTCGTATTTTTCTTCTGCAATTTTTAATGCATTTATGTTTTTTGTGCGACTTAGCAGAAAAAGCGTGAGAGAAACATACTCGATATATCCATTGGAACAAAAAAATATGTAACAACAAAATCGGAATTGACATGTGAAGCTTCACTTCAGACAAATCCAGAGGAAATTTTACGCTGTCATTAGAGCTTAATCATCCATCTAACAGATGCCCTAAAATCAGTATTATACAAGTGGCCTCCAAATCGTTTCCCTTTTTGCAATGTAATCTTAGCGGTTTGAACACGGTAGAACCATTCATAAGTCATCTGGCCAATGTGCGGAAAGATTGGAGTCTCTAATATTTCGATTGCGGGCGTTCCGGAGCTGTTCGCATTTTAAAGTAACTTTTTACCCGTTATAGAGAATATTTCCCCTTGAAAATAGCTAAGGAAATCTGTACGCGTCACTTCTGGTATCCGCTACCAATTACTGTAAATTCAGTAGGAGTGGGACGGGGCATAAAAACGCATCCGTTGTAGAGAAATACTCGCAAATGAGAAGTATCCGTTAAGGAAAGTTTCACAAAAATGTCTAAAAGTGATAAACAGATTTAGACATACGAAATTTATACATTTATTTTATAATAGATATTTGAACATACGAAATGATCGAGTAATAAGGTAGAATATGCGTTCTAGGCGCTAGTCAAGCACATAACTATATTTGAAACTATTTTGTTTGTATTTGAAGTTCTTGCAACAGTAATTCATGAATCATGGTGTATTAAAAACTGCGAATCATTAATTATAAAAGTTTAGATTGATGTATTTGAAAAATGGTCTCCAGTATTACTATCGTAGTCGGCCAGTTAAATACTGACTATGGATTACGTAATAAATAACAATGGCTGCCAGATTCCAATTGCACGGCGTTTTGGCAAAGTTTTTATCGAATCACTTTCTTCAGTAGCCCCCTAACGCTAGGATATTTTTGTACTATTGTATTAAATTTCTGACGTAATAGTTTTTTATATCAATTCGTGAATTTATTTAAAAACCGTCCCTGGAGAGACCTCATACATACGAGATCATACAACTTCAAGATGATTTTATTTAAACATTAATCGCGCAAGGTCAAATTTTATTAACCGAGTTGATAAATAATAGTTTATTCTTTCATTAATATAAATTCAGAACATCGAAGACAAGTCGCCAGGTTGCTCATAGTATCGTAAAAAACTTTTCGCTCTCCAAAAACATGCCAGTAGTTCCTTGGACATTTGGATACGTTAGGATGCTTAATATATGTAGCTATTGTAATATATCGAGTGGATCAGATGCAACGACTTGCGGTCCCACGCATTATGTAAGAAATAATTTACTAGAAAACACTGCAAGAGAAAGCAAAATCTGTGCGACCCAACCTCGCGGACTTAAAAAGCGTGANAAAACACTGCAAGAGAAAGCAAAATCTGTGCGACCCAACCTCGCGGACTTAAAAAGCGTGACTCTCTGTAATTTTAGATTACTTTTTCCACACTGCCCATACCATTTGTTAATAATTATTCCCTCACCGGATTCAAAGAGATAATTCGAGGTTGTATTGTTTGGTACTCAGTAAACAGTATTAGATACAATAGCAAAAACAGACGATAGGGGGAAAAATCTTTCATTTTGTTTCAGGAGGCCAGAAATCTGTATCATTCGCGCGTTGCGAACAATCCAGTTTTCTATTTTGAAATTAATAATACAAGTAGTTTANGTACAAACTGCGTATGACCACGTGGAGGACAATAAACTAATTTACTCTCCGGAAGCAAGCGAGGGACCATCCCATCAATTCCGATCAAAGGCCTTAAGGCAGAGGAGGATTCAAAAATTTCAGCAAAAGTTCCTAGATAAGATAAAAAGTTAGCTGCGAGTTATAATACATATATAATGTCAATATGTTTGTAATTTATCAACATAGGTTTATAAGTTTCGATAATTTTGTCCAGTTCAACTGAACTGCACAGGTCGGCGATAGAAGAAACTTCAAATAAATGCAACATTTTATGCTAAAAAGGGGGGGGGGTGAAAAAGTATTGTTCAGTGGATTGAGAAGCGCAGAGACCAAAATTTTGGGTGTCACCTGTTAAGAAATTACGCTGAAACTTTTGCCAATGACAGGGAGTTTATTTATTTTGAGATGCGAGACACAAAATAACGGGAGATAGAG
The DNA here is from genome assembly GCA_002313205.1 of Laupala kohalensis. Classification (NCBI taxonomy): domain Eukaryota; kingdom Metazoa; phylum Arthropoda; class Insecta; order Orthoptera; family Trigonidiidae; genus Laupala; species Laupala kohalensis. The sequence continues at coordinate 69,068 of NNCF01131615.1, read as the reverse complement.
TAAAATGTTATCCTTACAACTCGAAACGTCCAAAACCAACTCTATTACTCCAATTAAACTGAGATACATTTTACATTAACTTTACCACTCTATTTTTATTACTCATTTGTGCTCAAAACAGACAACCTGAAAAGTTTTGGGGAAGTTCTGATTTATGTTTTTGGGGATTCAGATTACGTATTTAAACTTTGCCACCTCGATAAACTTCGGAAAAACCAACAAAAGAAGTAGAGTTTTTAGTTTTTGCTCTTAAGATGATAATCAAACACTTCATTGTTTGTACGTATGAAAAAGAAAAAAGAGAGCATTTATCCACAATTAACATTTTCTCTTTCTGGTCCAACACATAATTCGTGAATCGCGTGACATTTTTCTGCAATGCGCGGTTGTTTCACTGTCTCCGTCGGAGGGAGATCCCCGCCTCCGCCGTGCCGCAGCGCTGCAGGCGCGTCGCGGGCATGCGCAATCCTCGTCGCCGGAGCTGCTGCTGTTGGGTGGGGTGGGGGGGGGAAGGAGAAGGAAGCGGGCGGGCGGGCGACCCCCATCGACCGGGCAGTGGGCTTCGGCGGGCGCGCTGCCACTCCGCTGCAGTCCGCGGCGGGTGCGCGACCCCGTCGCTCGCCGCACAGCCACAGTGCCTACGCCATGCTCCTACGCCCGCGACGACACTGCTCCACTGAGGCAAGGGCAAGCCCGTCATACAGCCCCGTGCCCTAGCAGCCGCATGCCGACAAGGGCTCGGAGCAGCCGAGGTGCCTCGTGGTGAGAGGCCAGCCAGTCCATGCGAGGGCTGCGTCGCTGTATATTGGTGCTGCTGGCCGCGCTCTCGGCGCTGCCCACGCTGCTGCTGGTGTTGTTGGTGGTCGGCGCCGACTTGCGCGCCAACCCACAACGCCAGGGCGCCAGGCATGCCGCTCTCCAGGTGCGTACACTCAAAACATCGGCTTGAACCCCTTCAACACAGCACTTGTTTGGCGTTGAGATCGATAAATCGTTGAGGTCGACACGTTGGAATGTTTTAATTTTTTTAAATATTTTATTGACATGCATCCTAAAATAATGAATCTTTTCGACGAATAGTTTTAATTAGTTGGCTAGAATTTAAAACCCCGACAATATCGATTTTCACGCGAGTGTCATAAGCTTTACATATCATTCCATTTTTTTTCACGTGCCGAGGAAGTGGTCCGCGGATAATCGGGTTGGGCCAACGCTAACACACGCACTACCCACCCTCCAAAAGCAAATTGGATTCGACCGGCGCTTCTTCTCAACTCGCAATACTTCCCTTCACAGCAGTCGTCGCAAAAGGTGAAACGTTGCATATGATAACTTTACTTAAGCACAACAGGGAATACATTTATGTATTATAATCGACCAATCCAGTGCAGACACACAATCATAACTATACGAGACCATTATCTCGGTTAGGTACATTCTCTCTGTACCTTAATCGCGGCTCAGGATTTCTCTGGTCTTGCTAAGGGCAATTTTATCGGAATTTCTGGAAGGGTCCCTTATTAGTTTTCGACGAGGAAAATTCCCTTTTGTTCCCCACGTCGTCGTATGTACATTTTAACAGTGTTTAGTAATAAATTATTTCGTCTCGTTTATTCAAGGAATATTAACTATAACTATATCTTTTATCAAATAATATGCATGTTAAGGGGACTTCTATTCACATCAAGAAAATTTACTATATTTATATCACTCTACTAACTAATATACTCAACTTTGGCACAGTTGTGTAAATTAATTATGTAGTCCTAACCTGGCTAGGGTTCCTTGGGGTAGAGGTGGATTCTCTATACAGGCTCTTTAGACTCTTGCACAGAGATGGCGGTCTATTGTAATAATTAATCTCGAATTTAGAGTTTTTTCAATAGTTACGATTTATAAACAATAAATTCCGAATAATCTATAGTTCGATAATAATACGTATTTGTGAACTATCTTTTTTGTTTTTTATTTAATACAAATTTCTTGGTATTTTGTTGATATAACACGTAGCTGACTATTTTTATTTCTATCTTAGGAGTGTGCTGAAATATTAAATCCGCCTCTGTCTAAGGACCCTTGATCGGAATTGATGGGATGGACCTTGCTTGCTTTCGGAGAGTAAATTAGTGTATTGTCCTCCACTTGGTCATACGCAGTTACAGCTTTTTTGACAATAAATTTATAATAATAATTATTATATTATTATTATTTAACATTAGTTTCTTTCTTTCGCGTCCCCATTTTCCGACATTCCGCGACTTTTCCTGTTTCACGCCTAATTCTGTTTGCCCTTCTTTATGCTGCTCGTTCTCAATCATGTATATGTGGGTGTACTTATTATTCCAGCCTTTCAGACCTCCTTTTATTTCATTTATTTCGTCAATGTATTTTTTAAATAGCCCATATTGCTTCTCCGTTGCAATCATGTCTGATCCCATCTCAGTTTTTCCTACAGCATTCTTAAGGTATTTTTCTTGTTCTGGTCCGTAGAAGATACAATCTCAAAAGACATGATCTCTCGTCTCTTCTCCTTGTCCACACTAACACTGTTCTTCACCCACCAATTTTAATCTGTGCAAATACACCTGATAATCTTCATGTCCTGTCAACATTTCCATGACACCTGGATTCGGGTAGAACCATTTTCTTCTCGTCTCGGCGAATGTTACGTCAGTAATAAACGCATATAGTAGTCTCCCTTTTGGTGATCTATTATTATAATTATTATTATTATTTATAGACCGAAAAGATTCTATTTTTAGCTACTAACCTACAAACTTTACTTGGAGATTTGAGAGAAACATACTTTCATCAATCGCCATTCATATGTAATGATAATGTTATCATTATTATTGATGGTTCAGTGAGGTTTTTTCTGCTTCAGTTATCGTTAGTTTCGGATTTCGTCCATTTTTTTGGGTGAAAATCTTGTCTCAGTTGTCGTGTTGGCCGGAGTAACATGTGAGGGAGGACAAATATTGTGGTGCGAGGAAGGACAATCTATGGGATAAGAAGATCTCGTAGTGTTTCCCATTTGCAGCTCTGAGTGTGCTCTGGTGCACCCCGAGTGCTAAAATGTTGTTCCATTTGACAGAGACGTTGCACCAGAGGGGGATATGGTTGATCCATCTGTCTATCGAGGCGCACTCTCCACGCACTCAGGACAACCGGACTTGCTCTGAAAATTTTCTGAGCGGAGAGAGATCACTGGGCATTGTTGAGTTTAGAGTAGTATGTGAATAACATCCATGTTGGATGCTGTGAATTTATTGCAAATATTGTCTTCGTCTCAAAGCTCCTCTGATGAAGAGCAAGAGTTCAACGTCGAATTAGTTCTTTCCAAAACGAAAAAAAAACAAAAAAAAACGCAGCTAACTTTTTATCTTATCTAGGAACTTTTGCTGAAATTTTTGAATCCGCCTCTGCCTTAGGGCCCTTGACCGGAATTGATGGGATGGTCCCTTGCTTGCTTCCGGAGAGTAAATTAGTGTATTGTCCTCCACATCGTCATACGCAGTTTGTACTGTTTTTTGACAATAAATTTATTATTATTATTATTAATATGATGGATTTCGTTGCATTAATCCAATTACATAATGATGACAGGTAATATTTGCATTATAGACACATGAATACGAAAATGCTATTTCTTATATATTCAGTTATTGTATTTTCGTTGACTTTTGCGGTTAACAATGGCCATGTACCCTGCCGTGCAAACAAGATGATCCATTTACTTGTTACACACTCCCCGTGGAGAGGGGAACTCGCGCGAAGCAATGACGTATTTGTGCAGCTCAAGTGCGCACTCAGACAAATCAATGGAAAACGCTATTAGATACAGCTGGGTATTGATACCTTTTATTAATGTAGCTTACATCGCCCAACAGGCGCTCAGATGGACAGCGGCTTCGGGGTGTCTACTCCATTGTGTCTTGGGAAAAGTGAATAGATGCGTCGATTAGCACGAAGCTAACACAAACTCCAAAGGATGGACAGGGGTTCAGTGTGACCGCTCGAGGAATCGAGAGTACTGTTCATTTGGCCGCCGTCACATTTAAGGTATATAGAGCCGACCGAGGATCTTTGACACAGTCGATGTGACGTCTCCCTTCGGTCTAAGCAATTGGATGCTCGCATTCCCGGCGCACACGCCACAGTGTTAGACGGTATCCTCTCATTTCGTAGGTTTGTCCGCATGGCCTCACTACTGATTTTGCGAAAATTTCAATTGCAAACTTGTTTTTTTTAATGATGTCTAGCTCCACTTTAGGCAAATTTTAAACAGGCGCAGAAATGGATTTCTCTAAACAGTTTTCTTGCGTGGTATGGTATGTAGCTGATCCTAGTGCCAAAAGATTCCATACAGGGTCTTGAAATCAACAATCCTCTGAGACAGATTGTTAAATGTTCATTTATTCTTAACATTAGTCAATTATATTACTTTCATATTGTTTCTGGTATTAAATAATAGATTTTATACTCTATAAAACGTGTTTTTGGTATGTATTTTCGAGGGTCGAGAACAGATTCACATTGATTCATAAGGAAATATTTTCATCAGTTTCTTCCGTTTGGATTTCGTCAATTGTTTTCGCACGCACTATCCTCGAAAATTATCACTATATATTGGAGGTGAGGTAGTATTGTTATGTATCTCGGGCTACCGTATTGTGTAATTGTGTACTCTCATGCTTAAGATATGATAAGGGCAATTATATAAAATCTAACTGATAGGACCATGGGTACACTGGATGAAGAATATGAAAGATAACTTATATAAAGACGCATCTGCCAAATTATTATCCCTTGGACTTCATCAATAGACACATTACAAAAAAGCTCAGATCATTTTTTATTGTAAATGGGAAATGTAGCATGCTATTGAAACTTGTCTACATGGAGCGATAGAAGTTAGGAGTTGGGTGGTAGGCTATTGTGGACCTGTTAGCTGGGTTTACCAACAACTTGGCCCACGTGGAGTAGTTAGTAGAAGTTGTAAGTAATAGTTATTGATACTATGAGAAGGTGGATAGAGGAAGAAGGGTTCGCTTTTCAGTAGTCACGGTTATATGAACTAGGATATTAATGTGAAAAAAAATACAAATTTTTTCTGGACCCACCAGGAATTGAACTCGGGATGACTTGGTGTTGAGTAAGAACGCTACCACCTTAGTCACGGAGGGGCCCTTCTCATAATTTGCGAAATAGACAGAACACCAATGGTAGGATACAATTGCAATTTTTCCACATAACATACTAATCTACTATGACTGCAGGGAAATCTAAAATCAGAGATACAAGTTGTATCGACGTTCCAAAATGGGAGTACTTTAATAACTAAAGAACAGGACTGGAAAGATAATATGAAAAAAAAGAAATATAGTTTGTAAAATACAATGCTGATAGTACATGAACAGTACACCGGACACAGAAAATCTCGCAAAAAGTATCCACGAACCACTATGGGGAGCAGGCGGGGTTTGAGCGCGGATCACCCCTAACCTACCGAAATTTCATGGTAGTATTCTTTTGGATTGAGAAAACAGCCACAACTTATGAGATAACTGTCAGTCAGGTGAAAATGGCGGCGAACCGGGAATCGAACCCAGGACTCTGCTTTGATCGCAGGGGTGTTAACCACTACTCCATCTGTTCGTCTTCCACAACGGAACATCATACATTTCCACCCAGACCTAACCCTCGGACGACATGAGACAAATTACCATAGCAATGGTCCGGGTTCGATTCCCGACTCGTTACCATTGTCACGTGACCGAAAGTTATCACATATCTCCTCCAAAAGTAGGTACACGAAAAAAAAATGCAATCAAAACTGATGTTAGTTTCGTTTCCTACAGTTTGGAGTAATATATTTTAAAGTGCCCCTAAGGGTAGCTACAGTTTTCTTGCACGTGCATTGTAGTAAAAAGTCGAATGTAAACGTGTAACTACTTGTATTTTACGTTCACGTAAACGTAGAAAGAGACTAGTCATTAAGAAAATTTTCGATCGTAAGATTTTGAAATAACCAGTTTGGGGTATCTCTATTAAGGCAAAAGTTATTTTTATCATTCCGTCACGATGTCCGGCCGAATGCAGCGATTTAGAGCAAACGGATGAGTTCATTTTATTAACATCCCGTATTTAGTGTAGAAAACGCTTGTCGATGCACGTTCAGAGTTTTTTATAACTTCAATCGAAAGGATACTTCATTAGAAGATTAAATTACATCACCGGCTCTAAATTACGAGCGGAGATACCACAGAAAAGCGTGTTCACTCGAAATAAACAGTTTTCATACAGATTATACAAGAGGTCATACCATAAAAATACGTTTTTAGATAGCATATCACCATGAGAAATTCTATTCCTGAATTCACAAAATCTAGAATGGTTTTTTCAAAAAGATAATCGCATAAAAACATTTCCCCGGCAAAACAACTGAAATCTTTCGACATTTCAACTAAAAGAAAGGACTGCGTTAAATATTCGTTGAGGCATTCTCTTCAACGTCTCCCATGATAATCGAAAGATTTCAAATGATTCGCTTATCTTATAACACTTCCTTCGCTAATCTCTCACCTGTTCGCCTTTACGTGGAGGAAGAAAAGCGACTACAGGCCAGCGTTCATGAGATGATTACACAAGGTCCCATTCCTGGTCCATCATCATTTTAAGTGAACCCTCTATAAGCGAGAAAAGACCCACCTTGCTATAGATACACCCTCCAGAAAAAGTATTGATAATATTATAAATGCGACATATAAAAGATATTGTCTCAATCGTTAGGCCATAATCACTACGCTGAAACGAACAGATAAAACATACTGAAAGAGTATTCCAAATAGGTTTTCAGGAACAGGTTTCACAAAACATATATTGACAAAATCTCACAAGCGTAATGTTATCAATTACAATATTTACAATACATGAATGGGAAAGTAAAATAGGAACGTAAATGAGAACGGGTAAAAACGGTTCAATGTTTCCTTTTGTTTCTTTTGATTTGACTTTGTGTTATTCTTGTCCCCATTGATAAAATGTAATTAATAAATGTGTAGAGCGTAATTGTTTAGACGCTTGTTAACAAGAGACTGTAAATACGCTTCGGTGAGCCGCCCAAATCAAGGGAAAGTTGTGAGATGACTACTGACTTACTCTGTTAATCGTATACAATGTTTTCCGAGCAGTCCTTCATTTATTGGATCCGAGGGCCAGAACTATTCAATTATTCATTAGTTAATTATACTCTAAAAAGTGAAAAAATATTCTTATTTAATTTCGTGATCTTTTTAAATTCCACGGATGTTAATCGCGTTACTTAAGTTATAATGAGTAAAAATGTTTCGGCTTAACTCCTCTTTAAACTGCGGTAGATGAACTACAGAATCCCAGAGGTAAGCTCTCGGAGCAACGGAAACTTCGTCCAGGTCTTTCATTGCAGTTCAATGTGTTAGGGCAGGTCGAGGATCAACGATCCAATCAGTGATCTGTGCCGTGGGTTCGGTGGCCCGTGACGTTACCATTCATTCACTCACGAGAATAAGCGACGAATCCGCAAGGTTTGCTGCACACGACTTCGCTTATGCCGCGTTTCAACAATGCCAATAAGCAAGCCAATAGTTGGTTCCCATGGCTGAAAAACAACAGTTGGCGTCATGTAGACACTACTGGCTTTATTTTAGAAGCCAATGACCTTCACCCTGCTGAGTAGACTCAAGCCAACTATTGGCGTCTCCCTCCACCACTTCAAACAGCGTCAGTTGAGTACTGGTGGTGAGTCAGCTACTACGTCAACTTCTATGGCTGTACTGGCCGCGCCAATGCGCTACATCGTGTGGACAGATCAAGGTCAATCGGAGAAGCCAACTATTGTCTTCCATTCATTGGAAGTCAAGTGTTGGCTTGCTTATTGGCGCAGAGAAAACGGCATTAATGAAAAGTAGTCAGAAGGCTATGAGTACGATATGCAACAACAATGAATGACGAAACAGAGAAGGTTATAATAGCATGAATCGGAATTTATTGAACGAAATTTTACGGTGAAAATAAAGGGACTGAAGTTGTCACAAAGGATTTATTCGATTAAGGGAGTGAGCGACCAACAGTTGTAGAGTACACGAGTAACGAGCGAAATAATCTGCGGTTTGGGAAAGATATAAAAGTGCAGTAGAACTTGCCACTTCCTAAATTTCTGAATTAAAACGCCTCTTTGATTTGAACATTTTGTTCTGTCTCTACTATTTTCCATTATAACAATGTTAAATAAATCGAGGATAATTAAAATATTATTTTGGAAACTTCTAAATTTTACAATATTTCGTGATATAGTTTGTGCTCCTGATCCTGTTATGAGCCATAATAACTAGGACTATTACAGTCTCGTTTTTCGAGTAGATGGAGAGCGAGGATCACTCTTTCCATTTCCGCTTCCACCCTCCGAGTCTTGGACTGAATCGCGATTATCCTGAGCTGCTGAACTTGAGATTCTCAAGCTAATCAGTCCAAAGTAAGTAAAAATCTCATATTTGTTTCACAACATTTTGAAAAGGGCTGCTGTATTGTACACGACACAGCATCATTGCTATATACTAATTTAGTTTTGGGTGTATTGAAGAATGAATGAATTAAAAAAATGGGTTCTGTGAAAAGACATTCGGCACAGTACTTATTTTTTTCTGTAGTCGTATAATAATATTTTGCTATCATTTTAAGTAAGAATTTTTCATAATACAGTATTTCCTGAATGATACTAATTAACAACTGCGATAATGTAGGTCTTCTTTATCAGATTAACTCCGCAGGTGTCATTCGTCTTCGAATTATTGCAGGGCCATTAGCATTTTTCACAGGACCCTTTATGTTCGAATTATCCAAGTTCATCGATGTAATGAATAATAAAATGACGAATATGAATGTAATTTGATTCAAACAAACTTGTATTCGTAAGTGATAATTCATTAGAATCGAAATATATATATATATATATATATATATATATATATATATATATATATATATA
>NNCF01131615.1:0-60022 GCA_002313205.1 Laupala kohalensis | reverse complement strand
TGTGTGTGTGTGTGTGTAGTTCTAGGAGAACACTTTTCTCGAATACGGTGGTCAATTAAAACTTGCCAATTCACTTGAAAGGAATATCAAATATTTACAGCGCAATTTTGTTAATAATCGTAATTTCAACATTCTTATGCAACAGTTAACAGTTTGCTCAGTAAACTGGCATTTCAGTTCACTTCATTAATTTCCGTGAATTTCCGAAAGATTTCGTGTGGATTTGTAGGGGTATTTCCTGCGATCTGTCACAGAGAGTCGAGTCCGAAACGAAGATTGACTCCCAGTTCTCGCGAGCACTACGACACGATGCTAGTGATTTAACTTTTTGAATCCTCGGTCTAATTTCAAGCGAAAAAAACAGTGATTTTGAAGGGGGACGATACGTAAATAAAAGAAGCTCTCAAGTAATTGCGTCATTCAGCTCAAAAGGTAAAAAAATTGTAAACATTTTCTAGCATTAAGTATATGTATTTTAGATGATGTAAATAATGATGGCATATCATGATGAAAGAATCGAACGCGTTGTACATCTGTAGACTCAAGACGTGTGCACGCACGGCTGAACACGTAAATGAATGGAACTGCATTCGATAAACCTCACGAAATGTTTACCAAAGCAGCGAAATATTCCAGACAATATTTTTTCGGTATCGTCCTCTTAGCACAGCGAGTCGTTAAAGGCGAAAACGTCCCCGCTGCTGCCGTCATAACGAGTCCACTGATTGCATTCTCTGGATGGGCGACTTAAAAAAAGGCCGCGCGAATCCAGAAAACGCCAAGTGCTACATCAAATGAACCAACACTGACGAGAGTTCAATTGCAGGTCCAAGACAAGAGAAATTACAGTGCTAAATAAAACCACAGTTTTCAAAAAAACAATTGAGAACCGGGGTAATTATGAGACTTATATTTTCGTCTGTTTAGATAATTGTTTAGCAACCCACTTATTCAACAGACTATACTTCACAAATTAAACAGTTTACAGAACACAATGTTTCATTCTCGTTTTAAAAACAAATTAAATACGCCACGGGCGAGTTGGCTCATGTCATTATACATGTCAACTGTAATAACGAATAATAATTCTGAGAGGGCCAAAATTACGAAAGTTGAATCGAACGAAACCTGGGATTCTCATTGAAAAAAATAAAATTTGGAACATATAGCTTATATTCCGATAACAGACAATAGCTGTTCAAGAAGTAACATTGAATGGAGGGAAAATTACGAATATATTAAGTTCAGAAAAGAACGTCACTGATTCACATCAAATCTGGAACACTTTTCACTTTTTTCTTCTCCTAGTATACAATACATTCCCAGTAGAAAAATGTATATAACTTCTGACCAAATTTACGATTCAGTGTAACTCGGCCTTTAAAAATTCAAGTAATAATATTTTTTAAGTAACCGAAATAATAAGCAAGTGTCATCAGTCCGGAAAACATACGACTAGATGACAAACATTTCTCCTAATACGACTGTATGGCACAAAATGTCTCTTTTATCTGAAGCGCCAAGTAATAAAAGATGAGCATTGACGCCGTGTGGAGACCTCTGGAGTTGAAGACCAAGTTCCTTTAATGATCTCCCTCCCTCACTGTCATTTACCGCCAATGGGTTTCGGCTAGTAAAACAATCCGTATGAGGCGAAGCGCAGTGATCCACAAGACACGCATTGCAGACGAAAAATCTAAAAATATCCCAATGGCGAGTAGGATTCTTGTAATGACATGTAATTGAAATGGAGAAAAATTTTGTTACCCAAGTTCAAATGTAGTGTTGATGAACAAATAGTCTTTCTATACTAGTTATATCAAACATTTTGAAGTGAAATGTTCTGTGAAACTTTAATTTTAGAGCGATTTCTTCCCAAATTTTGCAAATAACTAGTTATTTAAAATTTGTCAATATTTTTTATTCGTAAAAAACTTTTTCGACTGTGCGTCAGACATCTACAGTATAACACACTGAAAAAGATATTTAAGTCAAATAAATACTTTTTTACAGAATATATATGCACAGAAGAAACTAATTAAAATTTAGAAAACTCGAGGTCAAACGAATTACAGTGAAATAGAAAGTAAGAGATTTTAATAAACGAAAACACTGACAACTTTCAAATATCTAGCAATTTGAAATACTTTGATAAAGCTTTTTTTATTGTTTCTTCTGACATTGGTCTCCCCGTCACCTTAGCTATAGCAATTCGGGGGTCTCTCAGTATCTTGCCTTCTGTTCTTTATTCTTCTTCCGTACTGCAATTCGTACTAAAATATTTTATTTAAATACTCCTCTAATAGTAAGAACGTCGTCATTGTTTCTATTAACTGACTACTCCCTCTCGTCCTGGTATTGTAGAATAAACCAATCTCTCTCCTCTGCGTATATCCCACAATCCCATTGCAAATGATGTGGTGTCTCTTGTTCTTTTCCACATGAACACATCTCGTCGTCCGTCTTTCCTATTCGCGCCAAATATACGCGAAAATCCCCATGTCCTGTCATACATTTCAGAAGTGCTTTACTTGGGTTGAACCATTTCCTATTCTTACATACAAATGTTACGTCCTTAATATACTCATGAGCTGTCTTCACCCCACCATTACCCATTTACTTTTTTCGACAATAACCGCTTTGTGAACCCATTCTGGATCACTGTACTAAGAGGCCGCGCTGACTAGCGGATGTCACTCTGTAAGCGAGCGATCTATCTCGACGCTGCACATGGAGAACAATGCACGGTTCCGCGCCGATCGACAGTGTGATTCCATTAAGACACAATTAAATGACGCCGCCGCCGCAGCCGTTGCGTCGATGAGGCGAGCAAATCGAAGCAACAGCAGCAGCGGCTAATGAGAGAGACGACCCCGTTAGGTTAATCAGTCATTATACGATAGGCGTTAAAAAGAAATCATCCGCAAAAGAAGCGGCGGTGGGGAGAGGATGGAATTTGATGAGCGCGATGAGAGGGGCTTTAAGTGGGCCGGTCTCCTCGGGGCCGGGGCCCGAACGGTCCGCGTGCGGTACGGGGGCAGTCACGCACGTGGGGAGGTAGATCGATACGGACGACGGCGCGGCTGTAGAGGGGCTTTTGCTGCAGCATCGCCTCCGCACGTCTCCCTTCCCCGCACCGAATTCGCTTTCGCTTGCTTTCCACACATTCCGACACTCCCATCACTGCATATGAGTCTTCTTCTCCTCTCTTTCCTTATTTTGATTCCTCTTCCCGTCGGAATCGCAATTGCAAAACACTCACTCTCACGACCTTAGCCCCTCGCTGCTGTCATTAGAGAGCCAGTGTTGGCACTGCATCCACGGCCATACATCACTCGCGTCCATTCGATCCAATTGGACATTCCCTCCCTCTCGTTTCCCCGCTTCGCTTTGCTCCGCTGTTCACTCCCCCCCCCGCAGTCGCCACGGGCCGTGATCCAAACCCCACGCCTTCCCCGCCTCTTCCCACGCCTTCCGCAGAACTCGGCTGCTCTCCAAATGGGCACAACTACCACGATGACGACGGGGAAATGGGAGGCCTTCCCTTCCCCCTACTCTCAAAGGGGTGGAGTCCCCACCGTCCCCTCGCAATCACCCCGCAGGTGAATCCTTTCCACACCCACTCACAGCGCGGTGGCAGATATCGGCGACGGCGTACAGTCCGTCAGCGCCTCTCACCCAACACCACAATGCATCTGACTCCCGCGAAAGTGGGTCATCCTCCAGTGATATTTTATTATTATTTATCCACGCGTTCTGAAAACTCAAAATTTTCTCCATGTTATAGAACGTAAACGATACTTGTCGTTTCATGCCAACAGTACTTTTGAACAGGAAAACTCTCGCAAGTCGCACTAAAGCATTATCAACGAGCAGAATACTCAATAATTAAGTCTTATTTCGTACTACATCGATTTGATTAAACACGATATAAATAAATTTAGAACAGACCTCAACACCTTTTTCGTCGGGATATGTCGATGGAACAGGTTCCCTAGATTTAGCATTGTCCCAAGTTAACGGGTCCGCGGAGACGAGGAGGGCAAGTAGTTTAACCCCGGGTCTCTGAGAGGGGAATAACACTTTGTTAATACCAGATCAATAAAAATTGAAAATCTGTCACCATCGAATACAACTATTTTTTCATATTTCCGGTTCAGAAGTAGAAGTCCTCGAGGACAAATCTCATAATCAATTCTCCATAAATTATTGTTAGAAGTTGTTAAATTACAGTAAGCGAAGTAAGTTTAGTTCTGTTGGCGTATTGTAAAAAAAACTGTGTTATTCAATTATTCTCTCGTTTATTTATTCTTAAAGAATCTTAATATCTATTGTACGAAATACTAAGTATAATTAACCAACCAAATAAGCGTATAAAATATTTATATAAACTTATTGATTGGAGAAGGGGGAGTTTGAAGAAGGAGAGGGGAGGATTTACAAAATGAAAATCTGCCCCAGGCCCCCTAAAACCTCTCGTAAGCCACGGACATAACTCAACATTTTCGTGTAAAAATCACAATTTGTTTCCGAGCGTAACAATCGAGGGATTAACAGCGCCTCTTTACGGAAACAAATTCTTAAGTTTAGGTGGGCGTGTACTTGATGATCAATGGATCACTGCATGAGAGTATATTCGATGACAGCGGTCGAACACAAGCTGAGAGAGCAGCACGCCAGTCTTTGATCTCCTCGGGGTTTCGCAGGCTCTTCACGCTAATTACGTGCTCTTCACACCTCTCTTCTTATTCAAGGGGCACGTCGTCACGGTGCCTTGGCGGCGGAGACTGTCACAGGGTAACGTTTGGGGTGGGGGAGAGGGGTGGGAGTGACGACGTTGGAATACGAAGGTCGTGTCTCCACCTCAATTTGTAATGGACATCAAATTTCATATATAGTTCAATACAATTATCGTGAACATTAGTTGAAAGTGACCATCAAGACATTATGCATTATTAAGAAATAATTTATGGCCAGAAAACATATTAAAATTTACTTATGACCGCGTAGATGACTCTTAACAACATTTTCCAGAAGCAACCATACCATCTTTCCGGATAATCACCATCTTGCCAGTCTTTAAGAAAAATTATTGAGAAAACAGTAAAAACAATATATTATAAAATCGATGTCCCCTATTGTTATTGCATAATTCATGTTAGCCTCACAACGATCATGCACTCACGCTATCTTTTGATCGTCATAGCAATTAATCTATCAATAGAAGGCACTTACATCCATTCCCATAGCATTAGCATTACCTTATATGTATTTCTGAAGGATGTGCGATTTGCTAAGAAGAACAGGAGGTGGTTTTGTCCCCGAACAGAAGATGCGGCGTTCCTGATAGGACATGGTGACATGAAAACCTACTTAAAACTTTTTAGACATGTGTCTATGTTGAGAAGAATTGGAGACAAGAGGGGACATATTTTGGAACTGTCCGTTATATGGAGCAGAATGGACAGAGTATTTGAATAAGATGAACATAGAAGTTAATGTCACAGGATTCAGTGAATTGATGATAAATACAGAATCGAAATACATTAAACATATAAGGAGAATTAATCATGGGCTAAAGGGTTCTAAAGAGCTAAATGATGAAAGACAATAAGACTTTATAATTTTAATGAAAATGTCGTGTGAGTGTCGCGAGATGGGTACACGACGAAAAATGAAATAATGGAAAGAACTATTAGCATTTCCAAGGAGAAATTTTATAGCGGAAAATTTTTTTTTTTTTTTTTTTTTTGCAGTTAGAACCATTTTCATTTACGTGCCTGAATTAAAAATGGCTGAATGAGACTTGATCTCCAACGCCCAGAGTATTCAGTGAGAGGACGAAGTGGGTTACCAGAGGTAGCTGGGTGAACTACACAAACGAGACAGGAGAAGGGTGATGAATTTACTTGATGACCACTTGCAAAAGTCTATAAGCCCTTTTTTCGGAATGGGCCTAAGCCCACCACCAATATTTTTTTTTTTGAAATTCGATTTAAATAATTTTGTGTTGAACGTAAATTATATTTTAATTTGCTCGCCAAGCACAGAAACTTTAAGGACCAGGGTTTCAAAATATGGCACCGGTGTCCTCAGGATGCAAGCATGTGCATATTTTTAAGAGTTCGTTTAGATTTTTTTTTTTTTTTGCACCTAGCACAAAGACTTTTAGATGCAGAGCTTCGAAATTTGGCACACGTATAATTCCGGGGTTGGTCCCTGTGGACTCGCGACCGATTTCCTTTTTCTAAATTTGAAATGTTTTTGTTTATTTAATTTTTTTTTATTAGTCGCATAGCGATGGGATCAAAACGCAAAGAGCTTAAAAATTTGAAACAAGCGTTTTTCAGGGTGGGACATATGAATGAACCCAGCAATTTTTTCCAAATTTTGTTTAGATTTTTCTTCGATATGTGGCGGCGATTTAAAAAGAATAGTTGTACAAATCACAACGCTTTCACGGTAGCAAATTTTACGGGTGTAGCTAGTAAATGATGAAGAAGAGGGATGAAATGATAGAGGAAGAGTGAATGGGTGTTGCAGAGTGGCGGNGGGGGGGGGGGGGGGGGGCGAAACTTAGCCAACTTTGCTCAGCCTCTCTTTTTCCGGGGAATCTTCCGTTTTATGAATAGCGGAAAAATTAAAACTACATTTGTTGCGGTGGAAGTATTTATTTTGTTTTCAGTATCGTACTTGCATTTGCGTGGTTCTTTCGAAATGCACTTCTGCATACAATAACATTGCGCTGCGTATAAAAATCTTTTACCATCGGGACAAGTAATGTAAATCGCGGTGATGTTAACTAAGAACAGGGTTCTAGATATTGTAAATCAAATGAAAAAATATTTAACGAGTTGAACACGCTCCTTTATGTATTGTTTAAAGGCTAGTCGCCCCTCTGGTGGTAATGGTGGCAGCGTTCTTACTCTTCACCAAGTCATTCCGAGTTCAATTCCCGGTGGGGACCGAAAAAAATTGTAGCTTTTCACTTTAATGCCCCAGTTCATATAGCTGTGACTACTGAAAAGGAAACCTTCCTTCCTCTATCCAGCTCCTCCTAGTATCAATAACTCTATTACTAACCACTTCTACTAACCCCTCCATGTGGGCCAAGTTGTTGGTAAACCCAGCTAAGCGGCCCACTTACTAACAATGGCCTACCACCCAATTCCTAACGTTCCATATAGATAAACTTCAGTAGCACGTAACATTTCCCATTTAGAAATACTACAATAGAAAAAATAGTTTAGTCATATTCCTGGGCCCATCGCTCCCCACTTGGACGCAGAGAGCAGAGGAAGGACGTCGGTGAGGGTGGGTCGGAGCGGAGCGCGCGGGGCGGCAGGCAGCACGCTGTAGGCGCTCGTTCAAAAGAGGCGTTGAATCAAGTGGGAGTGACGTAACGGCGCGAAAAGAACAAGAGACGTCAGCGCTGGAGACGCGACACGTGACGATTCAGAGTTGAACCTCGGTAAAAATAGAGGGCATTAGAGAGCATGTGTGATGGATGAACGATACACATACGAAGCTTTCAATCGACACGACGGAGGAAGAAGAATCGCAGGTATTTCAACAGCGAATCAATTTGAAACATGAAAACGAAACTACAACCTCATATTTATCTTATTGGTATTACGTCGAAAATTTTAAAGAAATTAAAATAGTCTTACGAAACTAGAAAGTTAAGCGTAATTAATTTCTCACATGCCAAAGTTATGACGAGGTAAACATACCACTACATATTTATATTGGAATAATCTTTAAAATAAATGAACAATCACACCCACAAAAAAAGCTATTGAAAAAAAGTTATTTTGCTCTCCGGAAACAAGCGAGGATTCCGGAAGCAATCAATTTCGTTCATAGTACCGAAAGGAAAACTAAAGACGAATTTTTTGCAAAAAACAAAAAGAAACAACGCATTATTCAGGAACATGCTGTAAAAGGGTTTAAGCGTGGATTTGTAGCTATTTTTATTTATTTTCGACTGTAGAGGAGGATTCCTGATATACTTGGACCTTTACGTAACACTCGTAAACACTTGTTCGTTACCATTCCACGTTCTATTTAATTAATTTCGACAGTGGTCGTCACTTAAACACCAACACAAGTGCTAGTAAACACCAGACCGGTGAAAATACAATGGCGAAAGACGGGTACTAGAAAGAAACTCTTGACCACTGAGGGATATGTGTAGAATGATAACAAATTACTAAAGAACTGTGTTAAAGAGATGTTCACACCTGTCCAGTAACGCATCAATGTTCATGTGGGGTGTTTTACTCAACAGTCTACTTCACATTTAACTACATATTTTATAACTTTTTTCTAAACTATTCGACTACATAATTTTGTCCGAACACGTGCAGTTACTGAATAACTTGCCACGCTCTTAATTTCTGAAGTAGTGCGAACCAGTTCTAAGGTTGTTTATCGTGGATTTTGTCGTACCCCATCCCTAACAAAAAAACAAATAATCTGAAACCCTGTTCCTACTCATCTTGCAATGGTCATTGTAACTTATATTATTTTAAAAATTAATTAATAATTCACTGTAGCACTAATAATAAAAATTCTTGAATGTAGGCGCCAACCACGCGATCATAGTCGCAAGCGATTCCTTTTGTCAACATTTCCGTTTTGAAGTATCGATATATCGTTTATTCCTTTATTTACTTATTTATTTATTTACTAGCAGAACTATGCGGTGTTGCCAGGAATTTGAAAAAAAAAACTTAAAACAATCATTGCTGGACATTCTGGTATAAAATTCAGAATCAGCAGACCTGATTTTTTTAGCTCATGTTGCCCGGCATTATCCGGGAATGTGGTATAATATTCTGAATTTATACTCTACTTTCGTGATATTAAATTTTCACTTTAGTTAATTTCAAATATAAAATACCACGAAGAAAACCTACGAAAATACTCAGTGTTTTCAGTATTGTATTCTAACGTTTACGTAATTACAATTTTTAAAAATATTCAGTCATTTGGAAAATAAAACTTACACTGAACGAAGTGCATAATTAAGACCTCCTTTTCTTTGGTTTTCATTTCACTTCTAGGTTATGTATTTGAAAACAATTTTCTTCACAACCTTCATATAAATTTGCTTCTACCATTCAGCCACGTAGATTATACGTTTAGTGGATTGTCCGCCTCACGTAACGCGATTGAACCCTGGCATTAGTAATCGTAACAGTCAAGCGAGTGAAGTAGCGTGATGCACATCTACTGATTAGCAGCCAATTTAAATTGTTTATCTATTCATCAATATAAACCATATTGCATTTTAATTGCAATAACTTTTAAATTTTCAAATAGTTTCGTCAATTACTGTTCCCGCTTCCCATGCCACAGACATTCCATAGAATTCACTTTTATTAGTATAGACTTATTTATTGTTTCAATGTACAATTTTATGGTGTGACGAGATCTAGGTCATCGGTCCTGCTTTTACATCTAATGATATGATTTGGGGTAAACGAATTAAGATGGGAAAATAATTGGTTGCCAGGGAATTTAAGGAACCAACTGTTTGTTTTGGGGAGATGAGGAAAATCCCAGCTGAAAACCTTCGAGGAGATCGAACCCGCACTTTTCCTCTCGGAAGACTCTACCACTACGCTGTCTTTAAATCGAAAGATGTAAAAGTATTCAATAAACGTGAAATTTAGCTATGTTAATAACCACAGGTATGTACAAGAGTGACAGTAAAAAATCACTTTAAAAATCAAAAGTTGAAATAAGAATTCTATGGAATGTTAAAAAATGACTGTGCAAAATTTTGGCCGATTTGGATAAGAACGTGTCGCCTAGGAGTTGAAATCTGAACCGTATTTTATAGGAAATCGTAGTTTGTGAGACATTTCAAAGTAATAATCTTACGATTAAACACCCACTTCCTATCCCTGATTTTCTTAATATGTTATACAAGGAAAATAAAATTAAGTGGGATATTATAGTCAATTATTAATATCTATTCTTTGTTCACTAACTGTCAATCATCATCAACGTTAGTATCAATTTGTATATATTATATGGTAACTTGAATGGGATGGACGACGACGACTTTTCAAGGATATTTATAGAGAAACTAAGACCTGAAGAGGAGGTCGTATCTGAACCTTGAAACGTCCATCCCATTCAAGATAACATAAAATATGTACAAATTGATATTAACATTGATCATGATTAGTTAACAAAGGATAGATATTAATAATTGATTGTCTATATTATCACACTTAATTTTATTTTTCTTGTATAATATTCTTACGTTTTGACATGGAAATGTACTTTACGACCTTCAATCGATTTCCGGGGTCAAACAGAATTCAATATCCACTTGGTGGAATTGATGAACGAGCGACAAGTTAAGTACTGCTCTGCGCCTTATTGAAAGAAAACAATGGGCAATGCAGATACGCTGCTAAATTAGAAGAGGAGTTCAGGTAGTATGAGCGTGCTAGTCACGCACGCCATTTATGACGCTTCTACGAATTTTATCTATTGTTTATGTGAAAAATTGGCATTAAAACACTCATTCATAAGTATTGTGTACTAAAAACTGCAAATCAGAATTGTATCGTTTAAATTGAAACAATGTGTGTGGAAAATTGTCCATAGTTCGACTTGAATTTTCAAGTTTTGGACCAGTTTTCGTTGAATAACTTACTTAGTTGCCCGGAAAGTCAAGAAAAATTTCGTACTGTTCTTCTATATATTAAATTTGTGAAACGTGTCATAGTGTTTTATATCACTTCCATTAGAAAATACATGGGAATTTATTTTAAAACCTTCCCATCAGAGGTTTTAACCATAAGAGCGCGAACAACATCAAGATAGTTTTAGTTGAATATTAGCTCCGCAACGTTCAAATTTTTAGACGAATTGATAGGTAAAATTGGCACTGTACAACTTATCTAAGCCACCGGCCATTTTCTATATACTTTCGAGTGATCGGGTCGGCACGGGATGGGACTCGGTAAAATGTTACCCGACGAATTATACTAATACTTCATATTTATTTACTTGTAACGTGATATTTTAATTCTCATCAACATATTTACAATATTTCAAGCAGGAAAAAATAAATAGCATATTTCTTCATTTTTTTAAAGTATTTTTCATATTTAGTATTAAAATAGAATGTGTTCATATTTTAATAAATGACGGAGTAATTCTGAACAAAATTTCCTTTTAATCTCTCCAGATATACGTCAAAACATTAATTCTGACAGCATAAATTTGTAACACAAAGTTGTGTCCGCAAATATTTGATGTAAAAAGTACTATAACTTGAAAGCCGTGAAAAAATCTATCGCGGGCCGCCAGTTGGACAGTGGTGATTTAAAACAATTCAGAACATTCAAAAATAGTATCCAAGACTCTCACACTGCCGTAATCGGAACTAAGCACACACTAAGCACGTGGCCAGGGTCGAACTCCTGACTCTCGTCATGTACGGCGTCGGTCGCTTCTCGGTCAAGGTCTCGAGATCGACGTCCCTCGAATGGACGAACGACGGCTTCTATCATTAATCGCACCCCTTCCCATCTGCTGTTCACCGTCATCACGTCACAATGTCACATTCGATTTCACGACGACGACACAAAGAAGCAACTGAAGACGTGCAGCACAGCGGCTACAAATACATCACATTAACTACATATCGTAACGACAGTATAATGCGAGAGCGCTATAAAAATAACAATAAAGAATTGATTTTCTTGTCCTACAGCACAATGCTTCTTACAGATACACCAGTGTTCTTCTAAGATGGCGATATGAACCTAGTGACCTAGATTTAGGATACTATAAGTCACACATCGTAGTAAAAGTATTTCACAATTGGTAGATTTGAGATCAAATTTACACACGTATTGCTAGTTTATTTGCAGATCTATAAGTGAAATTAGTTTAAATTGGTACAGTGGTGTATATAACAGTTCAACCAAAAAGAAAAAAGTAAACAGAGAAACGCTAATACATTTTCTGATGTAATTCCGAAAATAACAAAAACAATGAATATTAGTCACGCTTAGTGAGTTGTAATTAATCAATTAATTAAATGATTTTAATGTACGAAACCTGGCCGGTTGACCAACTAATCATATCTTGCATGAAATATTCTGAACTTTGTATTGTTTGAATTATTTCAGGAGATTAACTCTGCAGAATACAAGTACGGTTAAAAATAAAATCTTGGTATCTTACGCGGTGTATTCACCTATCACTTCAAACGAATTCAATCTTCAAAAACGTTTACCTAATTGTCTCATTGACCTACGAGTACGAAGTTTGTGATGATTTAAAACATACTACAAAACGTAATTATGTCCCATTGGACGACTAATAGAACGACGATTTCAATAAAGCGCAGGTCAAGACCCACGAACCTCAGCTGCCTCTATCTGTACAGAAATTCCTCAATTGTAGGCCTATTTGGTTCAACAACACGAATGTTGAAACACCGCAAAGCTCACATAAATCGGAGGGAGAAATTCCACCCCTCTCCTCCAAAAAACAAGCTTTCCTAACTATTTTCGACAAAACTAGTAAATCAAAATTGTGAGTCATAGAATCATCATTTGAAAGTATCATCGAAATAAAACTACGAAAAAATGACCCACCATGTACATGAAATGTCACCAATTTTCACCTCATTTAAAAATTAGTACTTGGGGTGTTAGATATTCCTGGCGAATTCCCGTAATCCCATTTGGACAGTTCGGACAGAAGATGTAATCCGAAAGTCACCACCTCGAAGTTCAGTCACCACCTCGAAGTTATCGTAGAATTTGTGTTTTGGATGATTGAGACCTATACAACTCCTCATAACCAAAACTAAACTCAAACCAGGAAGAAAATTCAAATTTATTTATTTATTTATTTTGGTGGGGCTTTAGGGCTCGTCAACATCGAGGTAATTAGAGCCCATGCAAGTAGGGAAAAATGCAGTTTCGCACCATAGAGAAGAGCCGTAGTGACTCTTCCCCGTGTGTGGGACTCGCCGAATATCTCGACCATACCCACTAAAAAGCCCTCCTGAAATCAACAAATATCTAAATAGAAGATGAAAGAAAAGAAAACAGAATACCAATACATTATTTCACAAAAAAGGAAAACAATTTTTAAATATATTTTCGAATTACTGAAACGAACGATGAAAACAAAGAAGACAGTAAAGATGAAAAGGGAATGCAAATTTTAAACCCTCCCGAGAACTTGTGGGAGGAGCCCCGATCTACTCATAAAATTCAATAGTTTATTAACATTAACCGTTTCATTTCCGAGAATTGTTGGTAAATCTGCAGCCAGACCAATTTGTCTCCGTATACTTGAGTATCTTCTGCAATCAGTTAGTAGGTGACGCACTGTCAGAGAACAGCTACACTCCTCACAAACGGGTTCATCATCAAGTAGTAAGAGATACCTATGAGTGAAGAGACAATGTCCTATGCGCAGGCGCGTCAGTAAGACCTCGTTGCGCCGAGCTGGCCTACAACAACTGCTTCATGACTTAACAAAAGATTTGATAAGTCGGAGCTTATTCCTTTCAACAGCTAACCACTCATTGCTCCATTCACTCAGAATCCTCAACTTGACGGAATTTAGGAGATCTCGTTTTGGAATCGTGGAGAAATCCACGCGATTCTTGAGGCATGCCGTCTTTGCGGAATCGTCTGCTTCCTCATTTCCTCTGATACCCACGTGTCCGGGAACCCAGCAAAACATTATGTTCTTTCCATCACTTTGCAGTGAGAAAAGTACATCCTGGATGTTCTGGATCAGCTTATCAGCTGCATACATGTTCTGGATTGCTTGGAGGGCACTCAGAGAATCAGAAAAAATCAGGAAATGTGATCCGCGGGAGCACTTTGTAGTTCGCAATGCTCGCAATATGGCGTAGCACTCAGCAGTGTAAACACTGCACAAGTCGCCTAGACGGTAGCCACTCGTCTCACGGGGAAATACCACGGAGCAGACGACACCATCAGCCTGCTTCGACCCGTCGGTACACACAGGGATACGGACCCGGTGTTTGTAGAGGATTAGCTGAAAGTATACCCTCAACATCGGAGCTGGAGTGTTCTTCTTGTCATGATGCAGAAGATCGAAAATAATCTTCGGCTTGTGCAAAGCCCAAGGGGGAGACTTACTAAAACCTTGATGTAAGACATTAGGTGTGCATATATTTAAGGTTTCCAAAATTAGTTTGGAGCGATATCCAAAAGGTTTGGTTGCTCTCAGTCTGTTGTTGTAGAAACGGATGTAAGAAGAGGATGGATGAAAAACCGCGTTGTGCACCAGACTGTCGGGTAAAGTTTGCACGTGGCAAAAGTGTCGTAGCATGAGGATTTGCCGCCGGAGGGAAAAAGATGGTTCGCCACTCTCGACATACAAACTCGGAATGGGACTAGTGCGGTATGCTCCCGTAACTAGTCGAATTCCTGCATGGTGGACACTATCCAACTTCTTTAAATAGCTTGCACGAGCAGAGCTATATACAACGCAGCCATAATCGAGCCGAGATCTTATGAATGCTCGATAAAACTGGTGCAGGGAGTAGCGATCAGCGCCCCATTCCCTGCTACTGAGGCACTTCAATAAATTCAGAGATTTTAATGTTCTTGCTCTTAGGTCTGTTAGATGTTCAATCCAATTCAATCTCTGATCAAAAATCAGACCTAGGAATTTCACAAAAGGATAGAATTTGAGAACGTTGTTTCCCAGGGCGAGGTGAGGTTCTGCCAGAAGGCTTGGTCTCCTACTGAAAAGAACACAGCGTGTTTTCTCAGCAGAGAAACGAAAACCTGTCGTTTTCGACCAGTGGTATAATCTATTAAGGACGAGTTGGATTTGTCGCTCCGCACCTGTGACACTCTGTGATGAACAAAAGATAGCAAAGTCATCGACAAAAAGAGAGGGTAAAACAGGAATCTTTACAGCAGACGTTATGCTGTTGATGGCTACTGCAAATAAGGTCACACTCAAGACTGAGCCCTGGGGAACACCTTTCTCTTGAAGAAGGAGATCCGAAGTGTCTCTTCCAATTCTATAGCGGAAGGAACGTTGATCCAAAAAGGACATGAGCATCAGAGGAAGACGTCCTCTAAATCCCCAGGCATAGAGTTGTTGTAAAATGCCATGACGCCAAGTAGTATCGTAAGCCTTCTCGATGTCAAAGAATATTCCGATGACATGTTGTCTTCGGACGAAAGCATCTTGAATTGCTGATTCCAGGAGAAGTAAGTTGTCCAGGGTGGAATGGAACCTCCTGAAACCACACTGAGATCGACTCAGCCATTCTTGTACCAGACGAGACGTCGGTTGATAATTCTCTCCAGAGTTTTACCAACACAACTCGTCAAGGCAATGCTTCGATAACTACTAATGTTCGTTTTGTCCTTACCTGGTTTTAATAAAGGGATAAGCGTTGCTTGTTTCCAGAAATTAGGGAATACTCCCTCGGACCATGAAAGATTAAAGATATCCAGAAGGTATTCTTTCGACTCGAGACTGAGTTGTCTTAGCATTTCATAATGATNAATGAATTGAATCAGGGCCAGGAGCAGTGTTGTGGGCTGTCGCTAGAGCTGACTCAAGTTCCCACATAGAGAAGGAAGAGTTGTAGGGTTCCCAGTTGGTGGAACGAAAGTCAAAAGATGTGCTCTCTGCTGTTTCCCTTTTTCTCTTGAAATCAGTATCGCAATTTGCTGTAGATGTTAGGTCAGCAAAATATTCAGCCATTGCTGTTGCCATTTCTCTGTTGTTGGTAAGAACCCGACCCTGATAATTGAGTCCAGATATTGGGACTCGAGAATACGTTCCAGAAACTTTAGTGGACGATGTTGTTCTCTTAATGGTGCTTAAAAACTCTTTCCAGGAGGTGGATATGGATTCTTTGATAGTTCTGCACGCTTTTGCTCTAGCAATCCGATATGCGGCGAGGTTTTCCGAAGATGGACTAGCCTTAAATCTCCGCAATGCTCTTCGTCTTGCCCGAATGGCAGACCGACATGCGTCGTTCCACCAGGGCACATGAGGTCTTCGCGGAAAAATGGATGTTTTCGGAATGGATTCTTCAGCGGCGTGATGAATCACCTGGGTCAGATGGTCGACCCTCTCTTGGACAATACCAGTTTCTCTGAAGACAGACAGGGAACGGTACTGTGTCCAATTAGCCTTACTGAGAATCCATTTCTGTGGCTTGCTTTCGCGAATAGTCACACGTTCCTGCAAGGACAACCAGATAGGATGATGGTCGGTACCATGCAGATCATCTTCTACCCTCCATTGAAAGATATCAGCAACTTCAGGAGAGCAAATTGATAGGTCTATAGCAGTTCATGACCCCGTGCCAAATGCGAAGTGGGTCATCTCCCCGATGTTCAGTAAACATAAATCTTTCCGCTCAAAGAGACAATTCAGCAGTCGGCCCCTGGGGCAATCGCTCGACGAGCCCCACAGTACACTGTGGGCGTTGAAATCTCCAAGGAGGAGGAATGGTCGAGGGAGCTGATGAATTAAATCTCTGAGGGAGGTCTCCGAAAAATCTCGTGTCGGAGGAAGATATATAGAACACACGGTCATAGATGGTTCACTATGAATTTTCACTGCTATAGCCTGGATGTGTGTTTGTAGGAGAACAGGCGAGCAGAGGGTAGTGTTTCTAGCAAACACGGCAACTCCACCTCTTGCTCGATCTCCCGTGGTGTTGTCATATCTGAAGCTGCTGTATCCTCGCAGAGAGGGTGAGTGTTCTGGTGAAAGGTGTGTCTCTTGTAGGCATATACATATCGGATTACGACGTGCTAAGAGTTGTAATTCTTCACGTTGAGTTCTATAGCCATTAAGGTTCCACTGAAGTATGGAAGCTATTACTGTTTGGAGCCTCCGGGGTCAGGTTCGTGAATGTGTATTTCCGGTTCACCGTCGGAACTTACACATTCTGACTTGGAGGAAGAAAGTACAGAGACGTTCTTTTTACGTCTCTGCAATTTCTTGGAAGGTGTTTTCTATGTTTTTAAAGATTCAACAAGGTTCACGGGTTTAGCCGTAGAACCATGTTTTGTCTTTGTCTGTGGCTTTGTGGTTACGGTGGTAAGTTTAATACTACTTGATGTTTTTCTTGGATTAGATGGTTTCTTTGTAGGCGCTGTTGTTGGTGGTTGTGACTTAACAGGAACGACTGAAGAATCTTTCTTTCCGCATTTGCACTGACATGTGCACAACGTTGTCGTAGACACGTCAGTGAAATCGGCCTGAACAGATACGGTTTTCATCTGTTTTGGAGTCTTGGCTGCCGTGGAGTAACTAGTAGAAAATACAGGGTGTAATGCCCTGTATTTCTTCCGCGCTTCACCGTACGGGATCTTCTCCGTAGTTTTTATTTCCTGCACTTTCTTTTCTTCGAGAAAGGCGACACACTCCCTGCTCCATACCGGGTGACTGCCTGTGCAATTAATGCACTTTGCAGGTCCTGGGCATGAGACGCCGGTTTCGTGTGCCTCTTTTCCGCACTTTCCAAAGGTATCACGTCCCTTACACGATGTTGTCGTGANGTCCAAACCTCTGACCCTTGAAACAGCGCAGAGGATTCGGAATAAAGGGACGGACCGGCAGGTTCAGCCATCCAGCCTTCAGATCCTTTGGTAGTTTAGGACAGTCAAAAGTCACGATGAAGGAACTGGTCTTCTCCAGAACACCATTTACCTTCCTCATGATCTGACTGACCTCAACTACATGGTCAGCCTTCCATTCTGCAACAAGTTCGTCTGTTGCCATTTCCATAATTTCCCTGCAACTTACGACCCCCTTGCTGCGATTAAGGCAGCATGGAGTTCGCACTTTACAGGGAACTCGCCAAGCTTAGTACAGTCAAGTAGTTTCAACGCTTGCTTGTTTTTGTCTCAAGCAGCATTGTACCATTTCTTAACCTTTTAATGGTATTCAGTGAACCAACGAGACCTTCTAAACCTTTATAAATATAGAACGGGGACACTTTTTCAAGTGTCCCGTCTATACGAGTCATAACGACATAAACATTCTCGTAGGGAATGCTCTGTAACTTTGGCTTTGAGATTTCTGAAGTGGGAGGGCTGTCAACCCTCGGCCGCTTCGAAGACCCTGAGGCGTGGTACTTACCCTGCGGCTACGGAAGTGCAACCCGCAAAACACACGAGTATTAAGAATAGGCATCAGCAAGGAATAATATGTATGCACTTTCTACTTTCGAGTGAAATCAAATTAAAGAAGCTGACCGAGTATGAAATGTAATTGTCATTAGTGAACGATTTTAAGAATTCAGTATTATTTATTTAGTATAAATATAGCATTTTCAGAATGCAATATTGAGAAAGAATTATCAAAGTCAAATAAATAAATAAAATTGAATATAACTATGCTTAAAGCACACTAAAACCGGTATAGCGATTTTACAAATATATTTTTGTATGTCTGCCCATTAACGAAACATATGTATTGTGGTATTGCTTATACAAAGTTAACCAATTTCTTTGAACCATTAGTTGTTATGCGATTTTCACGACATGTGGGCGTCTAAATAATTATTTACTATCATGTTCCAACTGTTAGAAGTGTAATAGGAAAGTCGATAAAAGCATGCTGACATTTTTTTCCGTGATCTCCGATTCTTAAAATACGTTTATATCTTAAGGTCGACCACCCATTGCCAGTACGGAAGCAACTCGATCTGCTGAGCTTTAACGGACAGGATGTGAGGTAAAAAATTGTTAAGGAACATAAAACGAGACATACTCAGTTGCCTCACGTTCACTATAAGCTTTGTAGAAGACACAAGAGAGGAACCATATTTTACAATCTCGAGGCTTTGCGGATTATCCTCATATCTTTCGTGTTGACACAAGTGTGAGATCGCTACGAATGTAATAGGCTTACACTAGAATAAACAACCCGAGCTCCTCGTGCGTTTTGAAACGGAAACACGGTCAAGGACACTTCCAATCTCACATCTTCACTCTGTTATTGTTAAATTACTCATTTTCATGCTTTACAAAGTTAATGGCGATTATTAAATTATCTACATTATAAAAAAGTAAATCAAATTAATAACTTAAAAAATAAAAGATTCAATTTAAACAATTCGTCCATAGTTTTAAGACGTTAATTTCACACGAGATTATTTTACTCCAATTTAAAAAACGGAACCCCTACCCATACCTTGACATTCTATTCGGTGCATAGTTAATTTGGTTATTCTCGCTTCCATTCAAAACGCATAATAAAAATAGAGAAGCGACACAAATGATACGAAAAAAGCTTATCTCACGAAAGCCACGTGCACTCGAAGGCGTTCGCTAGAGAGAAGCATCGACTAATGGATAGTGCTTGGGTGAATGCACAGCCGGTTCCAGAAATTTCCATCAACGCTTGCTTCTGGTTTTAGACGATCAGAGAGACAAATAAGCAAACTCGAATGAAACGTGACAATGATCTAGAACGGTTCACACGATTACATACACAACAAATGTTACGTTGAAACTTATACAATACAGTTTTATATAGATAAATTAAATTAACAATGGCCCCATCAGAAATAAAAAACCATAGTTATAATTGGGAAATGGTGTGTTCCGTTTTAACTTAAAATGAAATGAAAGTTATCGTCAAGTGAAAAATTATATTTTGTTTCGGTTTACAAATTTTCTCATCGCAAAATGTTCAGTAATTTTAAATTTTTCAGACAATTTTTGCAAATAAGCAGTTTATCTTGCTACTATTCACATATCATTTACATATCTGAAACTTACCAGAATAATGTTAACTCCCACGTACTACACTTTATTTTTAATATATTTTGTGTTTATTATTATTATGATCATTATTATTATTAAGATCAATTTACTGTAAATATTTATTCGGTTGACAATAACATCCATTCTTATTTTAAAATCGTGGTGTAAAATGCATAAGAAAAGCTCGGTTTTCTTGCAATAAACCTTTCAAGTTCACTTTCATTACAAAAAACTTGAACAAATAACTAGTTGAACCCAAGCTAATAATTCGCATACTCAGGTAACGGAGAAAAAAGATTAAGAGTTTCTATGTATAATTCAGCTAGTAAACTCTTAGTTACAAATAACTCCTGACTTGGCCAGTGCAATGCTTGTCCCAAACAGGTATCTCGGTTAAATACCAGCAACAATGGTGATCGATATTCCCGTTGTGTAACTCAGAAGCTACAGCGTTACTTCAATGGCCAAACAAGTCTAAATTCGTATGTAAATTGCAGTGTTGCCTCAAACATCGTAACGGTGTTGAATAGTGAAATATTAGGATTAAAGCGATTGCTCACTTGAGCTTCTCTTCCACTGCTCTGTAAGTCTAGATTACCGACATCAGCAAGGCCGTTCATTAACTGGCAATAAATCGAAGTGAATATGATTTTTAAAACAAATAATAAAACATTTAAAATGTAAAATTTTAATTATCTCGCTCAGTCTAGGAAATAATCTTCGTAATGATACCTGTTTTGTGGAAATTGGTTATAATTAACGGAAAGTATCATTTACACAAAAAAAATCTTATAAAATTAGATAAAACGATATTTACAGTAGAACTTCAATTATCCACATCAATCAGGACCAGGGCTAGTCCAGATAATCAAACATCCGGATAATTGATTTTTTTTCTTCAAAAAATGTTATTTTTTAAGACTAAATTAAACAAGAAATATTGTATTGTTGAGGTAAAAACAAAAACTAACCTACAATATAGAGTAAGAAAAGCAATTTAATGATAGCGGATAGTGATTACTGTTAGCTCATTACAGAAATAAAAATAGCAATAGTTTAGTGTACAATAATTAAAAGTACAACCATTTGTTTCTGTCATCGATCCGGATAATTGGTGATCCACATGATCGGAGTTCGGATAATTCGAGTTCTACGGTACAACGTTTATTTTACCGTAATCGCATGAACCGTTCTGGAAATATCGAACCCCACGTTCTGGCCCTACATATTTCTTTTTTAAGCCGTTGCGTCCTCGGGGGAACGGGCCGCTGACGACCCGCCAACGCGCGATTCACTGAACGAGTATATCGTACATCGATGGTTCAGTTGCATGAAGCGAAGCGAAGCGGCGAGGCGTTCGACGCACATGACCCGGTCAACAGGACTCAATGAACGAAAGAGAGATCGTCGCCGGTGCAGAGAGAAAAGGTCATATCCCCCGCCCGCTGCGAGAGCATGGGAGCAGCAAGCGAGCTCAGCCACCGTAAACCAGCAGTGTCGCTTTCATCGCCGCTGTTCCGGAGGCGGCGGCGGCGGCGGCGCGGCGTTGAGGTGTGACGCCATAAATAAATTAACCGCGCGCCGACGACCTGGACGCGAGTTGATATTGATTTCCGAATCCCGCAGGAGAGACAAGCTCACCACTCGAGTGCGCTGCTGCTGACGATGCTGCTGCTTGCGGCCGATGCCTTACGATACACTGGGGTGAGGGGGTGGGGGGGATGACGGGGAAGGATTGGGGTTGGGAGGAGAGTTACTACGCGTTACGGGGTTCATGTCACCGAAACGTTTCGAATACCATCGACACAAAATATTGCACGCGTACCCTTCATATTTCTATCTATTGAATAAATTTAAAAAGTTAGCAAAGTATTCAGTGGTAGTTTTTGTAATCTTTTCTATTTATTCTTATTGAGAGAACGCGGGGACTATTCATATAACCGTACCGAAAGAATGGACATACAACCTGGTCACGCAAAAAAAAAAGTAAAATTCTTTAGCAAATATTTCAGTATACTTGCATCTCTATTTGTCACGCAAGTTGGAAACTATATGCAAACAATTTGTGATGGAAGGATCATTTTAACGTCGTCTGAGGTATCGGATCGAAGTGGGAGCAGGCGAACGAGGTCCCGCATGATTAAATTACTTAGTAACATCATATTCGTCGATAGGAACGAAAAGGAGAAGCGACGTATTCACTCAAACAAGCACTCAGGTAGAATATTCTATTTATCTATTACATCAGCGGTATCGAACAAAAGGCACCAATTCCTAAGTAAAATTAAAATAAAAAAGTTTATCACATAAGATCGTTCATATTAATCTTCATTTTCGTGTCATGGACAGCAAGAAGGAACACAAAAGAGACATCACAGAATTACACATTCATGTAGAACATTGCGCCACCTTCAGTTCGAAATCGTATACTTCATAGAATCTATATGTTTAATTTTCACTAAACTGAAGAAAAAAATACTCTATTTATAATTAAACTTTCAAGAAGTTACCACTACGTGAAAATGAATTGGATTTATTTGCTCTCTTGAGGATGTGCAAACGCTTCTTCTAAAGTAGACATCAGTTCAGCAATAAAATAATAATAAAACTCATTATTAATAGTCACACAGATACAAGGTTTCAGTAATGTAAATTAATCTAATAGAGGGTTGCATACAATAGTGGCGCAGGTGGTGGATTGTGTCATAAATAAATCTTCCTGCTCGTCCTGTGAGTTACTTCGAATGATAAATTTAAACGCAAGCTCAGAAGAAGAAAATTAAGTGAACAAAAACAAAATTTTAAACGACATATCAATTAAGCTAATATCTTACTCAGCATTATTCTATGACTAATACCGTCATTTCAATTATCTACCATAGGACTCTAATATGAATATTCTTAGTGATGTATCATAAACAATTTCACACAGCGTAGATAGATCAATGACGACCAATATCTAGAGCATATCGCACACTATGCCCGGGAGTATTGATTCCAACACAACACACAAAACCAAATTATGTTATATAATATTATACAATATACCTGAGAAGTTCAGACAAAGTTAAGAAATAACAGAAAAGTGTCTTTACTTTCTCTCCCAGAACTGACATGTTGGATTTATTACCACTTCTAATCTTCTTTCAGTCATAAATGTAACACTAAAATGAAGTCTAATTTATTCATTCGACAAATATTCATGGCCAACTTCATACATTTCTCAAGCATTAAAGCATGGCATTTTCTCACGATTACAAATTTAAGAAACCCAAGCTTCACATAATCTACCACAACACACTACTAAAGAAAAAATATTACAAAATTTTGTCTTTAAAAAATTATACAAAAAATGATAAGACATGATCAGGAAAATATTTATAGATTTTTAACATTTTAATGTAGTTTTTTATTGTGTCATCACTCTTCATATACATCGTTAATTTACACACACTTTAAAAGTTTACTTAAATTTTGTAATAATATTTTGCTCATTGTCTTCGTTGTCATTTTACAATGTGCAACTGTAGTACCCTAATTCATCATATAAAACATGCGACAAAATGTGCTAAAGAAAAACTTGTAGATAGATGTAGTAATAACTAATTTTTCATACAGTGGTTATTGGCATCAGTAAAAGCGCTAAAATAAATATTTCATGAGAGAATTTTTTATTTTTAACAGCAAATTTTGAAAATAAAGGAAACAAAATTCTGAGACAAGATGAAAATTCTAACTCCAGTTATCTTGAAGAAAATTCCAAAGATCAGTCAATTAACTTTCTAAGAAATCTGAACATACGCTATTATTTACGTCGTTAAGTGAGTGAGTCCGTTTTATCGACTGCTTTAAACATAATTCAGCTTAGTAGATTACATTTCGGATAAAAAAAA
The DNA here is from genome assembly GCA_002313205.1 of Laupala kohalensis. Classification (NCBI taxonomy): domain Eukaryota; kingdom Metazoa; phylum Arthropoda; class Insecta; order Orthoptera; family Trigonidiidae; genus Laupala; species Laupala kohalensis. Next base: position 36,345 of record NNCF01131615.1, on the reverse strand, counting down.
TTAAACTTAATTAATACATATTTTCTTTGTCAATTTTATATAGATTTAATATTGATTTCTAATAACGTATATTATTTTTAATAACAATATTCAATGTTAATACAACAGATATCAGAAAAATATATAGTCCAACAATGACTCGAGGTACTAAATACGTTTCCTCTTGGTTTTATGAGAAAATGCGGAAACGCCTTTTAAATGCACTCTCTGCAACCCGCACTACTGGAAAGTGATGCACATAGTATACCATAAACAAACAACGAACAATGAGACACAAACCACTCTGGTGACTGCGGTGCTAGCTCAGCACCAAGCCATCCCGGGACCAAAAAAATTGTATATTTTTACATAAATGTCGCAGTTCATATAGCTGTGACTATTGAAAAGCGAACCTACCTCCTACCTCTCCTAATATCAATAACTCTATTACTAACCCCTCCACGTGGGCCAAGTTGTTGGTAAACCCACTTAATTGGCCCACCTACTAACAATAGCCTACCACCCATCTACCTCCTATCGCCCCATGTAAATAATATTCAATAGCATTTCCCATTTACAAATAGTACAATTATAAAAAAAATATACACAAAACTTAAAAAAAGGCATTACGTAAGATGACAAGAGATAAAAATTAGGAATCGGAGACCCACCATTTTCATAAGGAGAGAACACGCTACATCAAAGCCAAATCACACATCAGTTCTCCAAAGGGATTATAAGTTGTTTTAAAAAATCCGCTAAAAGCTAGGGTCAAAAGCTTCGTACTGCATCATTGCTTCTATGTAAAGGAATTTATCGATAACTAATAGAAATTACTAGTTTTAAATATCCCATGAAATATTTTCTTTATATTCAAAATAATATTAAATCCAATATATCGAATACGTAAACTATCATATATCTTGAAAACTTTATGCGTCATTAGAATATTAGGTCTTTGGGTACCGCAAGTTGAATGAGGATGAAAGACGGGTCCAGGAAGCGAACGGGATGGCGCAGTCGGTAAGCGCATGAGCCCAAGTTCCCGGGTTCGAACCCCGGTCCCGTCTCCCATTTTCATTCAACGTAACATAATTAATTGGAATATCACTTTATTATAATTGGTTAAAATATAAAATCACTATAATCCATGTATATTATATTATTTTTCTTATTTATTATAATTATATAATCATTACTCGATCTTGACATATTGAGTACATTATTCTCATAAATATCCGGCCCTGGGTATTTCTTCATTTCTTCTTTTGGGTACTGTGATCGTGATTCTCATGAAAGTGTGGAATTTGATATTTTATTTTTAAGAAATGTTAAGTTTTTTAAATTTATTGTTAATGATACGTTATTTAGTATTTTGGTGTATAACAGCAAATATTAAAAACAAGTTAATTTAATTTTCTATTTTAGTCAATTACATTATTACCAGCGAATGGAGTAGACGGTAGTGGCAACGCAAATTTACCAAATTACCGAAATAGTTACGTGCGTAGTTAGCAAGAGAGATATTTTTCCAACACTCAGAAGAAATGCATCGAACAGGTGGAACATCAGTCGCCAAGCTTTTGGTCCTTATGGGTCAATAAATTCATCGTTTTCAATTCCGCCGACCGACGAAGAGTTGTTTTAGGAAGATCAAAAGGTTTGTCAAATAATGACTAACAAATAACAATTTTTAAAAACTAAAAAATTTACTTATTTAATATAAGAAAATTAAACGCTCTTTAATTCTTACAGATGTGTATATAATATTTAATCAAACTTACTTATACTATTTATGCAATTTAATCTTAGGAGGATGCTATGTAGTGTACCTCATCCAAGATACCGATCTTGTCCAACATCTCTTCAGAGATCAAGAATTGTTTTTACTTTCCAATTATACAGAATGTATAAGGGAAGTATTGAAATTAGTCGAAAAAAATTCGAGGTCTCTTCGGATCTTTACGAATTGACTAAAGGAGAGTATATTTTCTAAGTTTGGCGATTATGTCCAATGTCGTACATACACACATGACTCACGAACAAATTGATGCATCGAAAGTAAACATGAGATTTGATTTTGAGTGCATTGGGAATAGAAGCCTATATCTGGACAGCTCATTCTGACTTCATTTACACTCTGTGTCCCACTTCCGGATTCTTAAAACTCAAAATTTTGAAAGTATGAATATAACCACTTTGATTGTTTAGCTAATTTTATTTTATTGATTCGTTTCCGGTTCTAAAATATTAAATAATATAATATTTATGCCACAGCAAACTAGAGTCTTTATCAGTCAATAAAAGAATTGCAATTGATGTGCAGATTTTCCCATGGTCCACCAGTAGGCAACCACTACATTGGAGTACGTTTAGCGCACACGCTCTTTCCCATCATTGCTCCACCGTTCGTCCTCCCATAGCGCCGGCGCGAAATGAAAACGCCAAGGACGGAAGAGAGATTGTGTTCACGAGGGGAATCCCACAGAGAGCGAGGAGGCCGTATAATGGGAACGCTCCCACTAGATACAGTCCTTGAAAGAAGAGAAACGCCAGCGACGGAAATATAGTGCGAAGATTCGCATAGATCCTGAAAATACTACGCCAGCTCCTCAAAGAATTACCACGTAGGTATGGATCCCGTGATGGTTCTGTCACGTGATTCGTTTCTGGTTACACTGCTCACAGGGAAAGAAAAGAAATGAGAGAGGAGTCTAAAGACCACGTGAAAGACGAGAAACCAATGACAGCATTACGAGATTGCCGACGGTTCCTTTTACTGTAGATATATAGGCGTTTTGCTCGTGTCAATTGAATATTAGTGAGTTTACGTTCGGACGCTGTCACCTACATCAGTCGATTCATAGAACCGGAAGTAATTGATATGCCAACTGTAACGGACAGAGGGCTTGATTATCCTTTGTCGGAAAGGACATCGCGTGAAGTTGGCTATTCCTCGGGTGTGCCGTGGCACACCATCTGGAATGGGTGGAGCTACGCTAGGCCACCCCCCGCAGCAGACATATGACAACACCGCGCTTTCGCTCCATTGGTTACATCTCGTTAACTTTCTTTCACTGCGAGGACTGTAGATCGGGCACTGACTTTTCATCCCGTTCTCGATTTTACCTTTTTTTATTGTAGAATTAGTAAATGGGGAAAATAGTGTGCTACTGAAGCTTATATACGTGGAGTGATAGGATATAGGAGGTGGGTGTTAGAGCTATTGTTAGTAGGAGGGTCCGATAGCTGAGTTTACCAATAATTCAACAACTTGTCCCACGTGGAGGGGTCATGTGCATTTGTTCATGTGTATTTTCGTGTTTGACACGTCCCGTACCTAAGCTCATTGATGAGCTACTCACCAGGACTTGACGGTCGCACAACGTCTTTTGGAGCCATATCGTAATCTATTTTGTATTACTCAGTAGTAATACAGTCCACTTATCTTATTGATCCGGCTTAGAGATCATGTTCGTGATTTTGTGTGCAGGTGTTGTGTGTGCCGCCGCTTAGCCGTTCCTCGCGAAGAGGAGACGTTCCCGTCCCTAGCCACGGGGAGGCGGGCGGTTTCTACTACTATACTATACTCTTGTGCTCTATAATGTTTCGTGGTAACACGGGTCCGGCACCTTAGTTCGCAGAACGGAACTATTTATCCAGACTGTGGTCGCACTACTAATTTATATAAAGATCAGTCTTTTTTTTGTAGGTCGCTTACCTTTCATATTATTAGACTTCCCTGTGTGCCTACTGGTGACATCTTGGGACCGCAATGTGATTCCAAGAGCACCCACCAGGTCCGTCGAGTGTCGGAGACTGCCGACTCAGTCGGTCACCCTACCCGCCTGAAACTTAGGCTGGGATTTTGGGTTACAGGTGACCTACCAGTCTGCGCACTGGTTGACGGGAACACGTCTAGCTTTCGTATTCCTACTACTTTATGCACAGGTACTAGCCGAGCAGCAATCCTGCTCACCGATTGGAAGCCTAAACTTCCTTCCCGTACCACGGTTGGGGAACCCACTGCCCGACAGAGTCCAACCCATTTAAGGGGCGTCAGATAATCCTTAATCTGAGGGCTCAATGCCCCTTCCCTGTCTACTCGGTTTAGAGTGCTGAGTGACACCCGAGACCGCGATCTTGACCAAGGACAAGTCTTGTTCTCTACCACTTCGTATAATCCCCAGCATCCGATCCGTTGCTCCATTTAAGGAGATTGGGTACGGGATTGGTGGGGTTTGTCCGTTCGTCCAGTGGTCCACCGAACGGATGCTAACTTAATCCGGGTCGACTCAATTAAGTGTCTACCCTTCAGACACTTAGCTGTGTTCGAGAGCGGGCCCTCTCCCCGTGTGTCAGAATCCAGAAGCCTTACTGGATCCCAAACTGTGACGGGTAACAGTTCGAGACGCAACTAGTTTGTCTCTGTCCGAAACTTCCTTTCCATTTGCCCAGGGTATCTAGGATCTGGGTAGGTTACGAGTTCCAGTAGTAGTACACTCAAGGTGGTGAAACACAGTGCACCCCCCTTTACGTAGGGTTCGAGGCCCCTCTCCACTCGGAGCTCTCTACTCGTTGTTAGCCAGGTTCACCTAGCAGCCAAGGTAACGAGTAACGGCCGACATCCCTTACGGGAACATCTCCCCCCTCCTCCCTCGGACCGATCCTTTACCCGTGCTCGCGGGATCGGGTACGGCGCCCGAGAGGCGCCCCAGCCGGCCGGGGGTCAAACCGACTGGTAACGTGGAGGGGTCACTAGGAGTATTTAGTAATAGCATGGATTATGGATACTAGGAAGTGGTCTATGAGAAATATCGCGTTCAAGAGATTTCAGACGTCGCCGGCGGTTTTCTTCTCTTAAGGACTCTACGAGCGAGGAGGTCTAATAGTGATGGGAATGTTCCCACTGGATGACGAGCGGGTGGGCGGGCGGAGACACCAGAGGGGTAAGGCGGCGGCGGCAACGGTGCAGTCCAAGGCGTAGCGGGGCGAAGGAATCCAGGCGGAACGGAACACGCGCTTGCGGACGCCGAGGTCACGAAGCATTTGTAAACACCATCCTTACGATCAGAAGATATCATTCATTAGTTTTTCAGACCTGCTTCTCCCAAAATACAAGATAACTACTATGACTACGTCGAGACGGTTTTTAATTTACGAATACATGTTCGCATCCAAATAGGACTCTGGTAATACACGAAATCAACATCTTCATTTGAAGAACATGAAAAACTAGTTTGTCTAATATTTATGTAAAACAAGTCGTGTCATGTTTTGATATTTCATTCTGAGCAGCTGAGGATGGCAGAAATTCAGATTAAATATTGCGAACGATCGTGTAAGTAGACTGAATATTTATTACAGTTCACTGCGTTTCGACAGATTCTTTCTGTTCATAATCAGGTACATAAAAATTATCTAAACTCAGGTACCATGTTGTGTTTGTGAATGGAATAGACAAGTAATTACAGCCCATTATTGAATATCACATACGTAATGGTAGACGAATAACAAAACATGTTATTCGGTGGAATCTAGAGCAATTGCACTGAGCTCGAAAAATTTACATAAGACGCCAACCATTGAGTTTTCTTTGTTATAGTGTATCTCTTATTCATTTGTAATTTCTTTATCCTTTCGAATTTATATTAGAGGTCTGATAATGTTATTCTGATAGAACAGCTATCACTCCATGTAGATAAATCGAGAAGATACTGTAGTGGAAAGATTTAATAAAAAAAGTTGTACACTGACATCATGCCGAATTGTTCAATGTTTCAATACTTCTTATGAATAAGAAAAATAAGTAATAAAGGGACAATGATTCATTAGTACCCTTTTTCCATAGACCAGATTTTAAGAACTGTACTCCCAGAAGGGGTGTGCTCAGCCATATCAATCAACATCGTTTTCTACGTTCACGACCAAGTGTTTAGTAGTTTAATAACATTTTGACCAAAACAAAAAACCAAATTTTAAGAACTTCACAGCACACCACATTTTCTTGAAATGTTCTACTTGTACTTCCAGACAATATTCTCACATTCATTGTTCGAGTCCATTAGGAGCTTCAATAATAATAACAAGTTTATAATAATAATAAAAATTATTGTCAAAAAAGCAAACTGCATATCACCACGTGTGTGTGTGTGGGGGGGGGGGGGGCAATAAACTAAGTTACTCTCCGGAAGCAAGCAAGGGATCACCCCATCAATTCTGATCAAGGGCCTTCTATCGGTAGAGGAGGACATACTCCTTCCAACATACTCCTTTTTTTATCTTAGGAGTAAGAATAAAAATAGTGAGCTACGTGTCATAACCAACAAAATCTGAATCGTATCTCATCCAGTTTCATTTCCAAATGGCGTCCTCTGGTGTGAGAACGAAGCCTCGTGACTTTTTTCAGGGAGTTAAGAGCTATCTCCGAACAATAGTTTCTTTTCGTCGTAAGAAGCACGTACATGCACTGGGAAAACCACATCGTCAAGTATTATACAATCACGACATTGTTTCCAAAGAAACTATTACACAGGTGAGTCTTACGGTGTGGCCCAAAAAGACAACTCCTGAGGGTTTGTAAACTTTTGGCAAGAATCAGAAATTTGAGTTTCTAAAAAAATTAAGCACCTTTTCTTGCGTGATAAATATCAATTTTCTAGCCAACGTATAACTAACAGTAAATATTTAACACGTCTTCCGGTTTATTAAGCTGGTTTAATATTTTTAATACTCGATGTTTCCTTGGCTATTGCAGCGAACTTCCTCATTGCAATTCATTGCAGCTCTAGATGGGGTTGGCTGGAATTGCCAACAAAACGTTAAATATTTAAATCTATGACGACACAGTTTAATAAACCGGAAGAAGTTTTAAATATGATGATAGCTCTGAGAGCTTGCGTCAACACATTCTATAAAACAGTAAATTCGCGTCCTTTTGTACATGGACAAAATCTTCAGGTCACAAGCAATAAAAAAATGCTTCGTACATATTTTGTCACACACACTATTTTTTTATTTCAGCCACAAGAGAAGACGTTTTAGATGAAGAGATAAGAAATGTTGAAGTACCGGTATAAAATGAAATTTAAAAAATATTTGAAATTTAAACAAAACTATGAATGAAGTTTTAAAAGTGTAAATGCATCAGTTTCTTAGATACATCGAAATAATGGCGTTTATCATAAGAGATACAGGATTCGCAGCCTATCCTAAGCAAAAAACTAAAACAATCAGAGATTATTATTTACTGTTCCGTATGGGATAATTAGACATTTTAAAATTGTAGCTCTGAATATTTAAAGAAGTACATATATTTTTATATGAATATTTTGACAGACATTTAATTACTACATATATTTTTCGAATTGTGAACTACCATAACACGGTAAAACTGACTGATACATCAATTAAATTACATAATACGAAGTACCTAATTTTACGAAAATTAGCCCCATTTTCACGGGATTTTGATGACATATAATACTATATGTTTTCATTAGCATTTGTTAAATCGCACATTGTTTTTTTTTCATACAATGTTTTCATTATCATAATTATTTAATGTCTAATACTACTTGTTCTCATTAGTATTGCTAAATTCCACACACTGGAAAACAATATGGTATAATTTGATTGACAGCAAAATAATGTAATTGCTATACGAAAAATAAATAAATAAACTGACTGCTTTCCGCAGTGACGTACATTACAAATGGTCTATTTCTACCCTCTCATAAAAGTTGAGAGGAATGTGTGTGGCAGAGCAAAAAAACAAGTTTTTCAGGTTTCAAAGCACTGCGCGGACCCTATCATACTAGGATTTGAACATCGCCATATCATCTGTATATCTACGTGTTGTCGTCCTCAGTAAGTTACTTTAACACTCGATCATCTCGTAGAGGAAACAGTATATAGCAAATACAATTTTGGAGGAACGTTGCTTTTCAATGGTAGAGGCTCACTAACTTTTAGAAATTCCGAAACTGAAGAGAGGATTAAGGTGTAATGTTTTTTTTTCATTTTACTATCTTCACCCTATTTTATGAACTACCTACGATGTCATCGCGGTTCTTATATGTAAACGTGCTATTTTTGTCTAGACTAAATTATAACGAAGGGTTTATTTATTTATTTTATGCCTTTTGGAGAGGTTCAGGCCATGAGGCCTGCTCTTCAACCTAACCGCTGGACTTGGTTGGACAAGCCAAACCGGGTGGTCAGCCAGTAATCATATACAAGCTGTATCAACGCTGTCCATTTTCTACACACTTTTGATCGATCAGGTAGGTACGGGATAGGGTTCGGTGAAATGTTGCTCGACGATTAAAACAAATTGGTCTTTTTTATTTATTTGTAACGCCATATTTTGATTCTCATCAACAAATTTATCTTATTTCAAGCTGGAAAAATTAAATAGTATGTCTCTTTACATTTACAAGTATTTTTATTATTTAATAAGTTTTGAGGGGAGAGTCTTGTCCTTTCAGTTATTGGTCTCGTAAGTCATGAACTTGACTTATGCTGAAAAAGGTACAAATCGGCGATGACAAGATCGCGCTCCCCCCTTGTAATCGTTTGCGGATGAAAGCCATCAGCGAGCTACGGGGGCGTAGCCCAAAACGAGTCTGGGAATGAAACCCCAACGAACGGAGTTGATTAAAAACGTTAAATGAAGAAATTAACGGTTGATATCACCAAAAGATAATACAAAAGTATCACTTGTTTTCAACTATAATAAATGTACATCGTCGCCAAATGGAAATTGCGACGGATCGGTACTCGAACCCGGGATATCTTGTATTGACCGCAGGTATGCTACCACTGCACACCTGCCGCCATAACAGGAGGTCCCTGGTTCGAGTCCCGATCAGTCGCAATTTCCATCTGGCCATAGACGATGAAAACGTGCCTCCTCGGGTAGGTTCTCGGAAGTAGTGAGTAAAAAATATAACAAATGTGTTTTTCCAACTGTAATAAATGTTGTTTTATTCATTTCAAAAAATTATATAGATAAAAATTTTCCTGTTTTAAATCAAAAAAGTAAATAATAAAAAATGTCACTCGATTCCCGACTGCTAGACCCTAGTTAAAATATAATAATAATACTAATAAAGATAAAATTATTGACAATAACCGCAGAGATGTCCTCACAAACGTATAATAAAATACAGCTAATACGATCGAAATTGCTATAATTCCACCGCTAAACCTGATAAACTTGAATATACAATAAAAAGAAAATATGAAGGCCTCACAAAGCAAATCAAGACTATCTAGAAACTGGAGAGTCAGCGTTCTCGTCATTGTCAGCTAAAGAAGAGAGACTAAAATGTATATAAGACAAATGTATGAAGATCCTTCTAACATGTTACTTGCGGAAAGACCACAAATTTTATCTCTATGTTGGTTCTGTTGAGTGCTATCTCCTCCTAAAATACTCGTCATATTGTCGAGCAGTTTTTATTCATGGGTACACAAGGTCTTTAAGTTCCACTTTGAGGTGGCCATAAAATGAAAATTACTGGACAAATTACTAACGATCTTCGTAATAGTCATGAGATTTTCTTCCCCCCAGAAAAAGAATTTCAAAATCTCACCACCAGTGTGGAGTGGCGCTGTATGCAATATTGTTAAATCATCGAAATAAGTCATGAAGACATCTGTTTAAAATGTTTTTAATCGTTTCTAAAAATGTTGCAAACCATGTTCAATCATTTTATGAAAGCAAGTTAAATGAATTATTGTATCCTCAACAGTAGCTCTTAGCACATCACGAGGAATGTTACGGATATGGTGTATCGCATTTTTCATATCCGCCAAATTGTTTACATTATCGGCGGTTTTGGACTAACACCATAGCCAGAACTCGCAGGAGTTGAGGTCTAATGAGCGAGGTGGTCAAGAACTGGTGAAGTGTCGTCTTTCTGCAAAGCACGCCGCTCATTGATGTCGCTATGGCATACATGATGAAACATAACGGGGAAAGCATGGTCTTGCATGGTCACAGACATCGTCGATTCGTAACACTGAGAGTTATAACGAGAAGGTTTTCTTTAAAAGTTGAAAAATCAAATGACGTGTATTGCATACAACGCCGTTCCCCACTAGTGGTGAGATTTTGAACTGTTTTAAGAGAAATATAATTCCATGCCCTCCTCTAAACTTTTACGAAGTTACAATTTGTCAAATACTTTTAAGGTCACCTCAAAGTGAAACATTAATCATCAATCCCTGTACTATCAATTAGCTACACATCTCGTGGGATTAAAATTTCCTAAGTGTACGCGAGCAAAAAATGCAAGTCCCGTCTTGTGCGTATTTCATTCATTTAAAATGGCCGAAATTCATAATCCATTCTTACCGCTGTTTTGGAAACATGTCTACAATTTTTGTAATGTCATTTATACGTAAACGAGTAAAGTAAAACAAATATTTATAGCGAGTCAGTACCACACTAATACTCTTATCTCCCGCAAAACCCATCCTACGAACTTGTATCTCGGTTGTAATATTCTAAGAATTTACAAAAAAAACAAAACAAGTACAACAATGAAGTTAAAGTTAGTTTTTTTTAGTTTTTCACCGTTAGCAAGTAAATATTTACAAATATAGTTAAATATTTAGATATATCCAACCCGGATGGAGGTGCCCGTGTGCTCTGCAACGACCTGCACGGCGATAGTTACGCCACTGTTCCGTCGCCTAAAGGGTTACGACGTGTCCCATACGACGTCGAAAGCGTTTCTCTTCAGCGAATCAGACGAGCGTCTCGTGTTCCTTTTCTTTTGAGTCGGAGGTATTAGAAATCGAAGAGACACGATTCCTTTACAAGGCGACCTTTCCTGCCGCTCTAACAGGGGGCGATGTGATTTTTACACTCGTCCACGACCCGGTCCCCGGTGCGCAACATGCATAATACATGCCGCGGAAACATCCAGCAGGTAGTAAAAGACAGACGCTGCGCGCGCGCTCTGTCCAGCAGCCAAACTGCGGAATTACGACGCGGGGCAAGTAGGGGTAGACTTCGCCTCTCGAAATGACACGACGGAGAATTCATAGGTGGGTTGTACACGGGAAAGTCCGAAAAGGATGAGAGAAAACACAAAACAAGTTGGTTTCGGTACACACTATAACCAGAAATAATTCAATAATTTGCCGCAGAAAAGATCAAAGAAGAAATTGTAGGACTTGTATCGTATTTTTCATCATATTTATTTAAACTGGCTATGATAATTTTAGCCTTTAAATTATATATCGTAGTACACAGTAAGCGTGTGTGTGTCGATATATAATTATTGGCCCCGTGGCTGCCCTCATAGAAGTTTCCAGGAAAACGTATTCCAGAAAAAAATGTTTATCTTTAATTAGTGGCATAAGATCAGTTCTCTAGTGCTGACAGGTCTGCACTGGTGACCATGGAAACATTAAAATCGCTACGATTGCTTTTCTTATACTTTTCATATCTATTACGCCAGTTTGGATAACTGACGTTCGTATAATCGGCGCTCCACTGTTGCTAAACTTACTCTTCGAAGTTATTGCTCCAAATATCGCAAACTTATAAACCGGCCCTGTACGTAGGAGCTCTTACAGTCCTAATAGTTTTGGGGGAAAATCACTTTACTTTTCTCGTACATTACAATTACATCACAGAAGACAGGTACAAGAAAATAAATATATATCTCAACTGGTTCCAATACGACGGCCGTCTTTCAAAAATAAAAGACATATTAGGTGTAAATAATATTCAAGTTTAATCTGTTCTTTTCCATATTAAATTGGTGACACAGAGATAGTAATTTGTATCTCTTCCTTCAGAAATTCCACAGGAAATTTATTCTAAAAGCTTTATTTTAAATTCAGAGGCTTGATCCACAAAAGTATGTACAATTTCAAAATGGTCTTACTCAAATATTAACCCCGCAAGGAAAATTTTTTTTATCAGAAGAATTGAAATTATTTTTTTCTTTCATTGAAGAAATTCAAGAACATTGAAAAATAGTCCCAGGTCGCTCATACTACGGTCAGGGGGGATGTCAGTGTTGATTGATATATTTTAATTTTGTGACTTTTAAATTGAAATGGGTCTTAAAAACACTTCTACAAAATAATACAATATGATGATTCAAAGTGTCTTAAAATTTAAATTGCTGGTGAATTCCTAGAGTAATCACATAGGAAGAATAAATTTCAATAGCATTTTTCTCATTTCAATTTTCTAAATATTATTCATAAGTATACCTTTACTTTGGTAAAATGAAAGAAAAAAACAACTTGAAATTCAAACTGTTTTTGCGTAAGAGTAAGAGCATTTAGGGGAAAAATAATATTTGAAATATTAACATTTGTAATAAAATTATTATTTTTTGTAATAAAAAATGATCATTTTAATTAAAAATAACTCATTTTTCCTTTATCTGAATTCTTATTTTAATAATTCTGACTCCCAAAACTCAATGCTGTGTTAGAATTGTGCTATTAAAATGTTGCAAAAAAAAACAACAAATTATTAAATATTATACATGAAGTTCTTAAATATTATATACTTTAAAAAATCTAAAATTATTTCACAGAAAATTTTAAATGTTACTTAAGTGTGTCAATTTGTGAAAGGTTGAAATTCTAAGAACGTTCCTAGTGTAATACTTGTTTAAAATTGAATGAGCATTTTCACTGACATCCCCTCATAAGGTAGTACTAGCGTACGTAGAATTAAATCACTAAAATACCTTAAATCGGTGTAAATAAAAAGGGGAACATGTTCTTATTGTGATTTAAACTTGAAAAACATACCTCACCGGCCATTTAAATGAAATAATTGCAATTATGATTTATGGTGAAATAAATTGCGTCTTATGGAGAAAACACTAATTTACAAAATAAGACCGTTGTAAATTTTCCGTAGTACTTTTACATCACTTTTATCTAAAGGTCACCGGACATCTGAGAAAGATATTTCACTTTTTCCGACGTGAGATGCATAAATCACGAAACCGTTGTGTTCGGCCGCTGTGTTTTTGCATGTTCTTATGCGTTTCAAACGGGTTCCTGAATATTGTTTATACTGTACTATTAACTGATAAAAAGAAATTAAAACGTGTTTTTCCATCATTATTATTCATATCGCTGTGTTTAAAAAAATTAGAATAATAATAAAGAAAACAATTATACATCTCAGTGATTTGACTAACTTGGAGTGCAGGTCCCACCTTAAGAGAGGCTCAAAAATCGTCTCTCTCACAGTCATTGTTCTTATTGTATGCTGGAGAAGTAAGAAGACAAAACGCATAATTGCCTGTCTTTCGCTGCCTAAGGAGCTGGACGTCCGCGCAGGCAACGGGTGGCGCGGGGGCGCCGCCGGCGGAGGTGGAAGCGACGGGGTGCTCGCAGACGGTGTCGCTGTGGACGCCGCCGCCGAAGACGACGAGGAGGTGGACCTCGAATGGATGGCGTCGGTGGCGTCGCGCATGGCGGAGCGGAGGCGCCAACTGCAAGAGGCGTGCACCACCCACGGCCTCGACGTGTCCAACAACGACACTCTGCATCGCGCCAACCCTTGGGAGTTCCTCGTGTCGCGCTCTCACCACCTCGTCTGGTGCAACGTGTTCAAGGTGACCCTTCGTTTATATTATTTTACGAGTACGTATTTAAATGTATAATTTAATTATCATTACACCACCCAGGACCGGGTTTTTCTCCGGGTAGTGGAGGATTTTCCATACTTGTGCAACTAGTTTAAAATATTTGTTATTATTAATCTCGAATTTTCACTGAACATTTCAAATATACGATTTATTTTGGAATAATAAATGGATAACAGTACATACTTTATTAAATAAATTTTTATAAGAATGAAATCCGCCACTGCCCTTAGGTTCTTTATATGAGTTGATGGGATGGTACATTACTTGTTTCCGGAGAGTAACTTAGTTTATTATACCCGACGTGGTCATACGCAGTTTGCAACTGCTTTTTTGACTATAGTTTATGTCTTTAATTCAAGTAATCACTGTGTATCACTGGGTGGTTGTTCATCTCGTGGCTGCATGGCCCAGATTCGATCCCCGGAGAGGTGAGGGCATTATCCTCACACCTCAACGTCCTACTCAGTCTGCTCTAAAATAAGTATAATGTTTTTCGAGAAGTCAACCGGTCGGAGCAAGATCTTAGCCACATGTCCTCCTTATGTCGAGGCCACGAAATTGCGGGTGTTTACCCTCTGTGAACCCAATGGTCACACTTTGGGCCCGTAGTAGAACCTGACCATTATTCAAACTGCGAGATTGTTTTACCTTTACACATATAGATCGGCTTACAGGACCAGATAAATGCAGGAATACGACCCGGAAATTGATGCCTATCACTTTCCCCTTTTCTGGAACCGCAAGGCTTCCGAGGTCCACTCGGAGAGAAAGGATCTGTTTGATTTCCCCTGTACTACTATGCAGATACGAAAATACATCAATTTCTGTCTACAAAGAAAATACAGTTATATAACACTTTTACGATATCTATAAGACTGACATGTCCCTTGTTTTGAAATAATGTTCTGAATATTTATTTTACTTTCAAAAAGGACAATAATAAGTTCATCTAGCGACTTTGAGCATGAACGACCAAAATATAGACGTCAGAAATGACCCTTTCACTATAGAATTTTTCTCATTCTATGCTGCAGACGGAGACGTATATGAGAAAGTATGTGCGATGGTTTTGCACCACTAGATGGCTTTTTTTTTGGGGGGGGGATAACTGGTCATACGGAGGGACTGATAAACTGCACTAATTATCCACGCCAATTCCTCTTCATAACGCCACAGCTATAGTACTCTCAGTTCATTTCTATCGGTACCCAACCTTGGCACGCTTGTTATCCCTGTAGCTCCATGTTTTTATCAGCTTTAACTTCGGTTAGAGGTTAATAATAATGTAGGCCGGAATGTCATTAATAATAATAATCGCTTTTTTTAAAATAATAGATGGATAACAACGCATATTTGTAAAATAACTTCTTTTAGAAACAATACAACCGCTAAAACCTTTGGACCCTTGATCAGAATTGATGGGATAGTCTCCAGCTTGTTTCCGAGGATTAAATTAGTGCATTGCCCCCCACGTGTATACGCAGTTTGTAACTCCTTTGTCACAATAAAAATTAATATATATTTTTTAGTTAATTAAGTTTAAAATAATACAAATACTAGGAGCCATTAGAAGGGAATTTGTGAAACCAGTCACTTTTAAATGGTCTATGTCTTCTTGAACTATCAGAGAAAAAGTAAAGAGGGGATCAAACGACAGCCGTCTGGTCAGCAGTTCCGACACCCGTGCTTCAATATCGACAGAGAGAAACATTGGTCCTACATCACTGGGTCACATTACTTTATGTATTTTTTGCATTACATCAATATTTTTTTTCCTTTTAGACGTATAATTCGGAATCATAGTATCAATTTAAGAAAAAATAAGCAACAACTATTAAGTTATGAAGT
This sequence comes from Laupala kohalensis, assembly GCA_002313205.1. Classification (NCBI taxonomy): domain Eukaryota; kingdom Metazoa; phylum Arthropoda; class Insecta; order Orthoptera; family Trigonidiidae; genus Laupala; species Laupala kohalensis. The sequence goes on along the minus strand of NNCF01131615.1, from coordinate 20,872 downwards.
CGAGACTTATTCATACATGTAATCAAAGCACCAACTCGTAATCATATGACAAAGAGTAAAACCCGAATAAAATAATAAAATGTTACAGTAGGTTTCATGATTATGCTTTTAAAGTTTCATGATTATGCTTTTAAATGGTCCAAATTTGACTCTAAATATAATATTTACGCAGACAGATTAGGAAATATTACATAAGGAGCTCTTTAACCTGACATGTTCGGAACAACATTGTGCTGGATCAGCACTTTGACCGACTTCAATAATTTTAACGGAAATCCCAAAAATAAAATCACAAACGAAATTGGGTACTCTTATAACATGTATTTCATATGTTTACGGACACTCTGAACCTGCGCAGACTATATATTGTAAAAAGACGTCAAAGTAATTTCGTCATTTTAACAGTGTGCCCAAAAAAATGAAGCTCCGGATTGGCGGGCGTACCTTTTTCTCCTTAAATTACCGAGTTGTATTTAGTAATTTTGGTTGCAATAATTTCTGAAATTCATATTAATTGCTAATTGATCTTGGAGTGTTTTCCGGGAATTTATTTTCTTCCCTCCAACTTTATCTTAATCATCACATATGCTTTTACAAGATTCGTCATTGCTAGAGCTAGTCTGAACTGAAATATTGAAGGAAAATATTGATGGTGTGAGGAGTCATTTTGTATTAAAAGATTAACAATATATTGACTGTCTGAGGTCGGCTTTACTGTGAATGGAACGTGCAATGGTAAACGTGTGAAGTGTAATGAGGTTGATAACTCTAGTGCTGACGAAGATTAAAGTTTTAGATAACTCTTCTCTCCTTTCCAGGCGGCTTCTACCTCGTGGATGTACAACTTCAACATCCTGGCGGGCTACAGCCCCAAGTTTTTGCAGCATACCAAAACGGTGCCCCTCCTCTTGGCACGGCGCAGGTATCCTCGCCCCTCGCTCACCGACTTGGAGGTAACTAACCCAGACGCATTCTACATATTTTCATTGTTTATTCTTCCATGGATTCTGTAGTTTCGGTCTGCGTAGGTGGATGGATTCTCATGGATAAAACGATATGATGTCAATCTGTCAATTTTATTCGTTTGTGCAGGGTCATCATCGGCGCTACACAATACATATATTCCAGAATATTTTCAAAATAAAATTTATATGAAAAAATTAGTGAAGAAAATATTTTAATACAATATTAGGAGGATAAAAACAAAATAACTTCAGTTAAATGCTAATAAGATACATAAATGTGAATGAAATATTGTATTGGCAGAAAAAAGAAGTAACTAACTAAATTGAACACACACATAGATAAAGGCCAAGAAATTCATCAATGAAAAAATAAAGAAATTCTTGAAATAACAATTAATTTATTTTATTGATTTATTTGTTTATTTCCTAATATGATCTACATATTGGCTTCTACCACACCGAATAAATTTGTCAGATTGGCAGCATCTCACATTACCAATCCATACACAAGGCAACGAAACGATATTTTTATATAGAACAATCCCACCACCTTATACTTATTCTTATATCCTCCTCACATCTCTTCACTTAGAAAAAGCGACTAAAGTACATTTGAAACCTATGTTATATGTTCAAGACATCTATAGTTTAGTTTTAAAAAATCTCTTTGAGCCAAGAGAAAGGCTTCACTTGACTCATGAAATTTTGACTTTTCCAATCTTCATGAAAAATACTATTAATATTTGTAAGTAGAACAAGTTCACAAGAATTTCCTGTAAAGTAGAAGCAAAACTACTCTAAAATACAAAACACTAATGAAGTTGGACAAGCTGTTTTATCCCAGTCAAAGAATTATAAGACATTACATGTCAGAATCTCCTAAAAAGTTCTTTACTATAAAATTTATGCAATAGAACTCTTTCCCGATTATAGTGTCAAGTAACAATTTCTTTCCAAAATTTCACACCAACTCAAATGATCAAAATTTCTACTGTCAATGTGACCAGAAAGTGATTTCTAAATTGTAGCATTTGAAGTGTCCTTAAAATATTATCTCCTTACAAAAATCAGTATACATTTTAGATACAAAGTAAAGGTAGCTTGAAGTCAATTATTTTGTTTGCAGGTTGCATTAAATGATTCAGTGTCCTTCATCATTGTGAGACATCCACTAGAGAGGTTATTGTCAGCATATCGGGACAAGTTGGAGTACTCTTTACCTCACACTCTCCATCAAAGACTAGGGAATAAAATAATTCTCAAGTATCGCACTGGTACTCCTAAGGTAAGAAAGATTTGTGTACAATTATATCCTTCATGCTTTCTTCATTATGAAATACTGTAATTAATACAAAAATTTCAATAAATATTAACTTGTGAGGTGTGGCAGGTAATCCACAATAACAATACAATTACTGTCTTTACCAATTATTTATTATACAAAGAGTACTTTTGCTGGCATAATCAGTTCCTATCGCTCCACATAAAATTTGGCTGCACGATGTCAGCAAATCAAGCGAAAGTGCTCTTCACATAATAAATACTTGGCAATGACAATAATTCCATTCTCATTAATTAAAAATTTTGTCTTTTTTCTAAAATTAAAAATTACGAATAACATTTATTTTTATAGCTTCCACCACAAGGTCGAAAATCCACTCGAAAAAATCCTAGATGGCCAACATTCTCTGAGTTTGTGCACTACCTGGTAGATGAGCACCGAAAGGAAGAGACATTCAACATGCATTGGGCACCTATAGCTGAGTTCTGCACACCATGTCAAGTACGATTTGATGTAATAGCAAAATTTGAAACGTTGCAGGTAAGAAAATTTCTTCCATTTATTTGCATGTATTGCTTGAAATTTCCCTAGTCAGTTAAAAATTATAAGTGTAATTATCAATATATTCACTACTTAATCATTAATTTTTGGATTGGATACCCCATGAAATATTGATCAAAGCAAATTGGACAAACTGATAACAGATTACATATTTTTACCATTTTAATGAGTAAAAACTCGTACCTTTAAATGTACTTATATGATTTTTTTAATTAAGATTGATAGCCTGCCCGTATAAGCAAAAAATTCAACATTAAATTATTTGCAGGAAGACCAAAATTACTTGATTCATCTAGCAAGACTTCAAAAAATTATTAAACCACAATGGAAAAATCCAGCCAAAGGACACACTACAACAGAAGTAGTCGCAGAATATTATTCACAGCTCACCAAAGGTCAAATATTGCAACTTTACAATATTTACAAGTAAGTTAAAAAACTGTATTTTAGTCAAAAGCACATGTATATAAAATAGTCTGGTTGAGACTTATTTTAAACAGTGCAGACTTGAAATTCATCATGCAATATAACTTGTACAGTGAGATAAGTGAAACACTTGAAAAGATAATATTTTAAAATTCTTTTCTGAGAAAAGAGTTCGTTATCCCAATAAATAGCAAACGCAAAATTCCAGTTTTTAACTTCAAAAATTCTTTGTAGTTCATCATTTCCTCCAATACTTTCCCCCTCCTCATTAATGCCATGTTACTTGTCAAATATTAACTTTTTCTTTTCATCACCAAGGGTAAGTCGTCTCAGTGAACCATCAGTACAGGGACTTAATAACTAAAAAAATAATATATTCAATAAGTGATCTAAATTGATTCCATTCATAGCATTTCATTCCTTTCTTCAGCCAAATGGGACACAACTCGTGTTTTGGAGAATGAGTTAGAACTCGTATTTTCCAAATCAGCTGTATGGGAGAAACAAGTCTTATAAAGCAACACAGTATTTGTGTTTTTTATCTCTATGAATCTATAAATATATTGTAATATGAAGACTTCAGTATGACAAATTCCTTCACACAAGACTTAGTTAAAATCAAATCATTGAATTTAGTTAAAACATAACATTTCCTCAACTTTATGGTATAAGCTTTAAGCGATTTGAAAGTTTAAAGTGATATTCTTTTTTGTGTGTGTGTGTGTTGTTAACAGGTTTGACTTTGAGCTCTTTGGATACACACTTGAAGGCTATATTGAACTCGGAATAGAGGAGCCACCAGAAGGAAACGGAATTGGAAAATAATCATTCCTATGAGGAAGAACATTGCTGCCACTATGCAAGCCTTAGACACCTCCACCCACCACCAATAAGACTAGAATTAAGCATTATTCTTCCTAGGCCCTGAGAGGTTCAACTTATCGCTTGAAATAACAGACTGTCCTATTTGTCACCAACAATTTTAAGCAAGATAAATGGACTTCTTAGCTCAAGTAAATTAGGGCCTATTCAAATAGACTGTTATAAATTCAAAGGGGAAATAGTTTAATATTATACTCTCACTGATTCAAAACATTTACTATTCTAATAGTTTATAATAATTTTATTACAGTTTGTAAATATGTAAACATGCCCAGTTATAAATAAAGATTTGTTAGACCAATTGTGCCAGTACACTTAAATTACTCCTTTGCCTGAATTATTGCAAGAATCAAACAATAGATATTTCAATCACTCACCTTTCTGCTTTGTTTACAACTTGAATTCCAATAATCCATTTTTCATTGTGCACTTTTTGCCAAATATTTCTAAGTTCAAGTCTAGCAACAGTACGTTTTTCTTGTTGAAGGGAAGTGACATTTTTATCTCCAAGAATACAAATGAGCTAAATCAATAATAAAGTAACAAATGAATATTTAAGTTACCCCGTTCTCTAAACATAAAATTGATGTAAGAATGATTACAATGAGCTCACCTCTTCACAAGGCAAACATTCTTCAAGTTGCTTTTTCATTAATTCTTGAGTACAGCTGAATCTGAATTGCTGTTTCGTTTCAAAATCCTTCTCAAGCTGCCGACTTTTTAACCTTACTTCCTGGTAAGAGAATTTATTTGATACCATGTTGTTAATAAAAATGTCAGATAACAGTTTCAAATAGATCACAAATTAAATAAATGACAGTAAAAATTTGTATTAACATATTTTAAGGAAAAGAAATAATAGTTAAAACAATATTGTTTTGCCATTAATATTTTATTCCGCAATTGTTGAAATTAAATTTATAATTACTCATCAGGAAAGAAAGTCACAGGTCTAATAAGAAAAAAAATTTACTACGAGTAGTCTTATCCTCTCTTTAATTTTAATTTTTTTCTTGAACTTTAAAGACAAGGGTTTATCAAAATAAAACAAAACAAAAAAGCAGCAGAGACATTTAATGCAATGGTCAACTTAATTGATGAGACTGGTGATCNAAAGCAGCAGAGACATTTAATGCAATGGTCAACTTAATTGATGAAACTGGTGATCAAGCTGCACTATAAACGCAGATATCTTACTTGATTCAGTTTCCAAAGTAACTTTCTGAATCCCCTTTCATTTCCCTTCATCACACAATGGTATATAGATTTGTTCAAATGTAACCCTTTTTATTTGATACTTTTTCCTGAATTTGCTCAACACTAAACAGTAGTGCACTCAGGATTTGTCTTTGGAAAAGTTCATGAAGGTAGTTGTGATAGGTATATATACATTTAAATTTATTTATTTCAGTTAAAAAATCTAATTTTTATAGACAACCAAAATGACCGAGAAACCCCAAAAGATGAGATAAACGGGGAAGAAAATTATTTTTTCTAACACCTTCTGTTACCCTTCCTACCCTACCTTTTTTTTTGTAGGGCTTTAGGGCTCGACAAAGTCAAGGTCATTAGAGCCCTTGCTACCCTATCTCAAATCACATTCCACATACTGCAAAACATGTCTTATCTGCTTGCTGCAGCTCTTTCTGTATGATTTCGTTAGTCACGAAGTGTGTTGTGGATATAAAACTTCTAAATGCTTAAATTTGAGAACCAGTCAACGGAATTTGTATAAACTGTTCATATAATTCTTGGTTTCACCAGATTAAAATGGAAAACATATTAAATACTCCAGTAATTGCCACCATTATAACTTTAGTTCAATATGAATCTTATTGATATCTGGTTTCTTGAGATTGGTTAAATAGGTTAAATATGTTGTGCCTAAAGAGTAAGGAGGTTCATTTCCACAATATGGTTAAATGCAGAATTTACAACTTTGGGTAATATATTGATTTTTCTCTCTCTACTGCTGGAACTATTACTACTCCATATCAAACCTGCAGTCTGCACCAGCTCTTCCACACAGTAATGTGTAAAGTCAGGAGATTAAATGAGAGTCCTAAATTAGGGTTGTATTTTGTGATCCAAATGTCACTGTGATGTTTATATAACATAATGAGAAATTACATAATACCACATATCAAAATCACAATTACTGCAGGGTCAATGCTCATCAAACTTATTTACATAAAGAATGGTAAATGGAAAACCTTATTAAGTATCAACAAACTTAATAAAAATTGGTTTGGTAAAGTTTTTCTTAACATTTTGAGAGTAAAAAAGCTCAAAAAATACTAAAATGGCAAAAAAAAATTTTTTTTATAGTGTTGATACTAAAATGAAAATATTAAAAATACATATAAGTTTTACCCAAACTAGACTTGTTTTCAAATCATAATTTATCTTTTACTCATCACTTATTAAAAAAACTATTGGTTCAGTTATGTTTTTGACAACTTTCATGAAATTAAAAAAAATATATTTAGTTTTTGCTTTAGTAATCATTCATTAAAGTACAAAAAATTTTATAATAAAAACATCAAACCTGAAGACGTTTTTGGTACAGCCCAGAAAATTCATCACACAATGCACTGCTTGATACACTTTGTTCAGAATGTTTGGAAGAAAAATCTGTAGTCAAATGTGGTAGATCTGAGTTGGGTTTGTTAATGAACCAAAGACCCAATTGTGGAGAACCAACAGTTGAAAAGTCATTTATGAGTAGTTTCTTGACTTTATTGAAACTACGAAAAACCTAAACAAAAATTAGGCAATCTTTAATATTCTCAAAAAATGTGAAAAGTTTTCTAGTCTATTATACAACATATTTAAAGATAAGCATTATAACAAACAAAAGAATAGTTACTAAGAACAATACTTAAACTTTAAATTCTGCATTTTTGTACCAGCTTTGGAAGTTAAATAAGTACTGTTTGCAATCTTACTTTCCAAAAAAAAATACAGTGCATTAGCAAAATTTTAACTTGTTTCAAAAGAGTACATACTTCATAACTTGGAAGAAATTATAAGAGTATAAGAGAAAACGTTTTAATTTAAATACCCAAGAAAATATACATACATAAAATACATTTTAAAAATTAGATCACATGTATCATGGACAGCATTACAGCATATCAGACTAGATTTAGTAATCTAGACTGATAGCATTACTCTTATGTAAATGACACAGTGTTGAACAATTTCTATAAAAAATATGATCATCTAGTAAAATTTACATGATTTATTGAGCAGTGAGACACAATGTATCATAAAATCAAATATTACACTAACAATTTATGAACCAATTGATTGTTCTGCAGTGTTATGCTGGTAAACTATGTTGTCATTAAATTTCTAAGTAGGCATTTACTTTCAAAGTTAATGTTGATGTTGATTTTACAGGTCAGTGAGTTAAATCTCATTTTGAACCTTTAATAAAGAAACTCAGCTTCTTTAAAACTAAAAAAACAACGTTAATTCCAATAAAACTTGTACAAAGAATTTGAATTTCATTAGAATGATTATCATGTCACAGCAGCTAACAAACAAGAAATTATTTAACTCCATATATTTCCATATAAATACGAGTAATAGAAAATATGGCTTCAATCAATATTGTATTCAACAGAAAACCCATATTGTACAATTAAAAAAGAGCTTACCTTCAGAGTTTTGTCTCGAGTAACAACATAAACTTCAGAACCAAACTTCACAATGTAATAAATAACAAATGGATTATAAGAAGCAAAGAACAAAATACTTTCAGTTTTACATCCCCTTTTTATCTCACATGCTTTCAATACTTTCTTACATGAAAACTCAATTATCTGACCATTCAATGTACCAACAACTATGAGGTCAGATGAACCTGCAAGCAGAACAGTTTTGTGAATTGATAAATATCAGATTACAAGTAAAAGATAATCTTTACTTACCCTTGTGGGCTTTTGCTTTAACACAGCAGAAACAAGAAATAGTTTCAAAGTATTGTGGTGAAACATGGAACTTAATTTCATCAGTTACCTCACACATCACAAATGTAATGGGAAACTTTATCAGATATGCACTTTTCTGGGATTGAACAATTTACAAATATCGGTAAAGTTTTGAAATGGGAAGAATGGAAATATTACATCAACATCAACTACAAGGGTGAGTACTTGGCTGTGTGGTCCAATGAATCACATGTAAAGTATAAACAGCTACGTGCTAGAGAATAATGTTCGTATAATTTCTAATATTCTTCGTTCTAAGAGGTTATTACAATACAGGTTATGTAGGACGCAAAGCAGTCCACCCTTTAAGCACTTTTATTGCAGCATCCTCTTAAACAAGCTCTCTTATATAAATATTTCACACTTTTTAATTCCCTTTCTGTACCTGACAAGAACTGGATGAATATTTAAGTATTCTACAATAATGATTGGTAATGACGCAAAAAACATATGTAATTCAATCATAAACTCCCGCTCCCTCTCCCCACTTTATAGTCTGTGCTCTCACCACTCTAAATTTAGTGTTGCCAACCCAATATTTGATTCTCTAATACAAATTATGCGGGCAATTTAAAATCACTCGTGGATAAAACCACTACCACCTAGTGGAATGTAAAAGATGTCAATTTTAGCAAAGTGGGTTATTAGATTATGAAATTAGTAACGTTTCAGAAAACATTTATAATTCATTTATAATCTGCAGTTGGCAGCATGTGGATTGAGTATGAATAACAATCTAATCAGAAAGATGGTATATTTTCCAGTCCATTGCTTAGTTGGCAATATGAATGTAACGATAAAATAATGAGGACGATATATACAAATATAAGCAATTATAATACAAATATTAATTAAAGGCACGTGTATCATGAAATACAACTCGTACTTGAAGAATAGTATTTTTACTTTAAAATTGAAAATAATGAATGTCGTACAAGAATCATATCCAGAAGTGATGAAGTCAGGGCACTGGGGGGGAAAAAAAAGTAAGAAAAAACAACTATGGCAAACAGTGGTTTGGGCAATAACAATTGATAGGTCATTTTAAGTGCTGTTCTGTACTATCTGATTAGGGATAGAGGGTGAGGAAGAGTAAAAGCAGACTACATCATTCCCTTATTTCAAAAGAAATTTATTAACAAAGAAACAAGAAATGTCTGGTCACTCAGAATCCGAATCATCCACTTCATTATCTTCTATTTCTAAAGCATAGAGATCCTGAAATACTTCAAATTCTTCCAGAGTTACTCCTGCCAATTTTGTAGCAAATTCTTCATCAGGCAAGGAGACTATTCTATTAACAGACATATTCTTTGAAGGAATATTATTTTCTTGGTCCAATTTCCGTTTAACATATTTTCCACATCTCAATAGGAAAATAAATCGAGTTTTTAAAAACAAAAGAGAACGATTCAATGCAAAAGATTTAACTATATGGTTTTTATTAATACTCATTTCTTCTTCTAAAAATTTTATCTTAGCATTCACAGAACCCCAGTTTTCAAACATTATTTCTGGAGCTCCTTTGAGCAATAGCACAACATTTTTCCAAGTCCCAAAGGATTTTAAAGCGGGTATTCTTTGAGATACAATTTTGGGACTTAATTGTAAGAATTGAGGACAGAATCGTAATAAAGACAAAAGATATCGCTCGCCCATTTGGCTGCTTCTCCATACATCCATTACATTGTTTGTGTGTTCAGTTTTCAACTGCAAAAGAGATGGGCATTTGGTAACCATATACAAAATGTCCTGAGAGGAAAAACCATTATCTATTAGCACTTGGAAACAAGTTACCCATCGAGCACTTGACTCATGTTCTAATCTAGGATGAGTGTTCATACATTTAACTAACATCTCTTCATCAACTCCAAGCTTAAAAGATAAATCACTGAAAGCTGATTTCCTTTCTGAACTTGCATTGTCATAACAAGAGAATGTCCTCGATACAATTGATGAACACAATAATTCACCACCAATTTTTGGGTTTCTCCATACCACTTTCGTAGCATTCTTTGAAATAAAAGACACCAAGGAACATGACCTAGACATACTACCAAACATGACATTATAACTGAACATGTCTTAAGATAGGGAAAATATCTATGAAGATATTACTATGAACACATTTATCTCAGCATTTACTCATTAGCTTTCACTTTTCATTTAATGAAGAGAAATGTACACAACTTAGTATTGTAGCACCATTGTACCACAAATCATGATAATTAATTAAGAATACACAATTATAATTGAAAAAGAAGTTTATAATTTGATACAGACACATCTGTAGTCTCTCAGGTTTGTAGATGAGCAGGTAATAAATTTNGAGAAATGTACACAACTTAGTATTGTAGCACCATTGTACCACAAATCATGATAATTAATTAAGAATACACAATTATAATTGAAAAAGAAGTTTATAATTTGATACAGACATCTGTAGTCTCTCAGGTTTGTAGATGAGCAGGTAATAAATTTCTGAGCTAACTTAATCTATTATTACAGGTTACTTAACACACACTTCTCTAGCTTTACAGACATAGGACTCATCCTTTGTTATCACCCACAATTAACACATCAGGTGGTTTCAGCGAAATAATGTCGAGTGGAGCTACTTGATTTCACAAGCTACAAAATACAGTTCTACAGATCAACAATCTTCCCATAATTCGCCTCCGTCTCCACCACATCGAGCGGTTGTTCCTGGCAAGAGGAGTAGAATTTAAGTATAATTTATAATCCTCTGGTTCCAGGGGTTTTCACAGATTTTGTACACAGACCACAGACGACCACAGACCACCACAGACCAGCCACAGACTGTGGCTCTATTTTGGACTGTTTGGTTTATAGTCTGTGGTTTGGACTGATCTCTCGTGACATTCGATACGCGAATCGTTAGCAATCTATCGATTACAATAACGAGCTATTGAATTGATCGAATATATCGACTTCTATCATTCACTCGTATTAGTTTATGTAGTTCTTTTTTAAAATATTTTTATTGTATCATGTTTTTTGTGTGAATTTGTCAATCTCGTTAAAGTAATAGTACATTTGACAGTAATGAATGTATATAATTACATTTGGACTTTAATAATGAATGTATAATATATACATATCTAATTACATTTCTATTTACCTTGGAGACATTATTGAAGTGTCAATATCGGGTTATGACTTATCATTACATTTCTTGCGTTAGTCGCTTCCCAAAATCCTGAAGTCTTGAGGGTACCGGTTATATTATTTTATTTATCTGTGATCTAAAAGATTTTTGTGTTATAGTATTTTATATTTTGTAAGTTATGTATATCATTCCTTTCTACAATTTCTTTCTCTTTCTTTATTCCTTTCTTGTGTTATTCTTTCTGACATGACAAAAGATAGACATACAACTCATCATAATTCTTTATTTAGTTTAAATAGTTTAGTTTTTTTTGTTATAGTATACATTAGTCTATTTGTTATTGCCATTGTTATTTTATTTACTGTCTTACCTAAAGTCCGTAAGAATAAAGACTTTATCCCTGTCAATGTTAACAAACAAGAAAATTTGGATTTCCTGAGAAGTTATGAGAATGGAACAGTGAAGCGAATGCAAGATTTTTACCCTTCATTTGATGATTTGCTGAAACATTCATTATTCAGAGGAAATGATTCTAACTCCTTTAGAAGTTATACCAGTCCATCCATTTTTAGCCATAAGATTGATTTGTATTGGCCCTATGGCTATTCAGCTTTAATTAATTGTTCATCCATCCGAGAAGTGAGTGACCTGAGTTTTGTTGCATCTGGATGGACCAAAGCTGTTTTCAAAGGAAAATTTAATGGACAAAATGTTGCTGTCAAAGTTGTCAACTTCTATGGACATGACATCCAGCAGTGTCAAAAACAATATCAGACAACCTTATGTATTGAGAATGCTGAAATGAAGATTCTCAAAGAAATTATTTTACTTCATGAACTTGCTCACAACAATGTTATCAAGGTATTTAAAATATATGGTTATTGTATTACAATGTTAAATACAATTTATAAAATCAATTCTGAACTTCACATTGTACTTTTGCACAGCTGCATTTGATTTTAAATTAATTATATATTCTCTTACTGAATATTTTTAACCATAGGAAGTTACTGGTCTATCATGTCTTTATGAAAGCATTAACATTATTGTAATAGAATTTCATGTCGTCAATAATTTCAGATACTGGATAGTATTTTTTCAATTTAAATGGTCTAATTACATTATTTGTTAAAGGTTTTAGGTTTCTGTATACCTGATAATTTTGGAACAGTGGCATTGGTCACAGAATTAGGTGACCCTCTGGATCTTGTTCATTTATTACAAATTTCTTGGGAAGATAGATTATTAGTAAGTAAAATTAATAAAAATGTATTTATACTAGGAAATGCAGCCTTCTATTGAAGTGTCCATACTCTCTTACAGCTCATTTTAGGAATGGCCCATCTCTTGCACCATTTAGCTAACTCACCATTAGGTCCCCTTTCGATGAATGATTTCAGACGCCAACAATTTGTTCTTGTGAACGGTGAGCTGAAGCTTTCAGATGTGGATGACCTGGGAATAGGAGAGCCTCTTTGTGAAAACGATGAATTGTGCAGAAACATTTCCCCATCAATTGTGTCCAAAGGTCGAAAGGTGATTCCTCAATCGCTCAGGTAAAGAAAAAGAATACCATTTGTCAGAAATATATTTAACTTTTGTGTGCATTGCTAAGCAAGAGTGAATGTTCAATTCCCTGCTCAGTCGAACCACACGAGTCTTACCTCAACTCTAGACCCATGTCAGACCTTATATTCCTCAGTGGCCAAACATTTCTCCTTCTCAATACCTTCAAAGTAGGACTGAACCTAGCCACATTATTGACATAAGGAATTAAATAAGTAAAATAAAAATACTGAATGTTAGTATATAGTTCATTAATTTTTTTTTCAGTGTTTTTCGTTGTATTGATTTTCATTGTGTTGGTCACAATTCGAGACACAATGTTTGGCACGCAGGACAACATTTTGTTAAGTTGTTTCTACCTATTGGTGCTCCAAGTAATACAGGTGTCCTCATTAATAAACTTTTAGAGGCATACGAGTTGACAGAAGAATGTGGCAAGATTGGATATACCGCTTGTGTATTATCTGCAACTCTTGATCTGGTCAATTTTTATCAATTTGGATCATACTTCAATGCTACTGGAGAAATAAATGAAGCAGGTAAGTTATGTGGGGGGAAAAATTAGATTTTTATTTTGCAGTTAATTTAGTGAATAACTTGGAGAGGAAAGCTGGTGAGAAATCATAGTCTTTTAAATACTAATTCAGAAACATGATTGTCAAGTAAATAGAACTTTCATAGAATTTTGTTTAATTGAATTTTCATAGGTGTTAAAAAATTAGAAAATAGTGATTTGCCTGGAATGTTTGATTACTACTGTCGAAATTCCATTTCGGCTGTGGGTTGTGTTATGTCTGTGCTAAATGAAGAAGAAGCAGCTCAGTTTTGTGTACAAGATATAGAGTGTAAAGCTGTAGTTTTGACTTCAGAAAAAACCTGGACAGGTATACAATTAAATAATTTTTATGAGAGAGATTACGTTTAATGATATCAGAAGTTATTAATTGTTAATGATTGTTTTTTGTTAGGTCGCACTATAGCAGTTTTTAAAAATGGAACTTTGCAACCAGATGGTAAACTAGGTTTCACTCTGTTGATAAAAGAAGACCCCACTTAACTTTGTTTTTGAGGACGACTTGATTTCCTTTTTGAAACACTGAGGCCAAGTTCCAATAGCAAAAATCTGCATAAAGGACACCTATTTGAACATGCATGTGATAAGTGATGGAAAAATTGCTTGCAGCTTGAGCTCTTTTCTGCCATTGCTGGTTGCAGATTCTGAGAATTACTTTTGGTTACTGTTGAGGGGACAATATATTTCTCATGTTATTGTGCNGGTTGCAGATTCTGAGAATTACTTTTGGTTATTGTTGAGGGGACAAGTAACACAAGAGTTGAAACGGTTATCCTAAAATGCTTGATGGATGATCCAAAATACGGAACATTTGTTGGTATGAAACATACTTAAATTTTCAAATTAATTTTTTGATTTGAAAATATATTTCTCATGTTATTGTGTGATGAAGAAACTAATTATGGCTTTTTTTTGCCTCGTTAGCAGAATGATGGATTGCCTTAAACTGTAAAACAATTCTTTTGTTTTTTTCTTTTCGAATCTAACCTCATTGACCATGAATGTAGTATGAACTTCAACACATTACGTGAAACAATGTCCAGAATTCTGAATGTGTTAAAATAGAAAAGTAAAAGTATTATTGTAAGTTTAATACTGGGAGGAATAACTGAATTGGCAATTCAACTTAGATATACAAGTACTCTTACTGGTAAACGTATAAATGTAACAATCCAACTTTTAGAAAGAGGGCTTTTTACAAGATAAAAGAAGATAACAGAAATCCCTACAATTGCGGTGAACTACACCGCCAGGTAACAGATATATTATGTTACGTTGAATGAAAATGGGAAACAGGACCAAGATTGGAACTCTGGGCATGAAATGACTGCTAGTCTTTAAATGACTTTAAAGTATTTGATCTGTGATAATTGTTAATGTTATAATTCCATGTTTGTATGAATAAAATATTTTATGTTCAACTATCAAATGATGTTTTTAAGTAATTCATACTGAAGTTTTTGTCAACTTAGTTCCTCCAAAAAGCTGTTCAACTATCTTTTGTTGGTGCCCAGCAAGGTGGAGCAGGGAGTATCCAGTAATTCCTTGCAAAAAAAAATTTTCTCGAAGTCTAGGAAAGACACATCACGTGATAGTGGTATTGTTTCTTAGCTCCCTTTCTTCTGGTAAACAGGAGTGAGGGTTAATCCACCTGAGCAGAGGATCTGCCAAACTAGATGAAGTTACCAATATCCCCAGGTACTCTATTCAATTCCTTTAATATCCCAGCAACATAACTCCCTTTCCCATTTCTTTCACCCTGATTAAATGAAAGAGCATTCCTTGCAGTCTGAACTTTAAAGAAAATGATGAAAAAACAAATAAAACGACCCTATTTGTCTAAGGATGATCAACAAAAAGGATCGAGACATAGTATGTAATTTTATTTATTTGTTTTAGAGTAAATATACATCTATTCTTAAAAAATAGAGTAGTTTTATTTGTTATTAATTATATATGCAGACAGAAAATATTACTATTTCTGTAAAATGATAAAATCTCAGTAGTTGTATATCCAGCAAAGGGTAGAGGTAAAATTACAAACGTACTCAAATTGCTAAAATTACTGAGCAACCTTTCAAAAAGGGACCTTATAACAAGTGCAGGTTTCAAAAGTAGCTCTGGTTTCTTAATACTAAAACACGTTTTGACATAACATAATAATAGTTGAAATAAGTAACGATAAAACACTGAAGGTACTGAAAACAATTATGAAAATTCAGTGTATTTCACATGGTGAAACACTATTTTGTTGGGTCTTTCACAACCCTACTGGAGAGAGCAAGTGCACAGTTGCATGGCTCAGCTCTGATACATCGGATTGCTCGGAAGCAAAGCAAATGAAAACAAATGATACTGTTTCCCACAAACTAAAGAAATGGAAGAATTCAGGACCAATGTTATAAAACTAATATTAAAATTTTGAGCCAGTAAGAAATTAGACTACATTTTATGATGCATGACTTTCTATTCTGTATGTGAAGCAATATACAAATGAATAATTTTCATAATCCGTAAAAGTATTTAACTAAAATTTGTCATATGCTGTTTATTAAAAGTAGACATGAATATTATGTAATACCTATTATTTATGTAGATCAAATTCAATCTTCTTTTCATAACTCTTGTGTCCTCTAGTAGACTTCTTACATCTACATCAATCTTCTACATAAGTCTCGAAAGAAAGAATTTAAACAATACATTTGAAGAAAGCAACAACAAAAAAAGAAGTTAATGTACAAAGTTCATTTACATAGAGAACCTAGAAATAAACTGACACTCCTATTATTTAATGTAAATTAGAAAAAAAAACCAAACAAATATACAACACGCTTGTCATGATGCAGAGCAGTGATGCCTCAAGGCATACCATATTTATTCAGTTTTCACCCACAAAACTTTGAAAGAGCTATTTTCCTGTCCTAAACTACAAATATAGTCCCCGTCTGGATTATTGAGCGGTTTTTTCAGGAAAATGGTGGGACTGTACTCGGGTAAATATTGAAGTATAAACGTATTTTACCCAAAAGATACTGGAGAGGTAGCTGAAATTACAAAAAAAAATTATAATTAGTTTCAGGTCCAAGTACCTTCACATGTCATTCACAGATCCAATAGTTTCTTCATCTTGCTCAAGAAGCATGTTTTGAAGAGCATTAAATTGATTGTGAAACTTACAACCAACATTTCCAAACTAAAGAACCATTCAAGAAAGATTTTTCGAATCTGATGCAAGCCAGGGCGATATGTTAATTTTAAATAAAATTTTTGAAATGCTTTTTAGTTTTTCTTTCTTCCAAATAAACCTCTTTTAGTTTATATAATAATCTAAATTTTGTTTCACACGAATTAAGTCTAATTATAAAACAAAATAATCTAAAAGCGAAGAATAACCAAAATTGTAAATTTTTAGGTAGTGAATAAGCAAAAAAGCAAACTATTAGCAAAATCTTTTGTCTTCTTACCTCACATTTCATTATATAGCATTGTCACTAACTTATAATAATATTACAACAGAAATGATATTTGTAATTTTGTTTTAATAGCAAAAAATAAGAAATACAACTAGTGACTCGTGAGTTCATATTTTTACTATTTAAAAAGCCATTGAAATACAAGTGTAGATATATTAAGGAGTTTGTTTAGTTTCTTAATATACGTCACAGCTTGCATTGCTGATGACAGAAGTCCGTGAACAGCAAATATTCCAAACTCTACCATAGTGGACAGACTTTGCCGATGGTTGTCGCAAAATTTAAGAGGATAGTGAACACTGAAATTTGACTGCAATCTAGATCTTTTCTTCAATGGCTTCCAGAATGCCATACCGCTATTATTTTGACAGGAAATGTTCTTAATATGAAAATAATCAAGGCACTTTCAATCTACACTTGTTGAAAGTTCCTTGTGACAAGAAAATCAAATGACTTCTTGAAGAGACAGAAACAATAATAGAGTATTAGCAGAATTAAGGACAAGAAGGGTAGAGATCATACCACACAAATCCACCAAAAGAAATTTACTAGGTAGTTATTGTGTCGGAACATATAACTTCTTGTAGTTACACGACACTTCTGTACAGAGAAAATTCAATACAATAATAATCTAAAAATATCAAAAACAAAGATTAATCTTTCTAGTTCTGTTACCATATACATATATAATTTTTGTCAAAGCACAAACTCATGGTTATTCCCTATTTTTGGAACATACAAACAATTCAATGCAGGATGACCCACTGATTATTTCAACACTATATAACTCGTATAATATAGATAATTATAACTTTGTTTTTGAAATAGAAGTCCTGAAAAGAGAAAGAATACAAAATTAAATACTAGTAATATATATTAAAATAGAAAATTAAATTAAAAAATTAGTTTTCCAATACTTACGCTTGCTTGCTTCCGCTCAAAACAACAAAAGCAGATTGAGTTTCTTTTTGTTTCTGTTGCAAAAGACTCAATGTTCCAAGAGGAGTATCAGTTGAACTCATTTGTTTCATCAACTGCAAAATGTAACCACATTACATTTCACTAAACGTTCAACTCCAATTCAATATTAATTCGCTATTTAGTCAATAAAAACACTGAAATAAAACTTAAGTTGAACTTACCCCTTCCTGTTCATTTTTCTTCATACGCTTCTCAACTTTATTCTTCCCTGGACCTTTCCCATGAAACTTATGAGATAAATACCTGACACACAGAAGAAAAAAATAATACTAAAGTAGGACAAGAATATAACATAATACAAATAGTTTTGACTTGCTTCAACATGCACACACACCAAAACAACCCACAAAGTATTAAATTCCAACATGAAAAGTAGTGTGATATTAGCTTCCATCATTTCTAATCAAGTATTGAAAGAAATGAGAGGATGTGTAATGAAATTAAAATCGATATGAACTCTGCAGTACTGAGTCAAAATCTAGTGTATATTGCTACAATTATTTATACATATCTCAAGTAAATTAAATTGCAGTACATACTAAATCAGGACCATAAAGCATTTTTTAATAAAATAGGTCTAAACTCCCATTAACTTTTTACAGATATGGTATAAGACTTGTTTCTATAAGGNTACATATCTCAAGTAAATTAAATTGCAGTACATACTAAATCAGGACCATAAAGCATTTTTTAATAAAATAGGTCTAAACTCCCATTAATTTTTTACAGATATGGTATAAGACTTGTTTCTATAAGGAAATTTTTGGGAACCTTCCTTTAAATATAGAAGGGGGTTTCTACTGATTACCATGTTTAATTAAACAAAATGTGATCCATACCTGAAAGCTTCCTTAGCATTCAGCACACGACCATCATCATCTATATAGTCTAATTTGACATTTGGCTTGTAACTGTCCTTCTCTTTGAAATCTGAGGTAGGTCCACTATATCGTTCACGTCTACCAAATTTATCATCATCACTAAAAAACACACGATGGATATTTCAGAATAGGTGTACATTAAAACAGTAGTATAAGTTTGAGAGAAAGTTCTGAGTAGACAAAACCCTCCCGAACACAAACAAACACAACTACAGATATCGCTCAATTGAATTCTGAGTAATGTAAAAATACTTTGCACACTTACAATATTTAACTGTAACAATTACTGAAACACTTTCTTTTGTGCGAAGTCATGATATGTCCGAGAATCACCAGATCAGCCAGTTTTAGTAAAGTTTGTTAGAAAAAACTTCTAACGTTAAGTCCTGATAGAAAATTTACAAAGTGTATTTAGCCAACATAAGTTGCTACACTTTATTAGGGAACTTTTCTCCTAGTGTTCTCCTTTCAAAGAGCTGACATATTTTTTGTCTTCAACAGAGAGATACAAACAGAATTATATTGCTGCCATGAGAATTTTGGCAGCTAGAGTCAAGGTAAGTAACTTGTTATCAGTGGAGCTCAAGAAAAATTATTGAAGAGAAGGCATAATTTGCATAAATACGTAAAAAATCTTAAATTTTTTACAGGGTTTAGAACTAACAAATAAATATTCCTTACACTTAAATTTAACTCTTTTCGCTTTTTACAATTCAACTCTAGGTGATTTATAAATAATTTACAGGCATACCAAAGTCTCATTTGATACATAGACGGACAGGAGGATTAGTGGACATACTTAAAGAATTAATAGATACAGGATTGGAGACATTTCAAGAACAAATGGAAAGTGAAATTTGACGGATGGTGCAAAACCAACGTGAAGAAGTGGTGAATGTAGTTTATGAGTGTGCAAATCAGATACATACAACAATGACTAGTAGGATGCAAAAAGGGCAAGACACGATAAAACAAATGGAGCAGAATAAAATAAGCGCTAGAGAATGTATTCTTGATGGGATAAGAAGCAAATTGGGCGAGGTAAAGAAGGCTATCAATGAGAAATTGGGGACAATAGATCAGAGAAGGCATGTGGGTGGAGATGAAAGAATGAAAAATATAGAGAAAGATATAAAAGAAATCACAGGTCATGCAAAAGAGTTGTATGTGGGTGTTGTTGACAAATGGGCTGTAAGTTTGGCAAAAAGAGAGAATTTAATTGTCAGTGTGTGAGAGAAAGGGCTGCAAAATATGGATGAAGTCATAAAAGGTAAAGAGAGTGAATCAGGGAAAACAATTAGAGTAGATGCAAATCGGAAGGTTTCTTCAGGAGCTCTCTTAGTAATACTTCCCAATAGGGAGGAAAAGGAAAATATAAAAGGGGTTCTAGAATCGGTTCATTACATTGATATATGTGAACAGGTTAAACGAAAGCCACGTTTAAAAATTCTTGGAATTGAGAAAGGAGGAAAAGAAAAAAAGTTCCTTATGCAGAACAAAACCAGGAGGAGATAGAGGAAATTTTATGAAGCAAGCAAGAATGTTATACAGAGAGAAATATAGTGAATCGAATACAGAAAACTGGGTAGTCGAACTCGATGTAAGCTCACATCGGAAATTTATTAGGGGAAGAATATACAGATACTTTAGAAGTTACAAAGTTATAGATGAAGCAGAACCTAGGCGATGTTTTCAGTGTCTTCGTTACAGGCATGTAGCTCGAATGTGTAAGGAGGGACATGATATTTGTAGCCATTGTGGAGATGGACATAAGAATCGGGACTGTGACAAGAGGGATAGACCTACGCAATGCAAGAATTGCAAAATAAAAAATAAAAAATTGGATCACTGTATTAGATAGTGTGTGCCCAGGATATGTCACAGTGAAGTGCATATTAGTGCAATCTATTGACTAGGGAAATCGAGAGCAGAATATACAGAGAGGACAAATGGGGATCTTAAGTGTTCCTAAGAAATGAGAAATCTATGTTGATAAGGATAATTTAGATATTTTATTTTGTTAAATTTTATTAATATATGTTCGTGCAAATCTATGTTGTTGTTGTTGTTTTTTTTTGTGGGGCTTTAGGGCTCGTCAACATCGATGTAAATCTATGAAAATAATGTGTGTAACAGTATATAATTGGGTCTTG
>NNCF01131614.1:665167-690595 GCA_002313205.1 Laupala kohalensis | reverse complement strand
AGTTTTGCAATTTAAAGGCCTTTGCTATTTAGTAATTTTTTGTGGTGCAATCATAAAAATTATTTTTTTAAATAGGTTGCGCCGTGCTTTTATAGACAGTCAAATTGTATGAAGGCACGTGTGATGTTAGTATATAGGATTTACTGTAGTGATGACAGCAACTGAAAACTGAAGAGGAGGCCGTAATTTAGAACCTTGACACGTCATCATTGTCAACCTTCATATTTAACATAATGGATGAAATAATGAAATACTGATTAAATGTAAATGAGTATTTTAACTGTCTATAGAGGCACGATGCAACCTATGTGAGATATTGATAAGAAAGTCAGAGAAAGTGTGATTGTTTACTTATTAGTGTTTTTTAGATCATCACAAGCATTTTCTGCTTGCTGCATTGAAGATCTTAAGTCGAATAGATGATAATTTGACACATAAAAAGTTTAATAACAGCAATAAAGCCATTAAAATCTCATGATACTTAAAGTAATAAATGATCTTTGAAAAATCTTGCAATAATCTTCATAACCCTCCCTCTCATATACAAATACATAATCGTATCTGAGAATGGGTAGATAGAGATAATGAGGTGATTACACTCAGATCCTAGTAATCACTCAGGGCCTTGAGATCGCTACTTTGTGGATCTAAAATAGAACAGCACCCGTTTTTCACATACAAACGTATACTCTTTGGTAATAAGATACGCTACGGAACAGTTGCGAAATTTGATGATGTATAAACGTAGTTACAGTTACACATCTATCACTACATCATACATATCAGTTTCATAGCTATTCATAATGTTTCACTCGAAGTGTGATATCGAAATATATTGTGGGAAGAAAAATGTCCTGGACGAAAAGTCAATGTTTGGGGATGAGGGGGGTATTTACTCCTGTTAAAATCACGAAAGATTTCTTAACGACTAAGAAACTATGAAACACTTCGTAGAAATTATGAAAAATTAAAATCCAATTTTTAATGCAGATTCAGACCGTATGTTAAAAACTTTCATTTCCATTTGAAATATTTTTGTTCCAGTTCGAAAGAGATGTTGCCGTATTTGCTAGAAATATAATAATCGATCTGCGAGAATAACTCGAGAAATAAATTTCAGAAAAATGTACTCAATTACTTTTAGTAGCTATATGGCTTTATTATATTATGAGCTATTATGTGAATGGTCCCCTCAATAAAATTAGCTTTTCTTTTTGGTAATTTTTCTTCCCGTGCTTCTTTTTTGAGATATTTCGGTGTCACATATCATGTGAAATATAATATACATAAAGATGTAAAATATAAATTNATACGATATAATATAAGTTCTTTTTCGGTTCGAACAAGGATTGATTAAATTAAATCGAATTTTTAAGTTATGAATCCAGTGTCAAGGAAACTTCACAAATGTTCACCACGAAGTGATTTAAATGGCGCATTTTCACTGGCCCATATGAGGTAAATTAACATTCTCCTTCTGTTTAATTCTATGAAGTACATATTTCTCTTTAAGAAATTTCAGCAATAACTATTGTTCATACTACTTCGAGGAAGACCCAATAGAGATAACGCGCTCTTTGCATTGGTCAGTGGCCGTGAAGTGTGACGCCGAAATACATTGGTCACGCCTAGCAAACATAACGGCATCCTCACTTCCCCTGAACTTCAAACGTCATTCCTTCGCTTACGATAAACGACGTTCTCATGGCTCCCTAGAGAACACTATCCAACACTTTATGTCATTACTTTAAAGGTCTAGTGAATCTTGTCATCAGCGAAAGCTTGCCCCAACATCCTTTTCAAGTTACCAAAAACGTGGAGTTGAGTCTTGTTTTCTCTTAGCCTAAAATACGGGACTTTTGCTCATTAGACAATACGATATAATATAAGTTCTTTTTCGGTTCGAACAAGGCTTGATTAAATTAAATCGAATTTTTAAGTTATGAATCCAGTATCAAGGAAACTTCACAAATGTTCACCACGAAGTGATTTAAATGGCGCATTTTCACTGGCCCATATGAGGTAAATTAACATTCTCCTTCTGTAACGTGACTTGTTGTCTCACCCTTTCGTATTTCCTATGTTAACGTTTTGTAAAAACCCTAGTTTCTCCTGTCATACTTCAACAAAACTTGTCAAAAATATGGTATCATTACAAAGATTGATATCTGAACTTAAGACTAAACGTATCTTATATTTTCATTTTTTTAAATAATTTTCTTTACAGAATGCATTGATTTCGAATTGTCGTTTTTTTTAAGCGGTCTCTCAGGTAGTACTGAGTCTTGAAATCTAATAGAGCTTACAGTAGTTTGCAAAGAAATGTTTTCCCAATAACTTCATTTAGGATTATTCCGTGTTGAGCATATTGCAATTTAAATTGGATGAAAACTCGAAAAACTAATCTTCATTTTAAAATACTTTATTTGATGAATTTTAACTGTTTGTATCATTAGAATATTTACATTAACAAATTCAATAAACTTGGAGCTCATTCTCTCGACTCTCCTTCCTACTAATTACAATGATGACAAATTTAATAATAATATACTTGTATATAAGAATTATATTATATATACAAGTATATTATTATAAATTATTATTATATATTCGAATAACAATAATAACTGCCAAGAAAGTTTACAAGAATACACATTGCCATAAGGAATCATGTGCTTAATTGTTGAGAAGTGTCTCTAAGAGACTATCGAATCAATTCGACGATATTACGTTAGGAAACCCACGGGAACATTTCGTGACTATGATTAAGAGGTTGTTAAATCATATATGTCATGTTGCCGTCCAGAATAAAATAATTTTGATCAAATGAGAGATAAAAATGAAATTAATAAAAATTTGTTTACAACTGTTAAACTAGTGTTTTATTTTCAATAACAATTCCATCGTCATTGCATGGTTGTAAAAATGACTAAAAAACACGAGTTTCTGTTATTGTTTCGAGTACAAATTTCACGACACTGCCTAAATTATTTGAATGATTTTGTAACATTTTATATGGATTACTTTGATAGATGATTAATAGTATGAGTGTTTGTATTCATTTTCCCTGCATTGTAGACGGATGAAGGAACGAGAAGGGGTGGAGCCACCGTTGAGGGTGTCGTTAAAGGCGAGGGCGTGGGTGTGTTATAAATAGCAGAGCTACTTTCCTGAAAAGTGCTTCCCCGCTCAACCCTCCACCCCCGCACTATTCTGGTCCGGTACAAACTCGTATTGTGCGATCGCGTAAACATTAGCATTTTGCTTTCGTCTCGGAAGACGCCCATCGGAAGATGCTTTTCAGGTTCACAGCTGTAAAGTCATTTACATTAAGCGCGCGCCTCGGGCAGGGGATGCACAAAGAAAGAAAATAAAGAAAATTATGCTTTGTTATCCTTCCTCAGAAATACCACACACAAACTCTTTTGCTCTCCCAAGAAAAAAGAAAAGAAATGATCTTGGATATACTTTCTACTCTCGACTACGTTTACTACACGTCTAATGCGGAAGAATTCGCCCTTATTTTCGTGAAAAATAATTCTCACTGTAATTCAGAGGTGGGTCCAATCTGATATGAGACGAATGTGGTATGCATTTTATACACCACTAAATCAATGTGGACAACTTAATACAAAACTAGAAAATATTTCAAAGTGGTCTAATTATTTCTTGGAGTTATGACGAACGCCTTGGAGTTATAATTATAAACACGCAGTTAACGTCTATATGCAATACTATTGGCATAATTGGAGGAAGAAAATGTTGGGACGGGAATCTTCACTGCCTCTTCTAACAAAATTCAAAGAAGGTATCAGACACTGTATTGAATATAAACATAAATTTATTCTACTAGACATGTTCGTATAATGCTCCGTGGTGCAATAGGGGCCGCTTGAATTCTGTACTTCATAAGCACAAAGATAACTCTACGACCCAGAAGAGCAATTATACACTTTCTTGAAACAATCTTTCACTTTTATCGACGGACATATTTACAAATATTACGATCTTCGAAAATATGTTATTTACACAGTCGACGTAAGATATTTACTCAAAGCTACGACACATTATCTTCGTATAAAGCTACTTACAATCCTACAACAATACGGATCGCGGAGAAATTTGATTTATGGTTGTTTTTTTGGAAAGTGTCTTTTTCTCTATTTCCGGTCTTTTAGTCTTCCGAGTACAGATGTAGTGAAGACAGAAACAGTGCAGGTCTCGCAAGATATTTTGAGAAAGCCAGTTCTCAATGGCGTCACACTAGGAAGAAAACGTCTAGCAGAAGGTGGATGCTGCTTCACCCCACAATTTGAACTTGAAGTGATACTCGAGCAGCGAGAATGTATACAGCGTTAAATCCAGGCACTTCTCATTTCAGACGAAGGGGAAGTTGGGAAACAAACAGAACGGAACGAGGGAAGGTACCGAACTAAACGAAAGAGCACAGGCACATACAAGGGTCAACAGACTTTTGAAGTCAAATAGTATTGATCAGCAAAAGATTTTGAACATGGAAAACTTTATTTGGCACTTATGATAAAGATGCAGTATGTATAATATGTATAAAGAATGTATAAAATGATACGGCCCGTGAGTTATATTATATTTTACATCAAACATGGGGGAGCACAACTTTGTGTTATAAATCTATGCTGTCAGAATTAATATTTGACGTGACATGTAGAAAACAGAACATTGTGTTCGAAATTACCCCGTCATACATTACAATATGACAACATTTTTTATAATACTAAAAATGAAATATTTTTTAAAATTAAGAAATGAATTATATAATTTTTCAAGAGTGAAATAATACAGATTTTTGTTTCTGAGAATCAAGATCTCACTTATAAATAAATCAATATGACCCATTAGTTTTATTCGTCGGGCAACAATTTTCCAAACCCCATCCGAAAATTTATAGAAAATGGCCCGGGGACTGATAAGTAGGACAGTGCTAGTATAGGATATAGAAGATCAACGCCAGCTCTATAATTTTTTTATATCGGCTTAAGTATTTTTGTTACATAAAACCTTGCGATTCGATGATTAGATATTTATAATATTTTATTTATAACAATATGTAATTTTTTATTTATAACAATACAAAAAATATGCAAGAAAATTTTATTGTCCATGTTCATGAATTTGGCCATTTTCATTACACATTTGCTCTTCTATTAAGGATAATGACCATTAAATGACCGATTTACGCCATGGATGTAATAGTAACAAATATTACTGCTCAAAACCCTGAATCCAACACCCTTGGTACATCTGTGCAACATACAAAACAATGCTGTGTTAGTAGATTTGTCAAGATTTAATAAAAATCATGTAACGTAATTACTACCGATTCCACAGAGCCGAAATCTCAAATGTCCATGTGTTATCACTTCACAGTATTGATTAATAAAATCTAACCATTTGTCACATGTCTCTTCCCAGAGGTAATTTCAGTCAGAAATGTGCGCTAGAGTGTAACGCGGATAACTTTAATTACCATAATGATTAACATCCAATGATACTCATTTGTAGTGCATTCAGTTCATCACAGTGCACTTGTGGTCAAGAATGAGATTCACGTCATTGACTCATTGAACCTATGTCTCCTCAATCAGCCAGCTTAGTATTTTTACAAGACTTTTTCTTGGTTTTGTACGTAAACAAGATAATTCATGACTGTTAACCTTCTAGTCAGATAAGGGAAGATGTAAAGATGTCTCGTAAATTATGTATGTACATGTAGCAGCTCAATTACAAGCGATAATGTACGCATCTGATAATGCACGCAAATTAGAAGGATTAATAATAATTGGCGGGATAATGAAAACTTCTGTTTCTTCCCGTAGAAGATTGAATTTTACTTAGCCGAATATTCGAATAAAGTTTTGTTTCTAATATGCTGTATAGAATTTGACAAAAAGTTTGAAACAACGACAAAGCAGATCCAAATGGATCCAGAAAGTTTCCCCAAAATTATAAAATAATAATAATAATAATAATTATTATTATTATTGTTATTATTATGACGTTTAAGATTATAATAGGATATGGTAGACATTAACGAAGAAACATTAACTGGATATAAAAGCTTGTTGGGTTAAAGAAAATCGAGCATGTAAAAAGAAAATTAGTAATAAGGTAAATTACGAACAGGATAACGTATGTAGAGAACGTTTGTGTATTCTACTCTCTCATTGTTCACCACATATATTTACCAGTTTTTTTTTCTGATTTTGAGAGAGGTCGTTTAGGCCTCTTGATCCTGTCCGATATATTAGTATTCTTTTCTCTCATTAGGTTTTTTAAGGGGGGGGGCTTTATGGCTCGTCGACATCTAGGTCATTAGAACCCTAAAAACTTGTACAGGTCGGGAAAATGCAATTACGCACTAGGGAGAGCCAACATGACTCTCCCCGCGTGTGGGACTCGCCGAACAACTCAACCATACCCACTAAAAACCTTCCTGAAATACAACTCAAACTCAAATATCAATATATCTCAAAACATTACATATATCTTTTTTTTTTAAAGAAGAAAGAAAAAAATGAAAGATATCCTAGCGTCGGGATCGAAAAGAACAAGAGGTGACCTAGGACGGTCAAGAAAGAGAAAGGAAGGAGCCTTTCACAAGTAAGTGGAAGTAATGTCAGACTCAGCTCGCTCTCATTAGGTTGAGCTAAAAGATAAACTCAAGTTAACGAGAGTTTGGACACCAAAAAAACAAAGATGGCGGACTCGAGTGGTGTTTCAGTGCAGCCACCACCAATATTTTAGAACAAAAACTCCGACACTCGTTCTGACTCGGACTACCTAAGATTGTCGTTTGATAGTAAAATCATCGTCTGGTAGCACTTACACATACGTTACGAGTGTACCAAACCTATGGAAACAACAAAGAAACTACTGTAAAATGAATTTAATTGAGAAAAATTAAAAAGTTAAGATTTCTTGGATAATTTTCTCAATGTATTTTATAAAGAGTAATGTTTATTTTGTGTTACACTACAAAGGATAAAAAAGAGTATTTTTAAGAGCAGACTTTCCTAGAGGTATTTTGTCAAGTTTGGTGGTAGTGCATACAACGTATAAGATGAAAATGTCATTAAGTCGAGTAGTATACGACATAGGGAGAATCAGTGTGTAGGTTGGCAGTTCTCCCAAATTTGGTAACTTTGCAGATGGCAGCTAGACTATATATCTACACTAAATATCTAAACTAAATATAAGACATTGAAACATTTCATTAGTACTCCACGATGTATTAGGGGATCGGAAAATGAAAGTATCCCGGACTACCCCTTGTCTAGGATGAATTTATGAACTAGACTAGAAAATAGTAATTATTACTTTCTATTCTAACTAATGTTTACGGAGCACGTGGATTGAAATGTGCAAGTTTTTAATTTGCATTCTCCCCTAGTATAAAGAAATTTAATATGTAAGACTTGTCTTTAACTAAGTTGAAATATTATAAAAATATGAGACTAATAATCTGTTATAGCTCATTCAATGAATAAAATATGTCCAGTTTTTTGACCTATTTCTTGCCCTCGACCATCATTCTCCAACACAAGTAAGTATACACAAAAGTAGTTGTTTATTCTCAGAAGTTTAAAAGCATTCGAGGTCACTATTTCAAAATATAAATTGAGTTCTAACGTTATGCAGACATAACCCTACTATGTTTGAATTCCATGTTTACATGTAAAGAGTAATTACGTACGCAGAGTTATTCAGAGAACTGTGCTTACGGGTATTTGTCTTTCACATGGCAACCGGTTAAGTACATGATTTTAAATAAATTCTCAAAAATAGTACTTTAAAATTTCCAATTAAATATTATTTTGTTATGCATAGCACATATTTCCAGTTATTTGTTTCGCAATGCATTTTTAAGATAAAGAAAAAAGTACGGCATAAATCAATACAGGAGAAATTTGTTATTAAAGGGCTCTAATGTAGAATTTTGTGACCCTCTAAAGCCCCAATAATAAATATATATAAAAATATTTCCTTGCGGCCTAGTCATCTAAATGGTTATTAAATCATTGGCAAAACAACGCTTTATTACGATATTATTGAATTTACAAGTATAGAAGAGTAGTATACGTAATTTATCTTCATCAATATGCTACTTCGTCTTCTCCTGTATACCTTCCAACTCATAAAACAATTCTCCGGAAATAATGACTTTGTTAAAAATGAGGTCAAAATTTTAACTAAAAAAAGACTTAACATCAGGTTTTTTCTTAATATATGATTGAAGAATGTGATTCATCTCAATACTATATGTTAGACTACATCAAAAAATTCGAACATTGAGTTCAATGAACTAACTACATAATCTAGTGCTTATCGGCTCGTAATACGTTAGGCAAAGAAAGAATAAGACAGAAATATAGAAACAGTAGAATATTTAGAGTTAACTGATGATTTATAGAGCTGGATAACATCTTAATGAGTCAACACATCCAGGCGGAAGGGAAAAATTAGAAGAAGACACACCAGCATTATCACAACCACCAGATTAACCGGGACACTATTTGACCTCTGTCGAGCTATCGGTAACCACGAAGCGTGACAAGTCAAATAGAACTTGCGAGTTCACCATACCATTTATTTTTTAAAGAATAATCCTTAGGGTATGAATTGTGTATTAATTTGCGATTACCAGTATTATCAACGTTCTCTATAGGACTGGAAGTGAGAATCCCTTTTATTTCATGCACCAGAAAATTAATTTCAAAATATTCTAGAATATGTCCGAAAAATTTATTTAATTTCTAATTTTTATATTTTGGTTCTATTTACCTCGTTTTTAAATTAAAGAAGAAGAAAACTATTACCGTAAATTTTGCTTTAACGGATAAAAAATTAATAACTACTGATTTATAATTAAAATTATGATTCTAAAAATTGAACATTCTATAACTGAAACTGAAAAAGTTCTGTTTTTGAACCGCAAACTGAACCGGAACTTATATGTGTAACACTCCAGAATTACTACCGGAATCGAACTCATATTTTGATGCAAAATTTCCGTATCCTCAACTCTCATTATTAAATTATTAGTAGTTTATTAAATGTACCTACACTGGTACAATGTAAATTGTTTTTCGACTCTAATATGTTTGGCAGGAACCTTAATTCGTCCCCAGCAAAATACTCGCGGTTTGTTCGCGTGAATTTTGCGATACTGATACTAATATTCTTCACTCAATAGCCAGTGATATCCTTAAACAGCTTTGTAAGTCGCATCTGTTCCCTACCTTATCCGC
The DNA here is from genome assembly GCA_002313205.1 of Laupala kohalensis. Taxonomy (NCBI): domain Eukaryota; kingdom Metazoa; phylum Arthropoda; class Insecta; order Orthoptera; family Trigonidiidae; genus Laupala; species Laupala kohalensis. Next base: position 681,308 of record NNCF01131614.1, on the reverse strand, counting down.
CTTGGTCACTCATTAACCGCATCACAATGCACTAAGTACATTCATTACTACATTGTGCATAAAATTGGAGTTTTCGCTATTTATTACTGCTAGTAAATATTTATCATTCATTTCAGTTCTGGAGTCTTGACATATACGCATTGTAAAAATTCAAACAAATCTTTTACTTTCATAAAATAAGTAATAACTTATATTGAAAAAGAAATTACCATCGTAGATGGACGTGAGACCATATTTGATCTCGTTCATAATGATAGGGAGACCCGGAAGTTCATTTGCATATATATTAGGAATGTTAGTGTGGACGACAAAAATCTAAATTTTGTAACCTTTTCACGCACTTAACAGTGGAATATCGAAAAATCTGGAAATCAGTTCTTAGAAAGTTTAGTTAAAAACGTGAGCAAACAAAAACCAACGTAATGTCTCATTTAGTTTGTGAGATAAAGCAAAATTCAAAAAATCACATTTCACACCAATTCACCCTTCAAAATATCAAAAGATCAAAAAAATTTATATGGAAGCTGAATCACGGATTTTCAAATTTCCATCTTCAATAGTTGATGAATCAGAGAGGACAATGTCGCCTATAGCTTACGAAAAGTTAAACTCATGGCGATGTAGCATATCCTATTATTATCTCTGGGTTTAGAAACTCTACTTAATGTACTTCTTTGATGAGTTTCATACAGTCTAGCAATTTAGATGACATGTCACAAACAGATAACACTCTCAATTTATACATCAGTAAGAGTCAGCGAGGATACAGATAATTGCACGCATTTAACAAGGTTTGTAAGATATTCACATAAGTCCCCATGTAATGACGAACAACATGTAAGCATAAATCAAAGTTCAATGTCAAAAAATCACATCAAACACATGCTGGGAACTGATACAGGAGTAACAATCAGGTAGAAGCCTCTTCATTACAACGTACAAAGCTCATCTCTGAAAAGTTATGAATTCATTGCGGAAGTTTGTTGAGATGTTAATATGTTTCTTTGGTTAAGATCGACAATTCGTTCTATCGGGTGAGCAACAAAATTCATTGTCACTTATTTTCTCCATGAAAATGGTTTATATCACCTCAAGAACAATTGATAAAAAAATTGAAACACTCTGAGAAAATAGGAATCATTAATTTTTGACCTAAAACTGATAAATCTTTATTAAAAAAACAAGCATCTTGGTATTTTTAATGACGCGAGGAATGCAACAGCCAATTACGATGTGTATTTTAATATTTACGACAGTATTAAACATGCGGTAGCTGAGGACGTAATTACTGCCGGTTGACTCCTTACACGTATTCTCCTCCATTGTCGTACACCCGGAAGACGTGAATGTAAGAAATACCTACATGTAAAAAACATGCTTCAGGGTTCAAAAGACCAACAAGAACGATCTGAGCTCTATGGGTTGTCTTCACTAAATATCGTCAAACTGCTTACAGAAACAAATCTGTGTATGTTACGAGTAGCATCAGGTGCTCCGGCATCAAAATATTTGGATATCTACTCAAGTCCTTGATCCCACCTAACTTTTCCAGAAGTGGCAATTGAAATTCACCAGACGACTGCAGCAGGAAATGGAAATACGTAATGAGGAACTCATCTGGAAAATGAGGTATGATTGAGTGAGAACATACAGAGAAAATACTTCTTTTCGAGTAAGAGACTGATTCTAAATTAGTAAGCCTATGAAGTCGTAAACTCATTTTTTGACAATAAAGTTTGTTTATTTATTTATTAATAACTCACTCTCACTTAGTTTCTCTTTCATTTCTCTCTGGATAAAAATATTTGCTGTTTCGATTTCTCGGATGCAAATGATATAAGAGAGTGAATGATATTTTTAAAATAATGTAGACTGATGACAAGACAGTGGGATCGCAAATCCGATTAAAGGAAGATAGTGGATAGAGTATATATGCAGAGAGATAATAGTGAAAGAAAATCTCGTAGTAATGGAGAGTTGCAGACGAGGTATTCCATAGTTCTCTGTAAGGAGATTTCTGGGGAAAAATAAATTGAAAAAATAGTCAAACTTGGGGTACGAATGTAAAAGGTGAATAATATGGAGTTCCTCTTACCAATATTATGAAAAAACTGAGATACAGAAACTCGAAAATAGTGGCAAACATGAATATACACAGCATAAAATTGAAATCGTACAAAATTAGAAAAAGAGAACACAATTTTATTATTTACAAAACTCAAAAATGTAAATATTCCTCTGTTTCAAAAACTGCAAATCACGAATTTGACCGACATTTCTTTCACGTGCGCGTAAGATCAAAATATTCTCGCCACAGAATAGATAGTGGATATCATCAAGACTTCGCTCATTTCCCCAACAGGAAAATCGAGATCTGATTCATTCATTTCAGTTGCCATCAAGTTGTCTTTTTTGAAGTCCGAAGAACGCGTTCAGACGCCGATGGATCATTTCTATCAACTTCATGTCTCTTTGTGTTTACTCCCCTTTCCGCCCATTCCCGGTGCCCGCTACGTTACCTTTTGCTTATATTGTTAGCTGGTACTCAGAGGATGAACATGTCGAGGACAAAAGTCATTGATTTTATGTTCATTAACCCTGGATCATATTAGTTATAATAAAACCACTAGAACACAACCCTTGGTGGTGTGAATACTTTCCTCATCGCTATCTTGAATCACTCAGGTTCTCATCATATTTCTTTCTAAGATATTGAAGGGTCTACACAACCATGTCCCACAAAAACAAAATTAAAACAGAGTTCAAAACACTAATAACGTTTTCAAAATATTTTGAAAACGGTGTTTTTGGAATAACTGCAATAATAAATCACTAAACATTAACACACTAATGAAGTTCATAGAAGGCAGCTTGGAGAAGACGAGGGACCAGTTCCTTAAGACATCCACTAGAGCAGCACAGCCAAGGCGACCAAACTTGGAGGTTCCATGTTGACAGCAGGGTTCCACATCACCACCTTTCACGAAGTTCAACAGAAATTCTTCCGAGTAATTGGATCAATGGGTAGAGCATTTTTGTATGGACTATCGACTTTAATGGAATTTTACGCACATCTATCTCTCAGGTAATCTGCAAAATGAGTACCTGGCCTATCTCAGTGAAAAAGTTAGTTGGAGTGTTATATTAGTTACATCTCCTCCTTGAGTCGCGAGATCTACCCACTGTCACCTATGTTGTACAGAAATAATGCGAACACATAAATATGAAACTATATTAAGTAAATCAATTGTATTCATTGATGAATATGTTGCAAATTCTTTGACTGGAATAAACTAACGTGAAAGTCTCAATGAGGGATGGTGATGTCAATTATTTGTAAATAACGATATGATTCCCAGTAATACAATGGAATGCGGAGTCTCACAATGAGTGGAGCGTATCTCGCATAGAATTACAGATCCTCATAAACCGACAAAACATCGTGAACATTCTTTCTATCATCGAGTCTCTGCTTGTCTTATATGAGTAGGAAGACATCAACAGTCAACAAAGCAGCTGTCAAAGAGTGACCTTCTCTTGATTATTCCCAGCGTATGAACTACTGCTAAACGTTCCACGAATCCATAGAGAAGAGTAAAAATAGATTTAATTCATAATCTTAGAGATTATGAATTAAATATATTTTTACTCTTCTCTATGAAAAGAAAATCGATTTTTTAAATTAAGAGGGGTAATGTTGCCAACACAGTTTTACCACTGAAGGAGATTGGAAAACATGAAAATCGAGTACACTACTATAGATGAAGAGTATCTAAGAGAATAAAAAATAGATACACGATGCATCCCTAGTAAACAATCCAAGGAAGGCGAAATGTTGAAAACATCTACAAAAATGGTTTTGAGATGAAAAAGTGACCTTAATGGGGTACATTTTCACGACTGCAATGGAAATGAAACGCCATAACAATGGTGAAACATAACACTATTATTTAACATCACTTTAATGATAAAATATACAACAAATATTATTTGATACTGCAATGATCTGAAACTAATATTATACGCTATTTTGATTATGAAATGATTCTAATAAAGGAATTGGGAAAGATATTTTGGATTAAAGATACCCCAAAAAGAGTTCCCAATCCATTACGTCCAGTTATCAGACTTTTACACTGGTTAATCGAACCATTTTTGATAACATAAGCAATCTAAATTTGAATTGGTTTCACACGTTAAGAAGGTGCTACTAGTAACTCTAAACATAGAACAAAGAGAAATTCCTTGATCCGAAAACTTGACAAGGCCGTTAAAGACAAGGTGAAAATTATAGCTCTGAAGTTAAGGGTCACTGCTCCTCGACTTATCCCATTAAAAACGATACGCGTACCTACGCGTCGCACAGGCGTGTCGTAACTTCTTAAGATCTTAAAAAAAGGTCAGTGTTAATTTCGTCGCAAATTATCACCTGGTGGAACTCAACAACTACCTTCTGTAGATGAAACTTACCGCAAAGGTCAAACTGACATGAAAGAGCAAGAAAGTAATTAAACACAAAAGCTTTCCACTTATACACGAATTAAACCAGGAAACTAATTAAGTTGATAATATCTCACTGAGTAGTACCTCTGTAAGAGATACTAAATAATATTGAGTACAGTGAATAAGACAATTATTTACTCGGAAAGATATTTTTTACATATAAATACTATTTTTGCCCGTAAATACTACAACACTACAGTTCGTCTCCTTAAAATGATCAATATCGAGCAAAATAATTAATGGCTTTTCTGAGAAATATGACACCCAAGTAAAAGCTGGAGACGTACCTGAAAAACTTCCGCAAACATATTTTGTTTCACTCAACAAATTCTACTTGGATCAACTTTGTTTCAAGTACTTGAATACGCCCCTCCGTGGCTCAGGTGGTAGCGTTCTTGCTCGTCACCAAGTCATCGTGGGTTCAATTCCCGGTGGAAACAGAAATTTTTTTGTAGCTTTTCACATGAATGTCCCAGTTCATAGAACTGTGACTACTGAAAAGCGAACTCTCCTTCCTCTATACACCTCCTCCTAGTATCAATAGCTCTTACTATTACTAACAACTCCTACTAACTAGACCCAACTAAGCGGCCCACTTACTAACAATAGCCTGCCACCCAACTCCTATAACCATGTAGATAAGCTTAAATAGCACGCTACATTTCCCATTTACAAATACTACAAAGCTAAAAAATTAAGAAATGTTTAATTGTTCCCAGTGATATATCTGTGTTGTTATTTGTTAAAACTAAATTAGTGTTATTTCTTTGAGTTCATCTTTTCACAAACTTTGAAGGAACCGTGGGGTCAGAAAAAAACTTGCAGCTTTTCACCTTCTATTCCTATAGCTGTGTTCCAGTTCCTATAGCTGTGACTACTGAAAAGCGAACTCTCCTTCCTCTATACACCTCCTCATAGTAACAATAACTCTAACTATTACTAACAACTCCTACTAACCCCTCCACGTGGTCCAACTTGTTGGTAAACCCAGCTAAGCGACCCACCCACTAACAATAGCCTACCACCCATCTCCTACTTCCTATCGCTCCGTGTAGATAAGCTTCAATAGCACGCTACATTTCACATTTACTAATAATACAATGAAACAAAAAACTTAGCTATCCGGTTGGTGCTTCGTTATAGAGTACAAGAAGTGCCTTGGTCAGTGGTTGCAACAGAACACTGTAAGCCAAGTTGTCCGCAGGGTTCCCATGGTGGGTCCCTGTTATGATGTCTTGCTTAAGCTAACAAAAGGCAATAACTGCTAAGTTGTCTTTTACGTGGGTGACGTTGTCATTCTCGTGGAGTGACTCCCCTGTAGAGGGGATGAAGAAAAGAGAAATGGTATACTGTCTCAGTGCGCGAACTGGTGTGAAAGGAATGGCTTGTCAATAGCACGGTAAAAGACATTGCATGGTTTATGGCATGAAGAATATCAACAAGAGGTAGCCTATGATAAAAATAGAGCAGGTAAAGAAAAGGAGAAAAATAATATAATTGGATGCAAGTCTTGATGATGGATTGTGCATATTAATTATATAGATGAGGAGAAATTGCAAAAGTTGAGGATTTAGAAGTACAAAATTGCCCATAAACAATTGTTACAGTTGCATAAGAGTGGAATAATCCTGATTATAGCTATGGGATGGCACTCAGCTCAACTGTGAAAGGAAATCCAGAAACCAGCACAACTGCTGAGATTATGCACAATACGTTTTTTAGGTGCAAATAAGACAATTTCGATAGACACTTGAACTGTTATACTGGAATACGTCCAATAAAGTTACAAATTGAGAAAATGGTCTTAGGAATATAATAAAGAGAGCACTGTAATGGTGTCACAATAACAGACAAGCAAAATGAACAGAAAACGAAGATAACAGCTGCTTTATGATGCATGGCAACTCATATACACCGGTATATGGATCACATTTAATGTGACGCCAAGAGTATATTTTGTACAAAGGAATAGAAAATGGTTTATATCCCAAAGGGAGATGATGGAAGGATTGTCGGGGATGGCGATATAGTGACGAACTTATGAAGGGTTAAGAAAAGAGAGAGCAGGATCAGTATGTGTGAAAATGGGGGGGGGACATAAGGTCACCTTATATGAGAGTATGCACTGTACGGAAGAAAATATATTAATACTTTAAATTGTTTCGAAAAAGCTCAATAGACGCTTGTAAGATCGTGCAGGCAATAGATTAAGTATACCTGAGAAGTTCAGCCAACTCTTGCTTACAGGTGCGCCATAGCGCCTGCGCAGTTCAGCAAAATTGGCATTCCCGCTTTGAAGATATAGTATATTCTTCAGTAAGCGAGTGGACGCCGCTGGGAAAACACTGAATGAAGGCAGCTGCGACATCCTCGCAAAAGGGTAGTTTAAATTTACGCCACCAGAGTGCACTAGTAACCGAACCGAGATCGCGAAGGGCAGGCGAAAAAATTTCAGAATTCCTTCATCAGAGCGCGCAACTTCGCGCTCCCTTGACAGTCGAATGACGATGGAAGTTCATCTGTTTTTTAAAGCTGCTTTTTTACGAAAAACGAGGAGGAGGCTGAAAATACGTATTGTATCTTATAAAATTCGTTTTTTGGTCATTTTCTCATATTGAAACATTTTATTAAAATTCACATTATAAATAGTGTGAAATTATTTCATAATATCAACTCATTATTGGCAGAGCTCTAAAAAGATTCATGATAAAGAAATCTTATTTTTTTAGAAGCTCCAATCAGATTAATTCTCTTCAACAATAAGTAGCGTTCTTTAATTGATTCTTATATTCACTCTTGTGAAAAAACTGCTCCAGAAGGCTGCTACTGGCGCAGTGTCGAGTTTTGCTGTCTTCTTACAGATATTTGTGTTTTGTGTTGACAAAATAAATAAATTAATTAATTAAATTTAAAAAATAATCATTTCAATAACACCGACCACGGTATTCATCAAGGAGGTTGCAGCGTGGTAAATCACAGGTTGCTCAAACGTAGGAAGGAAATCAACAAAGTAAGTTAACATTCCATTCTTTCACGCGGCACCAACTAGGTACATTACAACGCAGAGCGAGAATACCTAAATACTATTTGAACCGTATCAAATATTAGTGGTAAATTAACCCATTAACGGCTAGATCATGGTCTGCCCAGTAAAGTATACTTCATTAACCTTTAAATAGTCACCCTAAATAAACGCAGTGGTACAAACTTTTTTATAATTATTCTGATTTGTGTTATTATAACACATTTAATACCTCTCAGAAAATCGGGATTCGATTAATAAATAATCGATATACGTTAACACGTTCTTGACTACTCGCTTGGCCCAGAACGTTTATTTTCTCACATCTCTTCCACATCAATATAGCTTCTACTGGTCACTGTAAATGCTCATTGGGAATCATTTTTTTCTTAATTCGTAAAAATATAGATTTTCTTGGTCACTCTGGTAATGATGATTTACTGTTAGTTTTGATGAATGAAAAAATAATTTCTATCACGTATTCAGTGTTTGTAAAATTGTTTCATCGAAATTATTTGATAGCGTCGAAGGGTTTTAATTTTACTTCCCAGTGTGAAAAAAGCTGACATTCATCTGTTATTTCTTAAGTAACTGAACCTACTGCTTTGCTCGCGTGAAAGTATCGAATTTTTCAAACTATTTTTTTCTAAATCGCCATTGACGTATGTAAGAAAAAGGTTAAAGAAAATTTCTAAAATTTTGCTCTTGAATACACCTAATAAAAAATATTTGTCGAATTTCAAAACCCATCGCTCCGCGGCTGACATCAGCAATAGATTTAAAAAATGAAAAAAACTCTAATTTGAATTTCGAAAAATCGTTCTTTGTGCACTTGGATCCATCCTGGACAACGTCTCTATCAAATTTCGATCTAGGTATTTCGCTCTCATCGTTCTATTGACAAACATATCTTTAAGTTTAGAAAAGATTTTTCAAATTAAAGAAAATGAACAAATTTGCCAAATTTCGAAGCTCTAGGTCTTCAAAGGCGTTTGACGTTCAATAAAAAGTATTCAAAGCGAATTTCGAATTCGCTGCATAGTGTACTTATTGTTAGACTCAGTCTGAGAAATGCGTGAACCCAATTTTGAAGCTCTTTTTCGGTTTGTAGTTTTACAACTTAAACCAAAAAATCTTTGAAATTTAATAAATAAAATTATATTTACATATAAATTTCAGAAACTCTTTCGGGGACCCATAGGGAGCAACCTAGGGAACACGCATTCCAAATTTCCGATCTTTGGGACTCAAAGTCTCTGTACTAGGCAAGAAAAATTAAATATTTTTGATTCAATAAAAAAAATTCTAAATCAAATTTTGAAAAAAATTATCGGTAGTGCACTAAGGAATGCTTGTGCTGAATTTCAAATCTCTAGGACTTTTCTTCCTGCGCTCCGCGACTTTCTAATTAAAAGAAATGGTTATAAGTAAAAAATAAATAAGCAAACGGAAAAAAGAATACTTCGTTATCTATAGAACAGGTGCGCAAAATTTCGAAGCTTCCGACTCACCCGTCTTTGCGCTATACGGCAGACACACAGACGCACAAACTCACAGACAACCTCTTTCTATATATGTATAAATTAAACGCATGTATCTCCGTGCCTAATCTAAACTTAATAATGATATATGACAGCGCTTAACAATGATATATGACACAGCTGTCCAACTAGGAAACTAGTTTTACGTCCCGCGACTTATAGTACATCTTACATAAAAAAATTTCATAACCCTTGAGGGGCACAACTTTATATTATAAATCTATGCTGTCAGAATTACTATTTGATGAGGCATGTCCGGTGACAGAAAATATAAACTTGTGTTTGGAATTACTCCGTCATACATTTTATTATAATACTAAATTTTAAACATTATTTTTTTAAATAAAGAAATACACTGGTTAGTTTTTTCAGTCTGAAAAAATGTTAATTTGAAGAAGAAAATCAAAATTTCGAGTTACAAATAAAGAAGTATGACCCATTATTTTTATTGGACGGACAACGTTTTGCTAAACCCCAACCCGTGCCGGTCCAATCGATTAAAATTATGTAGAAAATGACCCGCGGACAGCTCTGTTATGTGATATTAGTTAATTTGTGTGTCATAAATCGGATTATGTCAAAATAAAATAATGCGATCGCTCATAGATTGAATTAAATTTATTCACTACAAACAAAACTCATAAAATCCGTGTCAATGAGGTATTTGACGACAGGTCAGCAGGTTCCGTCTGGGTCGATATTTTCAGCAAAGCATGACGTAGGTAATGATAAACACGAAAGAAATCAGAGAATGGGAAAACTACGCCTACGGTTCTTTGCATTGCAATCGCCGACTTCGGACACGGAAAGAATGTGTCCGAAACATTTGTATGACGTTGGTTGATTTTAAAAAATTACACACTTGAGAAATAACAAGTGGTTAAAATTTGTGGGAAAGTTGTTCCCATCAATTAACAGTTTCACTTGCGTATATTATGTAAGTAATGAATAAATTCTTTGAGGCGTAATTGGCATTAGATTCATACCTAACTGATAATGGTATATTCATCCCTATGGACCAAAAAATCATATATATTTTCTCCTACTGATATATTTAAAAAAAAACTGTTAACAAACCACTGGTTAATTATGTATCGAAAGTTTCTATATTCGATTAAATATTTTTTAAAAGAATCATATTATTGAAAATACATAATGAAATATAAAATCAACTCACGGGTTCCACGCCCAAAGTTTTGAAAATTTCGACTGCACGCATAAGTCGGCAAGGCGTGGGAGATTTTCCCTTCTCACTTGGTACAAACAAGTCTGACAAGCAATTAAACAATATTAAACGTAAAAACTACTTCACACTACTGTGGTATATAAGCGCACAGATCTGATATTTTAAATAGTGTAAATTATTCAAAGAACACATGAAACATATTTGTCATTAACTCCTTAATAGTTTTGTTTTCTTTTTTGCTAACTGGTGGCATCCGCAAAATCAATCAAACGCATACCACCGCTTGTTTAAAAATATCAAAAATAATTTGTATTTGAACACAAGATAAGCACAACTCAAGTAAAATACACCTCTGCAAAACGGCGGATTCAACAAACATAAGAACAGAACAAGAGATTTTATGAGTGTATTTTACTTCTTCGCCAAACTGCGATACCACAACATGAATTTCCATCCAGAAGATTTCAATTGCTACTATCACCCTTATAAGCACCCTGCTATCCTTGACACTGCGTTGCGATGCTTGAAGACGCGGAGCATGCCAATACACTGCAGCGCTTGCCAAGGTCGCTCGAGCAAATCTAATTTGCATGAGTGCTTCAAGTTCAAAAGAAATGCACCCAGAGTGGGACGATACCTCGAAATTACGTAGCCTACACATGTTCACCAAGTGTAGTTTAAAATTATATAATATTCTCTTTCAAATATTGTAGATTTCAAAAATTGAAGTTTTGAAATCTTCGAGAAGATATAGTGAAAACATGTATAAAGAAATAGTTATAATTTTCTTCCCAGTGTTTTCAGTTCATAAATGTTTTATATAGTCCCCTGCAATAAAAAATGTAGCCATTGTATATTTTATAGGAATATCAAGAATTAAATTAATAAACAATTTTACTTATTTTTTAATTTTCCCAGAGGGAATAATTTAAAACAATTGTTCTTAATTTAACAAAATGTTAACTGACTAAGTCAAGAAATTTGTTTCATAGGAAATGGTACAAGGATGAACTCAAAATTTGTTTATAAAGAGCATATTAACAGTATAGACCGTTAGATCAACCGAATCTAACCAATATTCTGTGTGAAATACGAATGTTTAAATTTATCTTGCAAGACTATTTTATTTACCTGAACAATATTTTGTGTGATTTATGATATATGACACATTATACAATGGAGCATCACGATCAATTCCCTACGAATATTGTTTATTATTTACCAAACTCTCATTTGTCAGGTCTCAAGTAGTCACGTCACGTCCTTATCACATAAATGAGTCAATTAGGGTCTTTTCTTGATGAAATATTTAAATGTTTTTATTTCGGAAAGGAAGAGAGGAAACATGAAATAATATGAAGGAAACCACTTACACACGTTTTAATGCTCTAACGTACGATACTTCATTTGTGTGATTCACTCCGTCCGGTTACCCATAAAAGGAACGAAACGATTAGAGTATTTGCGTATTAATGTACATGATGATACTTCAGATTCCAAGTATAGGACTATTCGAACGAGATAAATTCAAGAGAAAAGTTTTACATCCTTACACTACAATGAGATAGTATTTAGATGATTGATGAATACAGAGGAATGGAAGCATGCACACGAAGGATCTGATTCATCTTAATAGAACGTTGCAGTTGTCTACCAATGGAAGTCCACAAGGTCGAAGTTCCGCAAATACGCTTCGCGTCATGTGTTTACTTTTGCTTAGTACTTATGCAATTGGGTAGAACTTACTGCACGTCTGGAAGCGTAGAGAGCGCCCCAGATTTACCTACTGGACGAAAATGGAAAACAGAGAATAATATTAGAATAGATATATTTTCTGCAAATCTATAACTTTCCTGGAGATATAATTTCTCTCATTATTTGATTTACAATTCCTTCACATACTATGTAGTACTTTAAAATACCTTTTCATAATGTTTCCATGAAATTTTTCCATGATCCATGAAAAAATGCCGAAACTCCACATTTTACTGCTTTTTTTCATTTTCTAGAAAATTTACTTAATTATTCTTCCACAATATGTAAAAATAATAGTACATAATATTTTCAATAATAATATTATTACCCACAAAGTTATACACACAAAAATATTGCAACACTCGTTAAAAATGAAAGAGAGAGAATTCATGATAAAGATAGAAGTAATATTAAGTCCATTTCGAACACTGGTGTTTCAGATTATGTTAATGTCAGAGCCAAGACGTTCTGTCGATTTGTGAATTATTAATTTCTCCGCATTTCACAAGCCGAACATTGCTAAGAAGATTACAGTCGGGCCGGACGCCGCTAAGATGGAAGGGCGACGAACTTGGGACCCACCAAGCCTCTTCAGTTGTTGAGGTTTTGTTTGAACGTACACCTTTCACTTCCTAAGGAAAGTACGATTGTTCTCGAAGAATGTTGGCGAATGCGTGTGACCAGCGCACGATTCCCTTTGGTATTTCATTATTTCTGAAGGAAGGATTTGACCAAAGCGAGGCCCAGTTTGGAATGTCGGTGAAAAGAAGAATGTTAAGTTGTTGTGAATGAAGTACTTCGCCGGATGTAAAAACAATGATATACTGAGAAAAGGGTGTGCGCGGGCGCCACGCTGGGACCGACGGCGGCTCGTCTTCGCGGTGGAGACACGGCGTTCCTAGAAGCCGAAGGGGTAAACAAGAAGAGTACTTGCACGGTGTGGTAGCGAAGGCGTGGTTATTGGCTGATCACGTGACTTCCTCTTCTGTATATATTGGGAGTGAAGATCCTCGAGGACTTTTTTACGTGGGAGTAGAGTCCGCCAGTTGCGTGAGATGTGACCGGGCTAGACTAGGTCGCGGAGACCATATGTTCGTTAGGCTGCTACGGTAGTCTTGATAAAGTCATTACTAGTTGCGAGTGTCCTAACTTGTATCAGTTAGTTGTTGGGGAAAACAACTTGTAATTTTGGAGGTTCATATAACCTAGAGGGTTTTTACTATTTAGTTGTCTTCAACTAAATTTATCTACGTATAATTAATGTTTTCCAATAGCATTACTTGTGTAATAACAGATTTTTATACGTATTAATGATTTTGGGAGTTTGTCTCCGTTTGTAAATTCAGATTTCTGTTTAATTTGTATTAAATCATTATTTATTGTTATTACACGTGTGTTTGATTGCCCGGAAAGCTGGGCTGGTGGCAGAGACGAAAACTACCATAGGGATTGTGGTATTTACGGGAATCCCGCTTCTACCAAAAAACACTAACATCGCATCAGGGTTTGTGGTGTGATGTTACACTTAGTTTCAAATAGTCTCCAGGTATTAGTATTGACATTTATTTCCCCGCCACAGATTTTACGTTTTTGTCACCAACCATGCAAACAGGTAGAACAAGGCAAAGATAGGGAGAGAAAGTCTGAAACTAATCTCGTTAACAAAATTTTAAAAAGAGTGAAATAAGGACCTGATTACAATACTTCCACATTGTCACACTACGAACTGTGGTATTGCTTCAATTTTGAATAAAAAGGAAAAAATATATGAAGTTATACGCCTTAGAAATAATTACTATAAAATTACCAAAAATCCAGTAATTTTACTATCTCTCACAGATATCTAAATTATACCGCGTATTCTTTTTGAAAATTGTGTTCTATCTGCTTCCTAGTTTGTACAGTAGAAAATGTTATAAATATGTTTATATTATTGTTTACTAAATAAGTTTATGTTGTATGATTATTGTTCACTAAATAAGTTATGTTATATTATTATTGTGTGCTAGATATTGACATGTTTGAGAAACTAATGCCATGTATCCATAAAAATGTATTGATATCAATGATAAACACCAGATGAATTCACAAGCCTGCTGATGAAATGTTGTGTTTTTAAGATTAAAACAATTTTAAATCTTAGGAATGAATTAATTTAGTGAACATCGAAATTGTAGAAGAAAATAATGACAGTTTGTTGATCCGATGAAGAATGAAGTAAGCTCATAACCTACGACGATGCTTTTCAAGACTCAATAAACTTCGATTAAGTCCAAAGAATTAAAGTTATAATTGTTGTTAGACAAAGGACAGAAACATTATGTTTAAAATCAAATTTGTTACGTCTATCTACCTAAAAATCGAAACATTTGATAATCGATGTGCATGCCACTTACTGCTCTAACGATGCAATAGGTCCACTGATATGTACTCTTTTGCTAGTACAATTGCAAATTTCTTCGCTTTGATCCATTTCACTGTTAAAATTCTATACATTCAATCAATAAAAAATACACGAATTTTGTTTCAGAACGTCCATGACAATTAATGCGCCGTATTTTGAATTTTCATATCTAGGAACATTAAAATTAATTTATAGAATATTACATTTTAGGTATTTCTCATTGAATTTGTACGAAATGTTTTTGAGTACATGTTTCTCATAACGGTCATTAAAATAATTCAATAATATTTCATAATATGTGTATTAAATTCTAGTGCAAAACAAGATACAATAAAACTAAAACATGTTGATACATTAAAAGTACAATTGTGGATAAAAAAAATTATGACATTTATAATGTTGTTTATTATTATTTTACTAAATTATTCTGTAATGTACTTCAAATGCTAAAATTATGTGTGTCAAAATATAAAAAGAAAAAATCTTAATAGTCAAACAGCAGAGAGCATAGTGTATTGGCGACACAGCATGTGACATGAAATACGTATTTCTGATTCTAACAAATGTAACTATAATGTAACTTAACATTATCAGATCATTATTTATTACTGATTATTTAAATTAATTTCAGTGGGTCATTTTCATCACATTTTTACTGCAGATCTTACTATAAACTTATATTATTCAGAACGTTTACTGTAGAAAAATTGGGACGCATTATATTTACGAAATGAATACGTATTCTACATCAAAATACTACTCATAACTCTAAACTCACATTATATCCACATCACTCTCCTAGAAACTGTGTAACTTAACGTTCATGTTTTCTCATTTCCATAAGAGTTGCAATCGTGTAACATCGATTGTGATGACCACATATTTACTACATTTTGTTCTACTCTAAACGAATTTTCTTGATTAAAGATCTATCACAGCCCCACGCAGTGAAATTCCACATTAAGTGATTAACTCAAGGGATCATATTTACATGAACAAGAGAATAGACGATTTGAAATACTTGCATCATATCCGATTTTCTTTCTAGCAATTATTTCTACTCTCAAAACAACACTTAGGAAATTGATCTTATTTTCAAAATATTCAACGATTCTTCTATTTTGAGAATGACGATTCGGATCTTTCAAACACGAATGATCCATTTGAACACTGGCATTCAACATCCAAAGAGAACTCAGGAACGCATAGGATGTTTCTTTGAAGTCGGCCTATTATAGAACTTAGTGTACATTCCGGACGAAGCGTTTCCGCCAACGGCGTCCAGAGACGATGCAGCTCTGCGATGAATGGGAGTCGTCCGTTTCGTGTAGTCTCACTGGTCGAACTTGCTCTTCTTATCTGCATTTTAACACAAATTGGTTTACTCATTAAATATTCAATACGTTGGAAATATATACTGTAAGGAAATGCGGTAATCCATACTAATGTATAAATGCGTAGCGCGAAAATGTGTCTGTTTGACATACACTAACTTCTACTTTTTAAATGTGCGACAGGAAAGATAGAAATGGTTTTTGACAATAAATGTTGATGAAATCGGGAAATAAAAATTTATATTTGCTTTCGCTGCCAAAGCGGTTACAGATAGATGACACATATGAAAGGCAATATTGTTTGCCTCAATGAGTTCTATAAAAAAAATCCACGATACCACAAGTCCATCTACGAAAATTAACTTAATAATCGATAAAACGTTATTAAAAATAGAA
>NNCF01131614.1:533505-663976 GCA_002313205.1 Laupala kohalensis | reverse complement strand
CTTTTCAACTTTTTCGACGTCCCACATTTTTTACACTTTATGCTGTTAAAAGTACATTAATATAAATAATTACACTTATGAGATAAAAACAGTCACACATGCTACTTGTATACATTCAAGAATGCTGTAGTAAAACGTGTTTTTGAGGCGTACTAGGAAAACAGAAGATAAAAGAAGAAAGAAACACATTCTTACAGGTAAGTATTTCTCTGTAAATAATCGGTATAATACAAAGAATATATCTAAATAAAAAAATATTCTAAAAGTATTAAAAGCAACTTTGGCTAGGTAAGGAAGTTTCTCCCAATTGTAATTCTTTCCACAATTTTTTAGCAAACCATTTCGTCAAACGAAGCTGTTATGACGGTTTCTCCTGATATTTAAAGCAGTATATTTTATTGATTTCCACAAATTGAACTCGTTGTCACAACATTTAAGAAAAGGAAAAATATGGTTGTTATCGCAAGGAATGAAGTAAGTATATTTTTTAATATATTTTTAAGATCACTGACTCCGAAGTTATTAAATTTATCAATATTGCAGTGAATTTTGTGGGGAAGATTAAAAACATAGGAAAGTAACCAATGAATCTCTTTGTCTTTATGATTTGAATATGTACATGCACGTGCTTTAAAATAAACGAGTATACCTAGGAGGGTTGGAGATTCGCATCAAGAGTGCAAGACTCGTGACTCGACCTCAATGAATATTCACATTAATCATCCGAACTTCACAGGTATAAATAGTATCTTATTATCTCACTGATGAAGGCTTTTATTCCTGTCACTGAAAGTAGGACATTGAGAGATTGTTGCCTCGTATATCTTGTTCCTCGTCTGACATTGATTCCATGGTTGATTACGTAACAGAAACGTGTCTGGAGCTTCTTGGGAACTAAAGGGAATACTCTTAGTGATACGAACTCATTAGGTGCCCTCAGTTCTCTTCATTTATACTATTTGCAAACGAAAGTGGCAGATGACAGCTGAGGACACTTCCCCGAACTCTGCCGATCCTTTCACCTCAAATGAGCGCACCACTCTGCCCCTCCGACGTTAAACTCTTAAGGCACCTACAAGACCTAATGAACGATAACATTCCTTTTTTATTTGTTTAATTACTATTTTAATGTAATATTTGTATTCTTTATGAAACTTCGAACAAAATGAATTCAAATACAATATTATTACGAATTAAAACATTAAAAAGAATAGGATCAACCTACGTGGAAGAAAGAATCTGATTTTGTCGTAATTATATAGTGATTAGATCCATTTTCTTTGTATTTGTAATTGTAATTGCAAGTATTTAAAAAAAAACATTAAAATGTAAATAAAACTTGAAATAAATAAGGTAACATTTTGAATTTTATGGATCCAGGGGGTGACTAAGAGCTTAATCCTTTATCTTTAAATAAGAAAGGCTGAGAGATATGCTCATTAAGAGTGAAGGAATTGGTAGAGTTCAAGGAAGCTTCCTAAGCTGTTAACCGACACTTTCATTTGCAAATGGTGTAAGTAAAAAAGTAACTTTGTTACTATTTTTGTTTCTCCCTTTCTCAGATGTGTAAGGAAATTATTATTGAAACACAATCAGATAGATCTCTTAATTTTAACAAATCGGAAATGCTAATCTCGAAATGGCAGATGGCAATGTTTGTGTGACTTAACAGAATTTGTTTACTCCAGAATTTGTTCAGCACGTTTGAGCTCTTGCGTGGTTGGGGTAGAAATAAAGAAGTATTTTTGGATAATTCATTGAATCAATATTATTCGGTCATTTCCGGTCGTTATAACTTTTTTTAATGATTGAAAATTTTACGTCGTAATAATTTTAAAGAGAAATTTCTTCGAGAACAGAAAGTCGAACGTCAAGGCATATTCTAAGTTTTCCATACAAAACGTCTTCATTATTTGTAACATCTCAACATAAGTCTATCTCTCTCGTGTCGTTACAATCTCGCTTCAAATGGTTTTTTTTTTTCGTTCAGATATTGTTTTACATTCTTTAGATGTTATATTTATTTTTATTGGGTATTTTAAACTCAAATGCTCATTTTATTTTCTCTGGGTTATTTCCTTCCTTATCAATTACTTTCGCCATTATTCTCAGATAAATGAGTATTCATCATTCGCCATTAAACTCATGAAAGTCAAGATTCTATTCTAATTGATTTCACCCATTATTGATTAAAACTGATGTGAAAGGTTATGTTGCACGCTTAAGAACATATACGCAATAACCACAAAGCCTTATCTCTATCAACAACCTACGCTGTAGTAAAATTTCTGTCCATTCGTCTCATCTCAGAATGCGATAAAAGAAAAAATACAAGAAATATATTTGTCATAAAAATCTTCCAGTAATAGAAAAACAAAAAATCATTGAGAAAGTCATATCGAATCTTGACACCAACTTGGCTGGATATTCCAGGGATGATTTATCAAGAACTCCAATAATGTTAGATACATTAGGAGTTCTGTGGTCAGATACATAAAAATAACATGTAAGTCGATTGAATAGAAGGCTTGTTTGCATGCATTTTTGATGTTCCAGAAAAAATATTTTAAAATCATCTTGAAATACAATGACTCAGTTAAAGATAATACTATAATCTAATTTCTACAGAGAAAATTTTTTGCTTGATATGTTACATAAAAACGAAAAATAATTTCTTGGCAAATGCTTCAATTACAATATTAGGCCAAAACTATTTTCTGATAAGGAAATTCGGCCATTAATGTTACAATCGTTGAAATCGTTCAGTTAACCAAAAACCTAGACAGCACCTTCTTGAAATTTCCTCGTGACCGACTTTCCTTCTCTAATTTACCTCCGGACGTTTATTGGAAAAGTATGATTAACGCTCTGCACCTCGCGATTTTCAAAAAAGTAAATGGAGAGCTTAATGAGATCACTTCACGCATACTCCAAATCAGTAAAAGCAGGTCAAACATTCGTTTCATACTCTCATGAATCTGCGAGAAAGTGTTGTATTAATAATTTCTGATCGTTGTTTAATGAATTAGTGACTATTGGAGTAACCTGAAATAGAATGATCACATCGATTATCTAAATTCCAAATTAAGCAATTTGTGTTACTCATTCCGAATCTTAGTTAATTTAGTTAGTCCACATATTCCCCGTTTGTATATTTTGCTAAAGTTTACTAACATTTACGGTTGCCACACGGGCAAATTCGCTCAGAAAATCCAAACTTCCAGGATTCAAAAGAGGATTGTTGGGATAATTATTATTATTATTTTTAAATCTCACACCCAAAACTCTTGTAAACCTTATTCAGGGAATTTAATATTTTAATACTTTCCTGCATTTACATTTATGAAGCGGTTGTGTTTGTTACAACCGAATTACCAAAATACTTTAATATAATAGAGATAATATTCATCGTTCTAGAGTGCAAACCGCTCTTTGCATTCATTATTTATTAAGGAGATTCATTATTTTTGTACAAGTTAAAATGCGTTTTTATTTCCCATCAAATTATATTTCTTTTAAATATTAAATACTTTAGTGAATCTTAAATTTTATCACGACATTGTTATAGTATTTTCAAATAAACTTATTAAATTTCAAAACTATTTTCGTGCATGATATTCTTGTTTCTGACTATTCATATAAATTTAGTTTTGTTTGTACTCAACCTTGGCACGGTTGTGTACATACATTCTGTCGCCCCATCCTTGCCCAGGTTTTCCTTCGAGTAGAGGCGGATTTTATGAACAGGAACTCCAGTCTTTTGTCTAGGTGTGGTGGTCTCATTAATACTTGTAATATTTCATTTCGAATATTGAGTTCTTTTAATAGTTACGATTTATTAACATTATCACCGAATAATTTAAATATTTGATAATACGTATTTGTAAAAATATTTTTTTGTATTCTATTAAATACAAATTTACTAGTATTCTGTTGATATTATAAGACGCAGCTAACTTCTTTAATTCTTATCTTAGGAGTGTGTTGAAATGTTCCATCCGCCTCCGCCTGAGGGCCCTTGATTGGAATTGGTGGAATCGTCCCTTGCTTGCTTCAGCAGAGTAAATAAGTTTGTTATCACCTACGTTGCCATAACCAGTTTGTAACTGCTTTTTTGAAAATAAATTTTATTATTATTATTGATCTCCACAATGTTCTAGGGATTAATTGGAACAAGTAACAACAAAGATAAGTACTGGTATATTCAGATATTTAGAAACTACAATGATGACTGCAATAAACATGCGATATATGGCTAGCCATAAACCATATATTTAATCACAGAAACAAGTTTGGAATAAATAAGACATTCAAAACGCACAATAACAGTTAAACGACGTATTTCTCCATCTTCAGGCGTTACTATATTATATTTATTATACTTCGGCCAGCTTTAGGATGCTATAGCTCCCAAAAATTGGTATTACGAAATGGAATCGTTAAAAAAGAAGAAAATTATATCCTCAAAACATTCATACATTACGGATAGTGTGCCGTATTTCATCTCTTTACTTAGTGTTACATTTATAATATTGAGTCATTTAGGAGAAGATCGTGATCAAGTAATTTGGTCAAGGGACGAGTTGTTTTTCTTTTTTTATCCCTTATGTTTTAGAATTCATTTGATGGTGTGTTTGGTGTTTTATTGGGTAATTTCAAGTACCTCCGAGAAAACCACTTTTAAAAACTGGAATCGTTAAGTTGTTTAGGAGGAAAACCCCAGCAATTGTTTCAAATTTCGTGGTTGAGATTTGGGTCGATGTCCAGTTGGAATGAAGAATAGAAGCATCTATCATTGTTAGAAGATGTATCGTATCCTTATACGAAACATTTCGTCACCGGTAAAGAACTATTTAAGGCAAGCTACAGATTTAAGCAACGAACTGTATATATGAGCGTGACGAGAAAGTAATTCAGTAGCTCAAGTTGATTCTTACGCATATGAACTCGCGTCCATACCACGTTCTTCACCAACGAGATATAATGAGTAAAAGAAAGAAAAATCCGTGAATTAAGTGTGATCTGACCGAATTTTCCCACTTTTTTCAAAGTTACAATGTTTATTTTGAAGCTGAAATGTGAAGAACGTACTAAAACGGTCAATCCTTTTAGGAAGTTTTACACTGACGTATTTTATAGTTTATATTTCGATTTTTACAAAATATTGTCATATATTTTGTATAATTTCTATAATAATAAATTTATTGTCAAAAAACAGTACAGACTGCGTATGACCACGTGGAGNAAGCAAGGGACCATCCCATCAATTCCGATCAAGGGCCCTAAGGCAGAGGCGGATTCAAAAATTTCAGCAAAAGTTCCTAGATAAGATAAAAAGTTAGCTGAGAGTTATAATACATATATAATGTCAATATGTTTGTAATTTAACGCAAATATGTTTGTAAATTCACATGTAAAAGTTATAATCGAACTATAGATTATTCTGAGTATAGTGTTTAAAAATCATAAGAGTTGAAAAAAAACCCACTAAATTCACGATTTATTGTTACAATAAACACGCCCCTAGACAAAGCCTAGAGAACCTGTATAAGAAATCCGCCTCTACCCGAAGGAAAAACGGAGAAAAACCCGGGCCAGGATGGGGCTACAGAATTAATGTACACAACCGTGCCAAAGTTGAGTACACATAAAACTAAATTAATATGAGCCATACGGCAACACAATCATGCAAGAAAATAGTTTTTGAAATTGTTATAAGTTATTTAAAAAGTGCTACAGCAATGGCGTGATAAAGTACAAGACGAATTTAACTTTTATTAAAATCAATAAATTCTTTTACAGTGTAGAAGCACTGGTGCAGGAGGTAGTTTTTAACCGCGGATTTGAAGATATTCAATTTCATAATATCTTTTATATTCTTGGGCAGGGAATTATATAGAACGATTCCCGAATGGTATGGTCCCTTTTGGCAAAGAGTGGTTGACACTCTAGGGCGATGAATATTACTACTATTGCGTGTATAGTGTTCGTGAACGAGACTGTTTCGTATAAAGCAAGGGTGGTGCTTCAGTAATTCGGTCTTAACAAACACGACCGTTTCATAAATATAAATGCAGGGAAGTGTTAAGATATTTAATTCCTTGAATAAACTTGTATCCATAATATTAAGATGTTTTATTCTTGCTACTTCATGAACAGCATTTTCAGTTTTCGAACATGTAATAGGGCTATTCAGAGATAAATTTTTAATGGTAAGATGTTATGCGATAATACAAAATCTTGAAGAATGGTGAACACCAGAACCTATTTTCAGAGTATATTAAAATACTTCGATAAAAATGGAAAACTGTAAAGTTTTAGTGTTCATATTTTCTTACAATTTAACACACTGACATTCAGTTGTCTTTTACTGAACAGTAAACTTTCATTCAAGTAACTTGTGCTATTATATTATAGACAACTAAAATTATTATTAATGGAAACAATGTTTTAACTGTTCATTTTTTATTCTAACACTGTATGGCAATAATTTAAATCAAAATTAGACACATTGTTGTAGTATTTCCGTTAACATTGTCGTGTATCATTAGGGTAAATTAAGAAATGCAAAAAGGAATGGATGGACAAGCTAAATGTATTAAATATCCTATTAAACAATTTAATCAGAAAGTAGAGAGAACTGCACTCCACATTTTTTTTACTTTAGTTAAATTATTCGACACCACATAACAGTGGTGTATTAATTACATTCAAACCAATGACGTGTTTCAAAAAAAAATATTGTTCTGGAATTAAACCAGAACAAGTTAAATATATTCCCATATTATTTTATCATGATAATATAAAATCAAAATTTGTTATCACAAGATTCTAAAACAGTCAATAGCACTTCACGAGCTAATTCATTCAGCACTCTGTCACCATCAATGAAGAGGCCACCAACGCAGACATCTCCGTCACCGCACCCAACGTGTAAGTAGCAGCGCTGCTTAATCTTGGAACAATACAGCCACTGTGCGAGACACTCGAAGACGTACAGATACATTCTCAAACAGCAGACTAAGGCTTCGACGGTGGAAAGGAATGAGGAGGGGATAAGATGGTACATGACTCTTTTAGGGTAAGGTGACACAAGCAGGAGACGGCATTGCATGGGAGGGAATGTAATTGTAGGAATTCCAGAATATATATTTAGAAAATATGATACGCTACTAAATATACACTAACATTTTTACATTGAAATGTTATTTAATAACATTATCACTTCCAATATTTTTCCACTTAAAGTGTTTCAGCTACCGTACGAATCGGAATTAATTGGAGATCAGACTAATTCGGATACGCGAAATTAAGACGATTGGATCTCTGTCTCGGGAATTAAGGAAAAAAGATGTACGCCAAAGAAACTTTTTGGATGAAATTAAAGTAGGATATATATATATATATATATATATATATATATATATATATATATATATATATATATGGCTGCTATATATCAAATATATATACCGCCCTTCCAAACCTTAATGCGTCAAGGACGCTCACGTGCTGTTACATTTCTTCAATATAATGGATTCGGATAATCGGTTATTTGCATAATTGGGTTCAATCTTATTTCTATACCTTTATTTCTGTATACCGATACGTTCGCAACTGACGCCTCGTTATTGGCATTACATCAAGAGTGCCCTTTTCTCCCGTTCGGTTTGTGTAGATGGGAGGAAAGGAATAGGGTTCAGAAGACGTGGCTTAGGGGCGTAGGCTCAGACACGACGTCCAGTCTCTGTTCACAATAAAACAGACAGGGTAAGTTTGGAAAGGATTTCTAGATTAGTTTAAAGGTATCAGATGGGTGGGTTTTTTTTAGAAACATTCAAACATTAGGGAGTAGACAAAGTGCAGGAGGGGAATGGACAATAGACCAAAACTGACGTTTCACAAGGCAAGCTACCATTCGACACCTGATGGCTCTGGGGAACTGCTCAAAGGTCTGCTGTTCAAATTACAAGCTCTGTGTACGAGTCCCACCTCCGCACTACGGTAATGAGATGGGTCGTAACCTGTATGGTTGTAACTAACTGCTTCAAGGTTAACAAATTACGGATACGCAATTTGCATAGTTCCCAGAAGAAGTTCGAAAATTCCAAACAACGACTACATAACTCAAAATTTAAAAAAAAGCATAAATATTCCGTTCTTCCAAAATGCCACTTGTTTGCAAAACAGATGTCTTCAAGTGTACAAAATCTATGGCTAACCCTTTAATATAAAAATGTTTTTGATGCGATACGATTCAAAAATATCTGAAGACAACACAAGATCGAGAAAATAAAAACAGAATTAAACTTGCCACACTTAAAAACGTTTACTAGCGTACGAAGTATCAGGGATATTCTCAGAAATGTTGCCAAAATTAAGATTACGGAAACAAAGTTAAAAATTGAAGTTGTTTGTTGGTAACAACAAGTAACCGTTCAATTTTCAGCAACTCTTGCAAATACGAGTTTGATTGCACGGCGCTTTTACGAGTTTAAAATAAAGATATTGCTTGTTGTGGTTTTGGAAAGATGTGTCACATTATAGCTCATAAGTGTTATCACTTTTTAAATTGTACTTTAACAGATAAATCATATATTCCATATCATACTATTAGATAGCTTTTAGTTTCAGTGCGAAATAAACATTAGTACTTTCTTTTTTAATTGTAGTGTTTGTAAATGGGAAATGTAACGTGCTATTGAAGCTTATCTACATGGAGCGATAGGAGGTAGGAGTTGGTTGATATAGAATACTTAATTACTTTTATAAATATCGACAGTCATTATTACAGGCAAACGCACAGATAATTTCCTCTTTACCACGAATTGTTACTGTATTACGGATTTCCCGACTGGCTCACACAAATACGATTGAAACTCTTGATGGGTCTGTATGCCCTGAGTACGCGAATCAGAGTTCTTTACCAAGTCAATTAATATAGTAGAAATGTAATTATTTTTAATTTCTCGTTTAACATCTAGGACAATAATATTCCTGATATTTCACCATGTTTCTTAACGAACCATGTCGAAATTATTTAACACGTTATCTTAAAATTTATATCTGTTGATTTTGTCCTTACTTTATGAATGTTAGAAGACCATAAAAAGTTCAGGATGTAGTAATTAATATTGAATCAGGCAGTCCGAAATGAAAAGTTGATTGAGGAGAGCCTTCACTACACTTCACGTTTTTTATGTCGTCAGTGCATGTTATTTTTATTTTAACCTATAGCTGTAACAATTCGCTTTCGTCCCATATAAATTTAGGTAAATGTAATTCTTGTGACGGAATAGTTGATTATTTAGATCAACGCGATAATATTAAGCGGCAACGTAAAACAATAAAATTTTGAACATAAAAATTCTTGTATTTATCTTGAAAAACGAAGGCTCAAGATGATACTGAAAAGCGCAGATAATAACATCTTGACTTTTTTGCTAACACCTGTACGGGATTATGGCATTTTACCTAAATAAGGCAAATTAAGCGACATTGTCTTGTCGTAGGATGTATTTATATTATACAAATTTAATGGCTAAATAGCAGTCAATACTAGTCATAACAAATTGACATCTTTTTAATTAGTTTATGTTATAAATACTGTCACACAAGATGGACATTAATGTTACAGTATCTGCTATAGTTGATAACTCGCTTACTTCCTGCCTATTTTTCTTCACATCTTCCTCCAGAAAATACAATAAAAGTACTTATATTAATTATAAATATGCTTTGAAAATAATTTTCTCCCAATTAACCTATATTATATTCGTTTCTTTGAGAAAATGAATTTTGTTCTTTACTCTTTACTTTTTGAGATAAAATTACTTACTTTATTATTCGATAACAAACAGAAATAGTCGATAGATTTATGAACAAGAACTAAATCATTCTCAAATACATACACCTTCTCTCCACAATAATAAATATAATATAAATGTTGAATAGAGAATACACTCACCGAAGCAGATGAAACAGATTTCAAGGTCAGCCTGTATTCCTAATTCCGTCAAATCCACGTGCGTCCACTGAAGAATCACTGATAACATGTATGCAGAAATCTAATCGTAACTTTTTCCACACCCTTTATTTTACATATGTGGTGCATCTTTGCATAGCACAAATCACTTATACATAAACCTGATACCACATCAGAGCGATAAAAAATGTTAAAATGAACTTAAAGACACTTCCTTCCAATATGAGATCACCGGGAATTAGAGTCTCCAGACCATGTCACAGAGAACGAAGAGCTGCACAGAAAAACAAAAACAAATACACACGGAGGTTCACGACGTCCTCGCTGCGACGGCGGCGGTTGTTACTCAGACACGAGGGCACCAGTGCACACGGACGAGTCGCGAGGCGCACTGACAGAACAGGTCCCATTGGAGCGTTCCCGCCCCGCCATAGTGCGAGACTAAGAAGAGGAACGAGGCGGGATGGAGCGGGGCAGCCACGGAGCAGAAGGTCGGGTGCGGTGCGGCGGGGACGCTTACTACACACGGCGAGGCGGCGGCGACCGGCCTCCCCCAGAGGGAACGCCTCGTGTCTTAGGGAAAGAACCGCTGCTGCTACCTGGCGACCGATTTCTGAAAGACTCGAACTGCACGTGCGTACGCTTGGGGCGAGACGAACCGGCTTAACTCTGACATGCATTGCAGGTTAATTACCAATCTTTACTCTCGACCTTGAAGTAGTTATTGCGATATTGAGTAGTCCAGCAATTTTTTGTCGCAATACTCGAAGAGTTCGTAGTCTCTCAAAATATATTTTTAATGTATTATTAATACTAGCAGACCCCAGCATTCGAGATTAGAGTGCCATTTTATAATTTTTTTATTTTAAAGCTGGAAACTTTAATCAACATTTTTTCGGAGTAAATGAGACACATTTATGATAGTTGGAAAAACAATTCGAAGAAAAAAACAGTTGTTGATACCTATTACACATGTTGTTGTTTTTTTCTGTTCTTTCCTTTCATTTTATTCAACCGATTTGCTTCGCATGTTGTGGGTTATGTACCCCATTTGAGACCTGACGTACGATATCCAAATCTGAGGTATTGCTAGCAACCCCTTGGCGGCAACCCTGATCTACGAACAATTGAAGAAAAATTAAAACTATCAAAGAAGATTGGAGCACAGCCGTCAAGCTCTTAACTTCCTTCACAACAACATAACTCGGCTAACCTCACCTCGATAAAAGTAATCTCTGTCGTGTTTTTGAATCTAAATAAATCTGAATTTTAGTCTGTTATGTTTTTTTCCAATAGACATGTAAAGAAGATGGGGTACTTCTCATACAATAACATTATCGTACATATTTGACCGTGATTTAATGTTTATTATTAATTCCTTATGGAATAGGTTGTATATTTAAATTTGATACAAAAAAATTGAGGTTTCACCTTGGTGAAGTCGGTTGTGAAAATCTTCATTGAGATTTAAAGGAAATTTTTAAGAAACTTGAACAAGGTGTTGTACATTTACTTGATGACAATAATAATAATAATAATAATAATAAAATTATTGTCAAAAAAAGTTACAAACTGCGTTTGACCATGTGGAGGACAATAAACTAATTTACTCTCCGGAAGCAAGTAAGGGACCATCCCATCAATTCCGGTCAACGGCCCTAAGGCACAGGCGGATTTAACATTTCAACGCACTCGTAACAATAAAAATAGTTCGGTACGTGTTATACTATTAACATAATACCAACAAATTTGTATTTAATAAAACACAAGAAAGTAATTTCACAATACGTATTATTATCAGACAATAGATTATTCGTAAAGTATTGATGATAAATCGTAAATAGTAATTCATTTCTAAACATTAGTTATGATTCACTAGCTATCGATGATTTTTCGATTTCATGAGCATTTAAAGACATGAAAGAATGGATTTTGCTTTTCCTCCTTGACTTTTCAAGAACTCCAGCGATCCGTTTTAAATGATAAGCAGCGTAACGATACCCGTAATCAGGTTCAATACGTTCTTACTTCTAAGATCAGTTTCTTCTTCGAAATTTAGAACGCTGTACCCAATAGATACTTTATTGAAATGGTTTACATTGTATAAAATGACATAAAAGTAATAGTAACACAGCCATACGGAATTAGAAGATTCCAAAGTTAATTATAAATATATGTATACATAAAAGCGAAATAACACTCAAGTACTGACTGTTTGATTGACTGACTTACAGACTAATCATGAAATCTCAGAAACTACAAAACCTACGAACTTAAAATTAGACTGGTTGGTTCCTACTAGGGTGTAGTCACCCGCTAAGAAAGGATTTTACGAAAATGCATTCCTAAAGGGGTGAAATAGGGGTTGGAATGTTTTATGTTTGTATCCCACCATAACTGAAAAGCCAGGACCAGTTTCAACCAAACTTGATTATTGACTATATGACATCAAGCACTGTGGGGATAAGACATCCCTGTCACCATTGGGGAGGGGTGGGACGTAGGACAGGTAAAAAATAAAAAATACCAATATTGGTGTTAAATACATCATTTTTAAGGCGCAGAAGAGCAGAGTCACGCAATGCCACTTAAGTCCATGGTCATACCCTATAAGACAATATACTCCCTTTTGTAAGGGGATGAAAAGAAAACTAAACGAAAATGACTTATAGTAATTGAAATCATAATTTTCGGGCGCTGAAATTAGTGGTGACATTCCCCAAGTCGCTTAAGTCCACAATCCGATCCTGTACTCCAGTATCGCTAGAGAAGGGGACGCCATAAAAAAATTCGTACATGATAGATCCCAGTGACGAGTCCACATTTTCGGCGTCGCTGAGTTGATAGTATAATCCCGATATCGTGTAATTCTATATTCAGCCCTCATGAAAACACATATCACTGGCACCCCTGGGTGGGGGTGGGGAATAGGTTTATGGATAAAAATAATTGAAAACTAATTTTGAAGTACAAAAATGAATGAAAATTGAATCGGATCCGTAGTTTAAAGGTTGATGAGATGTTTAATCTACCAAGTTCAGGTCACATAGGGGCATGGTATCCTTGCGGCTGGGGATAGGTATGGCGAGACGTAAAAATAACGTTAAAAGACCGATTATTATTATTATTATTATTATTATTATAGGGGCTTTAGGGCTCGCCAACAACTAGGTCATTAGAGCCCTTAATAAAATAGAAGACCGATATTAGGGTCGAGTCCATGATATTTGTGTACTCTGAGATGAATAATCGTATTTCTAATGACATTATGTACCCTTCAGACTACATGATACCCTTAAAGGTGGGGGTTGGGAAGAGCGTGACACAAAAAGAAACGGAAATATCCGCTATGAAAGGATTTTACGAAATAGGAATGTGAGAAACTATAAAGTTGCAAACATATTACAAAATTCACTTGAGCAAAGCCGTGGGAACTCAGATAAAAAGTCACAATGCGAACCGTTTCGCTAAAAGCATTGCGAAATAAGTTCAAAATAAGTGACATTACAGAGGAGTCAAAATCCTCAACGTAGTCCATTTCCCTCACGTAACTAATATTAAGACATAATAAAAGTTAGTAACATTAAACTATTACGAAACATAGGGTGTAACATTGCTGTACTGTTACGTGTACATTACATTACAATAAATGTTAAAATCTCTGTTTATGAAGAAGAGTGTCCGTTGTTTTGCTTTTATTCAAACCTACAATTTTATATCGAAGTGGATGAAATTTTGCACATTGACCGTCAGATCAACCACGTCTCAAATTATTCTGCATCTGATTTCGAAAAAAAAACTACCCTCTCCTTCTTTCCATAGCTTAAGTGCAGCAGAATTTTAAGGTTTTTCTGAACTCGCATCGCCACCGTTGCAAAATGTTGTAAGAAAATCTCAAAATAAAATATTTCAGACATGATATTTTTACCTACACTAATTTCAAATGAAGAGACAAACCGTATAATAACAAATGATATCCCGCCAGGGAGGACCGCTAGTAAACTTGAATATTAACGGCTTTAGAGAATTCGTGGTTTAATGTGAAAATAACTCACATGATATCCCGAGAATAATAACCCACTATTAAAATTGTAAAATAATACAATATAATAATTTAATACAACAGAAACTTCGGTAAATAACAAAAGATTTGCCAAAGTTTAAGAGAAATTGAGGAAAAATTTGATTTCGGAATCGGTAAAATTTAAACCGAGGTCAATTTTGCAAAGAAAAAGTAGTAAAAGGGTGTAATGGTAATTTCATCAGTATACGAATTAATTTAAATTGTGTCGGATCGACACACTCGGAAGACGAGAAGATAAATTTATAATAAACATCTTGTTGGGAACACAGAAAAAAATATTTTTTATAATTTATTCTAGAATAGTAAAAAATTAATTTGAATTCAGATAAAAAAGGGAGTTTTTGAAAGTTAAATGCAATTGAATTATTGATTGAAGAGTCAATGACTTTGCCATAGTGCATATTACAATATTAATAAAAAATTAATATATTTTATTATTATTCTAAGTGCATTTGACGCACAAGAGAATCCGAATGAAGGAACCCTATTCGAAAACAAAACTTTATATCTCAAATGAGTATAAAATACTCCGAGAACTAAAAGATAAAAACTACTGACTCGATCACAAGTTAGTTATAATTAATTTTCGAAATATCCAGGACTTATGGCATTATTTTTAAAATTTTGGACGTTATTTTGTGAAGGAAAAATCTTATAATATGAAAATTATATTAGGGTTATTTAATTTTACTAGTTCAAAAACGCTGATAATAGTATTTTTTGTCTCTTGAAACTTATTCATGCGTACGGTAACTGTAATTTAATAAATAGTATCGCGGTTAAGACCGAGGATGATTTATATACTTTCATTCGACTTATCGAAAATTTGCCTTTCAACAAAGTTGACTTCACGTATGATTACTTTCGTTTTTAATTCACGCTTGTCTTATCATAAAAATTATGAAATTAACATAACCTCTTATGTATCGGGAAAAGTTAATTAATGACCCCCCCCCCTGTTTTAAAACACGAGAGAAACACAGTGAAATCACTGGTGAACTGAAAATATTGTGCCTCCAATATTTATATATTTCTGGCGAATGACATTTAACCCTGTTCAACCGGAGAAAACGCGTCTCGGCGTAAGGATGGTCACTTCTTTCCCATTAATTAAATTTTGAAAAATTTCTATTGTTCTTTCAAGTATAATTGATATTACACCATTGGGGTTGTCTTTTATTGAGGTTTAAAACATCGCTGAAAGAAAACCTTTTCCGTTTAAAAAATAAATAAAAGTGTCAATATCCCTGTTTATAAAAAAGCTCCCAATACTGATATTTCAAATGACTAGCCCAGTATCATGACATGTTAGTGGAAACAGCACTTCGATGTTATCGTTGAGGGCAACGCTGTCCAATTTATATCAGTCCGCGGACTATTTTCTATACTCTTCCTATCGATCGAGCACGGGATGGATTTGGCAAATGTTGCCCGACGAATAAAACTAATGGTTCATTTATTTATTTCTAACACGGTATCTTGATTATCATCAACAAATTTATATTATTTCAAGCAGTAGAAACTTAATAAAATATTTCTTGTTTTTTTTAATTAATTTTAATATTTAATATTTTTCTTTTTTTCGTATTGTAATATATGACGGGGTAATTCCGAACGTAATTTTTCTTCTTTTTTTTCTCACCGGACATGTCACGTCAAATATTAATTCTGACAACATTGATTTGTAATTCGAAGTTGACCCTAGCGATTGACGAAAAATTTGATGTAAAATGTACTATTCTCGGGCTGTAAAAATAGTTGGACATGCGCCCCGCGGGTCACCCGTTGGACAGCGTTGGTTTAGGAGATATTTGAAGTGTTCATTTTTACCGCTTATCATGCAGGATCTATTCTTGCTAAAATCGTATTAGTTTTGAAGTGAAGATCGGTTGCACAAAACAGCTATATCGATTTCAAAGAGTCGTGAATGAGAGAGGTTATTATGATAGTGCTAGCGATTAAAATGAGTCAAATCACAGAAGAAGAAAAATCTTTATAATTGTTATCTAACACTATTTTGAATTATGATGAATGGTTTAATTTGCATATATTTTGAACAATAATGACGAATGGGTTAATTTGCATATTTGAGTTACTAGTGTATTAAAAATATTTGGGAACTCGTTTGATGCACTAAAAATACATCAGAGTACATAAAAGTTTGGTGTTCCAGTCCAACTGTTTCGTGATACATCCCTGATAAAAATGAAATGTTCCATAAGGAGTGTTCCCCAATTGCAAAAGCAAACATCTACAAGGTAAACTTACTTGAGCGGATGTGTCTCGAGCATAAAGAGGACTTCGGGGACACAATTATTTGGGAATTGGAGGAGAGGGAAGTTCACTCGGGAAACAACACTTTATTTGTGGGCGTTTCTTTTGCACAGAGGTGGATCCAGGGGGGGGGCGATCGTCCCATCACCAGCGGGATCCATAAATTCGATTACCTTAGTAAAAGGAGCGCGTTAAACTCGTTAAATCATTTTTCATTTGATTTGCAAACTCTAGAACCTCGTTCCTTGTTGACATCAACTGGGTTATATTACTTATCACTATACTTGTCCTTTCTATTGCGTTTCCTCCCATATGGTGAGAAAGTTTTGTATTCAGCGGAATGTGATTCTCTACAAAAGTACATTTCAAATGAACCACAAACGCAAGAACGAGGCAGAAAACAAAATAAACACTTCCGTAGCTATAAATACACATTCGTTGTCAGACAAGATATGCTGCTACTAGGTGAAGGCGTTAGAACGGGAGCTCACTTGAAGATTTGCGAGAGGAATGCCGCCACTCACTGGTGGAGAGTACCTCCCCTTGCACGCCCAAATCAGATGGTCCAGACACTGGGGAGTCGTCTAGTAACGAAACGAAGTATTCAACGCATTATTAAAAATTTCCATGCAATATTACAAATTTCGAAAAAGTAATAAAAGCAGTTTCCGCTCATAATGTACAATAATTAATACTTTTAGTTACTGGGACAAGAGTTTTTATATACATATTATGACATTTTACTACTATTCACCAACAACAAAACCGTAATTCGTTCCGTTCACAACAATGGTAGATTTTGTACGAAAACTTCTTCGTTGACAAAAATAAATTATGATATAATTTTTTTAATTTAGATTTTACTCTACAAAATGTTAAATTTGGGTTTGAATTGTTTGATAACAATACATTTGATAATAATTTGTACTTGTGAAATCACTTTTTTGTTTTTTATCAAATACAACTGTGTTGGTAATCTGTTTATACTATAACACTTAAGTAACAATTTTTATCTTATCTTAGGAGTGAGCTGAATATTCAATCCGCCTCTGACTTAGGGTCCTTGATCGAAATTGATGAGGGGTGGGGAGTGCGGAACGATTTGTCCTGGGGCCCGTGATTCCTGTATACGGCCCTAGTAGAGAGAAGATTCCAATCTCTTCATACGACTTGTTTAAGGAGTCGAATAGGAGAGGATCGATTAATAGGATTGCTTTATGCTCACAGGGACATTTTCATTGATCCAATGAGTGTTCTTGATGGATTTCAACGAGTGGAAAAACATTTTAATGTAACATTTCTGAAGCTGTATGATAGGGGCACTCTTTTCTAGATCCTTTGATATAAATATTGGCTGGAACATGTTTAGTAATGTTAGTAGAGCGCTCGAGAAAACTAAAAATTTCTAATGTTTAATATTTAAGTTGTACCAGACAATGCGTTTGATTAATTTTATGGACAGTCCACAAAAATAAATTCTAAAATAAAGAAGAATCTAAGTAAACAAAGCAATTATCTTTCCACTATTAATAAAACGTGTGATTCCACGGAAGACTAAACTATAGGAAGGGGGAAGGTAGGAGCATACTTGACACAGTTTCGCCTCATCCCCCCTCTACAGGCACATGAAGATCACTTGCTGGATCCACCCCGCTTTTGCATTTTGTGCTACTGTCCTTAGGTCTGCTCCTAGTTATGTGGACTGCAGGCATACTTCGTCATGATGTACAACAGGGATGTGCAACATTTAGGATCAACGCGTAAGAAGAAGCACAACTGATTTCATGTTTTAAATCGACGGCACTAACAGCACGATATATAACTAAGGCCTGCGATGTAAAAATTGTTCTAAAAGTAACAAGTGATTTTACAGATGATCTGAGCACAGAGAAGTGATAAAAAATTCCATCACGTAAGGTTTTCTCAAAAAAACTGTATACTTTGTAATAACTGCTAAATAAGCAAGAAAGTGCGCGTTATAAGGTGCATATTTACGAACAAATTAAAAAGATTTAAAATTTTTTTTGTACTTGTGAGTGAAAAATAGTAATTTTAAACATCTGTAGTGGTTTAATCTCGTAGTTATTTCATTTGAGGGTAAAATATTTGTGCTATCCGGTCCGGTTTCAAACTTGATTACTTTCATGCTGCGTAATCTAGTGCATGAGGGATCTTTTACTTTTGTGTGTGTGTGTATCCAAATACGAACTGAGATGTTGTGTCTATATTTTGCTTATTTTGTTATTCAATTAGCAGACTAAGATAAGTTTTGGGCCCGTCACAAAGTTTGTAAAGTTGTGTATAAGAACTTTACAAACAGTGTTGGCCTCAAGGAAAGAAGCATTCTTTCCATGAGCAATGGCTTATACAATTAGCTTATCTTGCCGAAATGTTTGGGAACGTCAATGTAATTGCTACATTTTTGCAGGGAAAATCGACAACCATATGTGTCGCGAAAGGCAAATTATCAGGCTTTACAGACAGAAAATTTTTCATGGATCAGTTATTCAGGACAACATACCAAATCTTTTCAGCGCTTTCCGTTAAATATCTTTAAAAATTGAAAAAAGCATTAAAAAGAAAAATATCTAAGATTCCCAATCGATATTTAGTTCAGCAACATTTGTATACAAAAATTGAATTCTATGTTTCCTTGACAGAACAATTTTAAATAGCCTTACGTTCTGGTATCCTCTGGTATCAAGTCCACTAAGATAGACGATCGATATCTGCAGTTCGATTCGTGATCGACTGTGACGTCACGCGCAGTTCGATTCGTGATCGACTGTGACTGACGCAAAGCACGTTTAAACTAAAGAGATTCATTGTCATAGACTCACCCAACTCATCTGGCTCTCAAGCAGAAGACTTCTCCCCGAATCGTCTTCAACCAGGAATCACGCGTCTCTCGTTGCCTCATCACAATTAATAAACAAACGAAACGATTTCATCGTCGCCAAGCCACCACGTGCTCATCTGCAGCATGGTTCCGGCCACGAGCAACCGGTCCTTCAACATCAACTAAACTTCACCCCAAATCATCAAATCAACATCGATTCAACGCCGTCTAGCCTGTACAACGAGACATTTGGAGAATCACATCATCAATTCATCGCTGCAACTCATCCAGGTATCACCGAGAGCTCACTTTTGTATAATTTGCATTGTTCGTTATTTTAATGGTTTATTTTGCTAGTTGAAATTTCATGTAATTAAATTATTTTGTTAGCACTTTTATCTCTCAACTCCAATCACATCCACCTTCATTTTTTGGTCCTTTGAAACCTCTTGTCGCAACACCCAAATGTACTTAAATTCTCCCTTAATTTCTGTACAATTGTTTATTCATTTACCAATCGATTACTTTAAATATTTCTTTCTCTGTAGTACTGGTTTCCAAAGCAGTATTGGTGCAGAGCAGTAAATCTTCTTCGATAGATGTACCGAAGATACGCCTCACTGGTAAAAGTAATTTTTATAGACCAGGAACATCTGTACTTTCATCAAGTTACATTGCAGACATAACAGAAGCATTCAATCTGTGTATGAGTTCACCTTCAATGTGGGTATTTTGTGAAGCCGATCAGACACAATGTTGTTAGAACATTGCACTGCTTCACTGCCGCGTCTTCTCCAAGTAATCAACTGCTTCTATCATACATGGTTTAATTGCAACTGCACCTGGTTTTCCCGATCGAGCTATCTCGTAACTTTGTTTTTTTGTCCTTAAGATTTTTATGGATTGTATTAAAGTGTCGATTTAGCTTTGCCGGCACTAGGGAACTATTTACTAATAATTTCTTTTTACACTTTTTTGTGGGGCTTTACGGCTCGCCGACATCGGGGTCATTAGAGCCCTTTTTACGCATAAGGCATAATCCATCTGGTTTCTCGGTATTCTCAACATATATAAATCCGAACGATAAATAAGAGTCATCATATCTACTTTCTTTTTAGATTTTACCCCGATCATTTTCTCTGGTTTTGATGCCGTGTTTTCCGTACCCTAAAAGAAATAAAGTCATATTAAAGTCATTGTAAAAATAATTATTTCCAACGAAAATTTGGATTTTAAATGTAGAGAATAAACACTAATTACGGAACAAATTTTTAAAGAATTATCGAAAATTATAGCAATCTAACGGCGAATATAAAAGATAAATTTTAAATGCCGCGCCAAATTATACTCCTTCCCCGTCCCCGCGCAACGGTTGTTCAAATATTTCATATGCTAATTCAGCCATGGGACTCTGGGTGCTTATCTACTGGCAGTGGCGAATCTAGACTGTAATTAAGGAGAGGCTAAATTTTATAAATATTGTTATAAATACTATTGTAAATGTTATTGTGAATATTATTATAAATATTAAAGCGATTTATTTTTAATATAATACATCTATTCATCAAATAGGTAATAAACAATTCATTAAATAGGGACCAAATTTATTAATAGTTTAAAACGGTAAATATATAATAAAGGATAAAGATACATATTATCAATTTCAATATTATCCGTAAAATGTTTAGGTCCAATGGGGCGGAGGGCTATATCCCCCCTTAGCCCCCTTCCATAGATCCGTCTTTGTCTACTGGTAAGCATTTATTTAAAGTTACATTTTCATAATTAATGTAACTATATTCTTTTTAACGTAGGATGGTGTGGGTGAAGTATCCATAAACCATAAATCGTCAGTGCAACATTGCACTTTGGTTTACAAGAAGTGGTTAATTTTGAATTGATTACGCAATCAAAATATTAACAATTTGTCGCACATATTTTTATGAAAGTAAAAAAAAATCTTAAGGTACCTAAATTTAAAAAGTTTGAAATGAAACTTTAAAAATTAAAAAATACTGACACAAAAAGCAAACCTATAAAATGTAAATTTTTTTTTTCAATAATACTCGTATTAAATCGATTGACTTCCGATTATTCGTCTCAACTATCATATTTAATCCCCCCCCCCCCCCAAACCCTATTTCGCAGACCCCTACTTTGCGAGAACACCCCCTCCGACAAAAAAAATACCCCTCCTTCGCTTTGACTTTCAAATCATATTCCAAAAATTTTACTTTATCCCTCTTGTTTATCCAAACTTTTTTATTGAAACCAGTGTGCAAAACCAATGCACATGCTTTCTCATACACATGTAAGACCCTTATCTACATAGTACCCAAAACTAAATTTACATAGAAAAAAACATTTTCTTGCATTCTGTATTGATGTTAACATCACCAGTTTAATCTTCTCCGTATAAAATAAAGGGAAAAATTGCTTGAAAATGGTTATTTGGTATCATTTTTCTTCAAATTGTGTATACAACCAACTAAACTAATTGTTGTCTTGTGCTTGAACGGTAAAAAAGTAGTTTGCATTAAGAATGATTCAGTAGATGAATCATTCCGACCGTGAAAGAGCAAGGATGTTAGTGAGCGCGAAAGGTGAAGTGTCAGGAAGCATCTCTGGGTCAAGATGTCTCGAAACAAAGTTGTGACAGTGAGGGAGATAACCAGTCACATTCCGATATTTCACATGCTATAGTTTTCTCCCTCGGCTTGGTACATTTGCATAACTAAATAGTTTTAAACTCTCTTGATGTAGTGAAAAAATGAGATCAATGGGGGAAAATAAATGAAATGATTCGGTGGAGTGATATAATTTTCCTACTTCTATGCCAAACTTAAAAAAAGAGACGCTTTTGATAATATTTTCCAAATTATACTTTAATACAAAGAGTACATCATATGAAGATAAAAACATTTCAGAGCACTTGCATCAACAACAAACATGTGCTACGCTAAATACGAAATATGAATGCAAATGACTCATCCGTTTAGCCAGAACCGGTGCACACAGATGGACAGACAGACGGACGTCGTATTAAAAAAATCTTTCGGTACCAGGGACACTAAAAAAGAATATTTCCGTCAAAATCTCACAATATTTTTTTCGGTTACAATACTTTCTCTATAACACATACATGAGAAAGTAATAAGAATGTTCTCATCACCTATACCCATTTTACTGAAAAAGGATAATTTTAATTGAGATTAAATTACTTAATTAGGTTTGAAAATTATATTTCAGATTCTAAGAATTAGGAACGCAGCAGAATACAGTTTGAATTTTTAAAATTTCAAAGAACCATATATTCCATATATATTGAGAAAGGCCCTATACATAAAAGTCACCTCGAAATCTGAGTTAAGCGCGTATGAATATGAAAAAATATATTACGTTTCATCGGATTATTTCGTGGATAAGCATCTGAGATATATGTCCCCTACTTCACAAGTAAGATATACAAAGAAATGAATGAGGCAAGCAGCAAATTTGTCACTCGATTTTAATAAGCGAAGGCCACGAAAGTCCTTAAGAAAAATGTAGCATAATT
Organism: Laupala kohalensis; assembly: GCA_002313205.1. Taxonomy (NCBI): domain Eukaryota; kingdom Metazoa; phylum Arthropoda; class Insecta; order Orthoptera; family Trigonidiidae; genus Laupala; species Laupala kohalensis. The sequence goes on along the minus strand of NNCF01131614.1, from coordinate 641,238 downwards.
TGTATCGAGTATTGGTGTGCGTGACTGCAAATGTTCGAGAACTAAATTTATATTAAAGATACTATAACGTACAATTCACGAAACGACAGTTTCTTTAAACATCTGTTCTTACTTTAAACCGCACGCAGTATTGCTTGACGTTTTCTCTGACTATGGTTCACAAGATACACTATCGTTGAACTTCGCTTTAGTTATTTTGATTATTCCATCGTTTTTTATATTTTAAAAATGTTTTATTTTTTGGCAAAGTTCTGTCCACTCGTAAATCTAAGCTCTACTGAACAATTATTCCAATATAGGTCTTCTTGTACAAAGTTTGTTTCTTACGCAAAAACTATTGNGGGGGGGGGGGGGGGGGGGGGGGGGGGGGGGGGGGGGGGGGGGGGGGGGGGGGGGGGGCGGCCGCCTCCCCCACTTTTTTAAGGAAAGATAAACAATTTCATTTTAACCGCCTAAATCTGAGAATTATAAAAAAAAATCACCATCCTTGATGTGGTAATCACCATTGTCTTTCCTTTGATTTATTTCATTATTTAAATCACACTTAGTGGAAATATGCAGAAAATGTCATGTTAATGAAAATTGTCAATTTTTAACCCCCACTTTTGATTCCCAATCGCCGCTACTGAATTCAACACAAATCGGATAAAGCAATATATAAGAAACTCGCAGGCTCCCGACTAGCGAAACATAGGAAAAAACACGAGATACATAATTGAACCCCAACCTTGTTTCCACTATAAACTAAAACACTGGAGGCAAAGCAACGAATTTTCAGTGCAAAGAACAATGAAACGCTGTTTTCTAGATCGCAATCTGTGTGTAATCTTACTTATACTATTGCAAGATAGAGAAGCAGTTACCTGTTGTCACTTCTAGGTTCACGCGAATGTGGTAAGTCTTCCGGTCAGGAGATGTTAATTTTAATAACAATAATAATAAAAGCATATGGGTCTCGGCTCCCGGTAATTGTGGCCCAATTTTCTTTGGTTGCGACCCTTTGGGCTGAGCCACATTCGCAATTCCGTCTTCCGCTGCCATCTGGTATTGGAACTCTGCGTGGGTGCAATTTTCCCCGAGAATTAATTTTGCCGAGAGCATCAAATGATTTAATGAACCTGCTTTTACATGCAGTATTATCATACTACATGCCGTGTGTGGATTTTTCGCGCCTGTTCACCTTTCGCACCTGCCGCGTTCGCAATCCGTCGACCTCGACCGGGTTTGAACCCGCGCACTCGGGCGTGAGGGGCCACTGCGGTAACCACTCACCCATCGGCGCCGATATTCCTAGGTTAAAAATACAATACAAATCAAATAAATCTTACTGAACAACCAGCAACAACATTCTCGGGACTATTTTCTTAGGACTTGACTCCGTCTTCATTATCAGCCACTGCGTTTGAGCTTGAAATACCATGTGAGAGTCGTCCAGTCCTTAGCCAGTTATCCATGATAAACTAAAAAATACAATTTTAAGTACCTACGAATTCGGAAATAACTTCATAACAAATGGAATATATATTTGTAGCTACACTTTGTTAACCATTATTAAATCCAACAACTCAATGACAAAGATAATTGATTCATGAACCTTGGTGACTTTTTCCATGGAACCCATGGCTTCCACTCTCAAAGCTCTTAGTAGTACTAATAGAAAACAGTGACAGAGCTTGGAAATTGTTTCGGGATGGGAGGGGGATTAAAATTTTGAAACCAGAAAAAAGGGTCAATAAGGAAGTAACCTTTCAAATATTTAGTTACGTGTTATGTATCGGTATACAGAAAAACTGTGTAAAGCAGAACAAAAAAAAATGTTGGATTTCATAAATATTATTTGAGTTTCGAGAAAAAAATATGTACAGGATATATTTTATACTTGAGCGAAAATTGTAAAGTAAGACCTGCCATGCCGGGTCCCATTTGGGATCTGGGCTCAAGCATACAATGGCAATCATCTACAGTACCAGCACCTACAGCACCAGATTTCTTTTGTTAAATGCAATGAGTTAGCTAAGAAATCATTAAAATTTAGTGACTGTTAAAAATTGAAAGTTATAATTTTTGTCCTCTAGCAGATTTGGATAATAATTATAATAAATTATTGGAGGGGTTGAAATTAATATCAGACGCAACATTGGAAATCTTACTTTCTGAGACTCACAAATTCTTATTTTGCTGTGTTTTGACATGAAATCATACATCCCACTTTTTTTTTTTTTGTGGGTTACTCAACACAAATCCGATGCTAATTATTTTGAATGTTAACTACTGTCAAGAATGTCACTTTAAAAATCTTGAGTTATAATGACCTGCAATTTTATTACCAATTCATTATACTGCATCATAATTTATTACTAATACATTTATATTCTCAGACCATCTTAATTTCAAACTACTGTGATTTAAAAAGTGGTTAATGATGTGGACAATACAATTGGTTGAATATTCAGTTATATTCAATACTCAGTACAATAATTTTTTTAATCAGAGATGAATACCAAATTTGGAAAACATTTTTTTGAATACGTTATTGTCCATAATTAATATTCTATTCCAATATCATTATTATCCTCAATACTAACATCTTAGATATAAAGCACAATGATTTGGAATTCCTTTTTTGTCTTAGGAAAATTCAGAGATTTTTCATTTTCTTGAATATATTCTAAAATTTTAAGAAAAGCTTAAAGTGAATGTGGTCTTAATGATTCTTCCAGAGTGTAACCACTCTGGAACGAACCTGATACGAACATGTGATAAATGCAGAGACCATTGCACTGTCACAAGACTGTGATTTCCTTACTTTTCCATAGAAATCTAAGACAATGAGTCAAAATTAATAGGTTTAAATTGTATGTTAAAATATGAACAGTCCAAATAATAAAAAAATTATTGTCAAAAAAGTGGTTAAAAACTGTGTATGACCACGTAGAAGTCAAGAAACTAATTTATTCTCCACAAGTAAGGGACAATCCTATCAATTCCAATCAAGGGCCCTAAGGCAGAGGCAATTTAACATTTCCGCACACTCCTAAGATAAAAATAAAAGAAGTTTGTCACATGTTGTAATATAATAGAATACCAACAAATTAGTATTCAATAAAACACACACAAAATGTTTTTCAAGTATGTATTATTATAAATTATAAATTACTCAGAAAATGTTGTTTATAAATCATAACTACTAAAATATATCTAGATTTGAGATTCATTATTTCAATAGACAAGACAAGAGCCTAGAGAACCTCTATAAAAAAATCTGCCTCTGCTTGACGGAAAACTGGAAAGAAACCCGGACCAGGATGGGGTTACAGAATTATTGTACACAAAACCGTTCCGAGGTTGAGTACAGGTAAAACTAAATGTATATTAATGATAAGATACAATACAAGCATGCAGGAAAATAGTTTTGAAATTGATGTCAGTCATTTTGAAAGTACTACAGCAATGGTATGATAAAGTACAAGACTAACTTTAATTAAACTTACTAAAACTTAACTAACTTTTATTAAACTTTTAGTATCTTTTATTAAACTTAACAAATTCTTTTACATTGTAGAAACACAGGTGCAGTAGGTAGCTTTTAACTACGACTTAGTAGAGATTCAATTTAATAATATCTTTTATGACTTTGGGAAAGAAATGATTTCTCAATTATATGGCCCTTTTTGGCAAAGAGTAGTTGACACTCTAGGACAATGAATATGCCTTGCAAACATTATGTTTGTGAACAAGACAGTTGGTATGAAACAACGGTGGCACTTAAGTCATTCGGTCTTAACAAACACAACCATTTCATAAATATAAATGCAGGGAAGTGTTAAAATAATTAATTCGTTTAATAAAAGTTTACTAGAGTTTCAGGGGTAAGATTAACACATTATACCAACAATATTTGAATTTTGATATTTTGGATGTTATGACCGGAATGATATTAGTACTAATTAAAATAATTGGATATCCAGTAGAATTAAGTTTGACTTAATATAAATAACTGGACTAGTGATTCAGCAAGTTCGTATCGTCAGTTGTACAGTACAGCAATATAGACTAATGTTACAATATACACACAGGTAGATAAGATAATAATTTAATTATTTAAACTATTCATCGTAAAAAGAAAGTTTGAATTAATGGCACTTACTGTTCCAGTGTAAAGTAATGCTAAATAAAGAGTTTTTCCTCCAATTATTGGCTTGTTTTTTGTATTTCCATTTATCCTGAAGCTGATCAAGTTCATGTTTCCAAACATACATTCCTATGTTTATTTCTATTCTTTCAGGGTTTTCTACTTCCCCTGTAAGTTTGTACATTGAGTCTTTCTCTATAAAAGAGTATTATAATTTTTGAAAGGAGAAAAATAAAACCTCCAGCACTTCGAAATACACGACAGCTATTTATCCCATTAAACATTTCTGTCAAGATTGGTTGAAATATAGAACACTACTATATAAAACAGAAATTTGAATTTTGGGTGGAGGTAAATGTCAAAGAAATGGAGGCATCTGGAATCCAGCAAACAATACAAATGGTTGTAGGAAAAACTGAAGAATATTTATTATGTACTTGAATACCAAAATATTAGCTAGATAAAGATAATGAAATTAGCATAAAAATAATATTGTGCCAGAACATTATCAATTGTGTTTCTCCATTTTTCTGCTTTTTTATGAGAATACATTGCGATTTATTGTTGACCAACCTATTTGTATATTCAAGTTCTTTATTTTGATTATCATGCATGATTTGATTCACAATTGTGTTGAGACTTGAATAAGACAAAAATTTTCAATGCATAAACAAATAACTTAAGACTTACCACATTATTATGGCCAAATATAATTTATTTCATGCTTTGAATGCACTGTTTTGACTTTAGGTTAGGTCATCATCAAGTTATTCATCCATAATAAGTTTGTAAGTTAAATTATTTATTTATTCTAATTATGTAATGGACATTAATGGTAGTAGAATTTCCCTTAGATAACAATGGGGATTAAAGAATAATTATTTTTGCAAAAATACTAATGGGTTTACTGAGGACGTGGGAACTCAGCAAGCATTAAAATAATTACATGCACAAGTTTTGAGAAAAATTTATTCTTACTTGTTATTTGTTGTAACAACTGTTCTTTAATAGTTTCCATTTTTCCCCATGTCTAGTGGCTGATGCGGTAGCTCACTGGTCGATCTGAACTTGTGAGATAAGTTCAATTTACTCAGCAGAAGTTTTTTCACCAATTTTCATATTTCTACTATCTTTTGTACATTTTATTAAAAACTAATTAACTAAAGTAATAAAAATTACAATTTATTACACTGTTTAAAAATTTATTACAAAAATAAAACTTTTTGTATTAAGTGAATTTTTTTGTATTACCAAATGTATTACATTAAAAGTAACATTTGTTGAGTAGCACTCCTGAATCAAAACTCTTATAATAATAATAATGATAGTAATAAAAACTATACACCCTGTAACCTGAATGAGCCTCTACCCCAACCAATACAAAAAAATAGAATGACAACCTGGCAAGATAAACCAATACACGAGAACTACCTCAACCAACTGACCAACAGCAAAAAAATTAAAATAGAATCAGTTAAGTGGTTAATGGACACAAAATTATTCCCAGAAACAGAAGGCTTCATAGTATCAATGCAAGACGGAGGCACACCAACCAGAAACTACAGGAAAATAATCCTGAAAGAAATCGGAATCACAGATTCATGTCGCCGATGTAACCAAAACCAAAGAAACTCTCGGGAATATCATTGGTGGTTGCACACAGTAGGCCCAAAATGATTACAAAACTAGACATGATAACTTGGAAAAAATAATTCAGCTGGAAATTGCAAAATCACTGAACTTCATTAAGTATCCCATACCACCAGACCATCTGTATAAACCTCAACCAGTCCTGCAAGACAATTTGAAAGCAAATATTTTGTACTGGGACAGAAGCATTCTCACTGACCTAACAACAATCCACAACAGACCTGATACCATCCTTTGGAAAAGAAAAGAATCAAAAGTGTATCTCATCGATTTTGCTGTCATAAATTACAACAATCTAGAAAAAACAAAGAACAACAAAATATCAAAATACCAACAACTAGCCTTTGAAGTACAAAAACTCTGGAATGTTCAAGAAGTAATGATAGTGCCTATCATTTTATCTACCCTAGGACTAGTACCCCAATCCCTGGTCGACTCCATTAAAAAACTCATAATCAACACCAATATAATAAGTAGATTGCAACACAGCATCCTTCTGTCAGTCCACATTACCAGAAAATTCTTGGACCTGAAATAAATTCTTCCTCCCAGAAGAACTTGATTTAAATCCACTGCTGAGAGAAAATCCAACACAAGTTGAGAGAACTAAGTAATAACAATAATAATACATTTTATTGTCAAAAAAGCATTTACAAACCTGCAGAAGAATTCATCCTCTCTCTTCTTATGGGATAGGAGGAGAAATGACAGTAAATACAACACTACTGACAAATTAGAGATTAGTTTGTGATTAGAGAGAGAAAATATAAAATTTTGATCATTGGTGAGTTAAAGGGAAGTATGAAAGAGTTTCATCAGCGTAGTGAATGATTTCTCGGGTAATCACAAACCTGACAATTACAAGGAAGTGATGGAGTGTTTTGTTGAATCTGCCATAGAATGGGATGCAGAATATCTCCCAAGTTGCATGTTGCTCTTCGCTCACTTCCAGAAGTATTCAAGTCAAATTCTGTCCCATTTTCAGAAGAAAATGGCAAATATTTTCACCTTCAAGATTAAGAAAAGGGATATGTAGGGCAGTACAATGCGAGTACGTTTGGTGGCTGCAACTAAGGAAATGTATTAAGCAATGTATTCATATTTTATCCATAACACCTGATTAGACACCATATCATTCCTTCTTGTTGTGGAATTCAAGAACAAAAAAATAAAAAATAAACCCACCCATTCCAGTTGTTCCCCTGAATCCCAATGATGCTCAAAGAGTATTACTGTTATTTAAACTCTTTTTTTTTTTTGCTCAATTTTTTATGTAGTTTTGAAGTACATGCAAAATTAGAATTAATGGGGGAAAAGCCAGCGAATTCTTCCCTTCTTCTAAATCTTATGTTTATTCCTTAACAGGAAAAACAACTCCACCTCTCATAATAATCAATAATAATTGTTAAAATTAAGTATTAATTAATCAGGGAAAGTGGCCAAAGCTACAGGAGGATCAGAAGCTAATCTGTGCATTTTTTGACAGAACTCTTTTTGTTTTTGGAATTAAGGTATCCAATAGTACTTGTCCATTATCATATGATAAATAACATATTTCCAAGTTTGCTAAACCAATTTTAAGAAACACTATTTCTTGTAAACTATGTCAAATAAAGTTATTTTTGAAAAAACAAAAACCCTAATAAAAGATGTCATTTTTTGTAATTTAGTGATCTAATGAATTAGAACAGCAAAATTAAAAAATATATGATGCAGTGCTATTAATTATATATTATGAAATTAATTTTTCTTTGGAAAATATCGCCAAGAACCTTCTTTTATTTTCTATACACATTTCTAATAAAAATTGTTTGCAATAAGTAGTATAATACACAAACTATTGCGTGTTGAACCAGAGTTTCGTATTATCAAAACTCACTCCAAAAATACTTGTTTCAACCTGACTACATTTAAAATTAATGTTAGCCATTCCTTCTTAACAGAGACAATAAATGATCTCACAGAAACTTTTTGCAAACAATTTTTTAAGAAACAAATGTAGAAAATAAAAGAAAAGCAGTATGGAAATTTTTTTACATAATATTTAACACAATTAATTATTAATAAAAACAATTAATAATTTTTCAAATAAAATCCACCGAACACAATAACAGCAAAAACAACAAAATGTAAAAAAAAAATCAATTTATCCTGGGAGAAAATCAAATTTTGTAAATCATGAAATATATGACCATCCCAGCCACTGGATATCATGAGTAATGGCAACAAGTATATGAACTATAATGCAAAAGGTTTAACATTCATCAAGTCTATATTCAGGAGAAGAAAGAAAAAGTTTCAAGTTCATGTACAAAAGAGAAGTTGGAAGTGCATTTTCTTATTTGAAGAACTAATATAGTTGGAGACACAAAGCTATGTTTTGGTTTTGTTTGGGAGGAAACAAGTAAAAATGTAAGGATAAAACATGTTTTGCAAAAGACAGGTGGTCTTTCTCAATTGAGATATCTTTTTTTTTTTAATCAAAGGATAACTTATTTTGTCCTTTTAATCTTTTTTGTAATTTCTAAACAGACAAAATAATGAATGGATTGTTGCAATTGACTTGTTCCATTCTTATTCATTTTGAAAATATTAAGAGATTTGCCACTCATTTTATCAGTCACTAGTAATAAAAAACAAGAAGAAATATGTTATCATTAATAATGCTACATTTTGTGTATTCTGAGTGGAAAATCTCAAGGCAATTCAAGAAAAAAAGTGCAATAAAGTATTCTACTGAAAATTTAGTCTTCACTAATTTGTTGAAAGTAAACCCCACCCAAAATATGTCAACAACAAATAATATTTTCCTCCTATGTGTGAGTTCAGATATAATTTGTTTCAAACAAAACAAACATTTTGAAGACCATTTTTTCAGCTAACAGTAGGGTAGCAGGTTTGAAGCAAGCACCTCAGCAGTTGTAAAATAGTTTCAAGAATGTATATATTTAGCTCAAAAATTGTGTACATGGAAATAAAACTATTTTTATTCTAATCCTTCACAAAGGTTTCAACAGAAACTTAAAAACTGTTTTTCNGGGGGGGGGGGGGGGGGGTAATAAACTAAGTTACTCTCCAGAAACAAGCAAGGGACCATCCCATCAATTCCGATCAAGGGCCCATGGGCAGTGGCGGATTTAATATTTACAAAAGAAATTACTTAATAAATACATAGTTATCCATTAATTATTCAAAATAAATTGTAGATATTAGTGCAGTTAAAATTCAAGATTAATAAAACAAAAGTATTAATAACATTCTCGCCACTACCCGGGCCAGGATGGGATTAAGACAATTTCCATTACAAAAGTGCTCATCACAAAATTAATTTTCCATCTTCAACACACTCATTACAACACCCAAAGAACGTAATAATTCAGCATTGGGCAGTAACTTTGTTACTTGATTATAATGACAAGTTAGATTATTAATGACCAAGCTTGCAGGTAACCCATAAACCTAAAGAAACAAAATTTTTAGTTCATTTTCACCCCAATCTAATGTTTAATGTATTGTTAATGAACTTTGTTATAATTGCTTATTTCCCTCATACATTATTTTAAAATGATGAGTAGTAATTGACCCCAATATTATAGCAGAAGATAAATTGACGAGTTTAGGTCTAAAATAAAATAAATCTGTATTTGCCAACATCTTGCAAAAAAAATTTCTTCGTCAGGGCTTATACATATATTAAATTCTATTCCATCACTTACATCCTCCCATTCATACTCCTTCCATTATATTCATCCATACCTAGAAACACACTACACACTTAACTGTCTGTAGATATGTATAAGGGCTCTAAAGACCTTGCCGTTGACGAGCCCGAAAGCCCCACAAAAAAAAAAGAAGATATGTATAAGCCCTGAGGAAAAAAATAAGTTTTTCAAAACGTTGGCAAGTATAGATTAATTTTATTTTAGACCTAAACTCGTCAATTTATCTTCTGCCAATATTTTAACACTCGTATAGTATAGTATTCAATACTCATGTAGTCTAGCATTCGTTATGAACAGATTTATGTTACATATCTTAAATATTACTTTTCTTATTATTTTTTACATTATAGTATTAATTACAAAAAAATAGATTTAATAAAATTTATTACTATGACCTCAATTTAAATATTAACATTCCAAAAATGAGAGATTTATTCTTAATAAGATTTTATAAAATAAACTTTGCTCATTTGTAAGAAAAAATAATATGTCAAAATTCATCACAATTAAATATATATCTCCACCATTTTAATACACTCAACACAATTAGTTGAAACTTTTTTTACACACAAACAAGTATCTAAAGCATACAAACGAGTGCATAATGGTTAAAGATGTAAGTTTTCTAATGGTCAGTGAGTCCCTCCAATTAAAGAGGGAGAAAGGAAAATAGGTTTTGTTACATACATTTCACTGGGTGGAAGGAGACTGGAAGAGAATTAACAGTCTAAAAACCAAAAACATTCCCTCCATCAAAAAAAGGTAATAGATGTTTGTAGTTCACATTCAAAACGTATCTTCTTCCATAAATGCAAACTTGTTTAAAGAAATCCCCATACCTGTACAAGATTTTCCAGACAATAATTTCTTTTCTATATTATAACTTCTTGGCCATCAACAGATGAAGCGACTGCATTTTCAGAAGTAGATAAAAATAGGAACAGCATTCTTGTCAAACCAATGACACTATTAAAATAATACTTCTTAATAATGATGCAAATATACCAGTAAAATATAATACCACATCAAATACAAGAAGAAAATAATGCTACTGAAGAATGCAGCAAATTAATTTGAATTAAATGGAAATAAAATGGAAGTACAAACCATTAAAAGTGAATTAAAACAATACACCAAAATCCAGTGTTTTAAATAGAGGTTTATTCATATATTAAACAAGATTTAGATAATTAACAATGATTATTTATCATCACAAAACATGCAATCTAACATTGATTCACAATATTCTTTATAGTATCAAACATCTCAAATCCAAAATCCATGAAAACATTACCCTCAAAAATTATCTTTCCAATTTATAGTACTTAAGATTTAACCATGTACTATTCATCATATTCTGCAGTTGAACTCATTTTATCCAAAATTATCACATTACTTTGGACTATTTCTAAAATAAATCTCTATATACATGTGTTAAATTGATCATTATATCTACCACAGTAAAAACAGATTTTCAATGCTGCATTTCCATGCTTCTAATCAGGAAAACACATTATTCATAAGGACACTTCTAGAACAAATAATAAATTAAAAAAACATTCATGGAAATGAGAGGTAACAGTTTTATTACAAATATATAAATCATGAAATTGACATAACAAATGAACATAATACAAAGATAGACAATACTTTCATTGTAATGTTATCTGTGAAAAAATGTAAATATTATTCTAAAATTGTTCATTACTAAAATACAGATATGTGTAATACAAAATCCTAATAATAAGTTGTACATTATAAATGTTTCGAGAAACACAAAGCAGTTAAAACACATACGTATATTTATATAAAATATCATTCAATACTCTACATATACAACAAGGAAATACTGAAGAAAAGAAATGTCTACACAACCCAGGACAGAAATTGCATTAGTCAGTTCTCTTAGTCTATCAATATGGAGGGAATACAATTAAAGGAAGAGCATTTTTTCTCTCTTGAGAAAACTTTTGCAATCCTCTTTCACAGTCAATCTCTTGTTAAGTCAGTCATTTAAGTAATCTTATTACTTTTATTTTTGAAATAACATTATATTTTGTAGTATGATTGCAATTATTTTTTGGAATTTTTGTTTCATGTCATCATCAAAGAGCTCTGCATTCAGTAGAAATACTGTGGACGGATCATATGTGGTACCACACGTATCACATTTATTTAGAAACAATCATAACACCACATAAAGTGATGCCACATTTGCTCGATTTATGGGTATATTAGTTCAATATTGGGAGACTGCATTATCTCAAATATTTGATACTGAGAGTATACACAAAGCCAACAATAAATCTGTAAATGAAAGTCATTTTAATTAACTCCATTATTCAAGCATAAAACAACAATTTTTAGCACTGTATTAGAATAACAATAAAATAATTCTTAAAGCTTACATTGTATGACATCCATATCCAGTCAATTAATGCAGCAAATACTGATTGCAACTGGAAATAAAATATCAAAATTATTACTTGCATTAAAATTTTGTAACATTAGACAATAAAAGTTCATACTTACATATATGTAATAACCACCAAGGAGCCATAGGCCAAAAACAAGTTGAAAAGCAATTCCAATACCAAATATTATCATCCATGGCAATAACCAACCTCGAATCATGTTTTTCATTGCATAATATATGATGATGGATGTAATAATTAAAAGCAGAAAATACGTTATGAAAAGACCACCGACCCATTTCATTGCTGAAACAAACAACAGAATGACACTTACTGACTCAAAACTAGTATCAAATTTTAAAAGAACACATTTATTATACCATCAATATTTCTCAAATGTGTGGCTTATATAGCAAAAAATATTAATATTTCAGAGAAAACTGGGTTTATGACAACAGTTTAATACATTCAAATATTGAGTGCATATTCCCCAAAACATATTTTTATAGTGAAACACATTTCATAAACATCAAGATCTCCTGTTTCTTGTGTTTAATATTTGTCTTCTACTGCCTAAATATGAGACAAATAAGAATTTTCTTGCGAGGTTTTACAGCTCGTCGACATCGAGGTCATTAGAGCCCCAAAATTCTGTACAGGTAGGGAAAATGCAGTTACGCACTAAGGAGAGCCAACATGACTCTCTCCGCGTGTGGGACTCGCCGAATGACTCAACCATACCCACTAAAAATCCTCCTGAATTACAATATATCAAAACATATCTCAAACCATTACAAAAAATGAGGAAAATGAAAGATACCCTAGCCCTAATAGCGTCGGGATCGAAAAGAACAAGAGGTGACCAAGGAAGGTCAGGAAAGAGAAAGGAAGGAGCCTAGCACAAGTAAGTGGAAGTAATGCTAGACTCAGCTTGGGACCCTGTGTTTGCCAAACATGTACTTACTAGATGTTGGTCCCCGGGTGGGGAAATAAGAAGATAATCCTTGAATTATCTCTTTGAAAGTGGTAATGAAAAAATTACCAGCAAATGGTGTGGACAACAATGGCAATGCAAGTCACTATGTTACTGAAACAGTTACATTGTGCAATTTCCATCCAAGTAAAACTTTTTGGTAAAATGGGCTTAACATGAGGACAAAGCATTCTTAAGCATACCTTGGGGGAAGGGGTGATATGGAGGATATATATTAAAAGAAATTTGTCTTCCTTGTGTTCTTCCAAATATTTGAATGCATATTCACAAAGTGTACATACATATAATACACATACACATTACAAAGTTAAAATTTTGCTGCTCCCAACCCCTAATCCAGTTCCTATGAAAAAAAAACAAAAAAAACAGGAATTGTAAAATTTCAGCACAGTCGGACAACTGTTTTATGACCCTTAAATGCCTTGAAGAAGGAACATATCCCTTTATATTCTTTCCTGTCTCCAACATTTCCCATCTTACTCTGAGATAAATTTATTTGTTCACACCCCGGCATCCCTTGAGATTGTTTAAAAACTTATGAATAACATTTCTCAAAAGTAAATTTAAAAAAAAATGAAAAATATAGTAAGTATTAGAATTTTTAATGATGACCACAACTTTTATAAGAGAAACTAATTTTTATTTACAACAATAATTTCTCCAGATTAAATCATAATGTGAACAAATGAATATTTAACATAATTTTTCCTCCGAGAAGATTTAGTACTTGAGTATTTTCTCGTTTCCAGTTATGATAAGTAAAACAAATTGTTTCTCAGTTTAACATTTCGTGAGAACTTTTTTATAATCCTGAATGAGTTTGATACTTCTTTTTTGTAAGTCATTCACTACAACTACCTTCTAAATTTAAATTCCTGTTGATTGGTCGGGGGGGGAATCGTTGCTAATGGAAAATATCACGCAGAATTGCTAGTCGCTAATTGATAACATGGTTTTATTTTTCACTGACTGGAAAGATTTTTATTCTATTATAATGAAATCACGGAATTCTTCTGAGTGTCTGGCCTTTTTTAGCAGTGTTTTTTGAAAAAAAAAACTCATTACATTTTGCAAGTAGAAGCTTGAAATTAACAACAGTGATCATTCACTGAATAAGAATTATTTCTGACACTCATAGTTTATTTTATAAATAAACTTAAAAATAATAAAGTTGACTGCAAAAATTGTAAAAATATCATGCTTTTTGAAACATTGCAGGTTTAAAAAAAGTAATATTCATTCATAAAACCAAATTTTTCACTTGTGTATATGCAAAATAAAATGACAAATCCAATGGGGGTAACTGTTTTTTCTCTTCTGCGAATTTCGTTGTGTTCTCCACAACTATTAGAAGTCAGTGGTATATAATAAAAAATTTGATAATAGTGCTACTTTGGATTTATTTTTAGTATTTAGTGAGTTTATTAATTTGTTAGAAAAGTTTTCATTCCAAATACATTTTTTCACACATTTGACTTAATACATTCATCGATGCACCAATATTATAAAATCTGAGACCCAACTTACTATATCAAGTTCAGGTGGTGTATGGCAATAATGTTGATATATTAATTTTCAAGTTTTAAAAGGATCATAAAATTATTATTTTTAAAATTGTAAGATGTTAAATAAGCTAATTGAGCATCTTACAAATTATAAACAGACACTCTTACCATCAATATGTGCCATCATTCTTGAAATCTACAAGAACATAGAGTTTAAAATTTTTTATCTCTACTTCTTTATACATATCTGTATAAATATACATAAAGATAGTGATGAGAACGTGAATGTTAATTGGGTACATAAAAATTAATACTGTTGAGTAGTCATTGTTTCATCAAAGCACTTAAAAAGGTGGGGATAGGTATAAATCGATTAGTTGACTATAGGCATGGACAAATTTACCTTTTTATTATCTTTGCATAATTTTGTCTGATTATTTTTGGTGTATTATATTTTCATAATATATTCACCTAAACCTCTTAGCAAACCTCAGACACTCTTACTACATCATAATGCCCTACAGCAATAAATAAATCAGCAGAAAGCTTTTCGTTCTGTAATAAAATAACTTGTAAAAGAATGAATAAATACAATAAATGATAAAAAAATTTCTCTCAAACAGCAAGGTAGGTTTGAAGTATGTGTAATATTCTGTCTGTGCATCAAGTCAAATGCAGTTCCATAACATCCATGGAAAAATATATTTGAAACAGAAACACTTGAAGAAAGAATAGGTGAACAAAAATACAAAATTCACACAAGTATAGCATCATATACTCAACTAGTTATTAGTAAAGATAAGTTTCAGAATGCATGCTTGACACCTTATCAGTATTTTCAACAAGATTGTCAAATCAAACTATCCCTGAACAGACCCCAAAGGTGTCCAAGGGGTTCGCGGAGGATAGACAACATAATTGTCTATAATATTTAATAATAGATAGATTTCATTTCACTAAATGTAAGCAAAAATTTGATTTATAACAGTATAAATGCATCAAAAAGAAAAGATGTAATATTGAAAACTTTAGGAGATTTAAACTAAAATGGAAGAAATATAAAATGTTGTCATATGTTTCCAACATATAAACAGGTAATGGTCATTTTACTAGTGACATTTCCTCAGCCACACAGTTGCCATACACATTACAAAATCTAACAACTATATCAAAACAAACTGGAAAAAAAAGAAAGATAATTGTCATTCACATTGAAAGCAGAATTGCAGAGCGTACAAACAACTGATTTCCAACTCATTTATTGACAAACAAGCAGAAAATAAAAGAAAGAAAGGGAAGATCATCCTCACCAATGTCACCGACATTTCAGTTTCAAAATTTTGGTTAACTAATATAACTTAACATTGCTTGGTAAAAGGAGATGACAAGAAGAAAATCAATGTTTTATAGTGAAGAACTTATGACACTACTTAACTAATTATATACAATTAAATGTAATCAATATGATTATATTAATATAAGAAAATTACATTTCACAGTGAATTAATACTTACAAGAACGAACATCTGTTTCAAAAAGTGGTGTATATAACTGAGAAGAGTCTCCACCATTAAGCATGTATGAAATAAATGTTATGAGGACGACACTCATTGCCTGAAAACAAATCCATTTATGACAAATTAGTATCATGAATCAGGCATAAACATTAATACGGTAATAAAAAGCCGTTTAAAAAGTTTAATAATCGAGTATATTACAAACAGGTCTTCCGTAGATTTAAAAGGATTGAAGGACATTTTTCTTTTCACTCACAGTAGTGTACACAGCAACAGCATAACTGCCCGTTCTCACATCGTGTGTCCAGATGCACGGTGACCAGCATGTATGAAGGACAACCATTTTCGATCGGGTACCTAATGTCCAGTTAAAACAGCGATCATACTTTAAATAATATCTCCCTCGATATTTCTAAGCTCAATTACGCTTTAGTACATGCAATTTAGTGAAATAAAACAATCAGAAGCGACCACACCCTCAATAGGGAATTTATTTTGGTATGTGAATGTATGGGTACTAGAATGAATCAAACTGTTTTCAATGAACTACAGTAAATTCCAAATTAGGTTACCTTCGAATACAAAACAAATACAAACACTTCACACATACGTACAAGAGAAACACGGCTCAAAATCACCTGCGCCCAAATTCTTGTTTAACTGCAACGTAAACGTAAACAATCCAACGAATAACAATTGCCAACACGAAGTCGCAACAAAATGAAAAGTACCAGGGATCATTCAAAGATATCAATTTGTATAAATATTTCCTCATAATTTCCTTTTGTATATATTTTATTTTGATAAAATATAGGTTCTTGAATGTGCATTTGATGGTAAGGTTTTCCCCCCCTGAAAACTACAACAATTTGACATATTATTTGATATTTTACATAGTCTTGTTGGCAACATCTTTAAGATATCATAAGGCGGTTTATTTGTAGAGATGCTGTATTTAGCCTGGACCAAGAAGGATATACTCCCTAAGTGTTCGAATTAAAATTATTACCGAATTGCGTATTGGGTTATTAAAATTTAACAAATATAAAAAGAATCCAATATGGATAAGATTGAAGACGACAATTTAGAAGAAAATGATCCCGACGAAAGTTTTTTCCAAGATGTAGATGTTCTACAAGGATATGGGATAAATGTTGCAGATATTAAGAAATTAAAAGCTTCGGGAATATGTACTATTAAAGGTATACAAATGACAACCCGCAAGCGATTATCTTCAATTAAAGGATTTTCGGAGGCAAAAGTTGATAAAATTAAAGAAGCGTGCAGTAAACTTGCATGGTCCGGCTTTCAAACAGCTCTTGAAGTAAGCGATTTTCGAAAAAATGTTTTTCGAATAAGTACTGGAAGTGTAGAGTTTGATAAACTACTTGGAGGGGGTATTGAATCGATGGCAATTACGGAAGCATTTGGCGAATTTAGAACTGGGAAAACGCAACTGTCGCATACTTTTTGTGTTGCTGCACAAATGCCTGGTGAAAATGGATATATGGGTGGCAAAGTCATATTTGTGGACACTGAACATACTTTTCGACCAGATCGATTAAGAAGTATAGCTAATCGATTCAATTTAGATGAAACAGCGGTGCTGGATAATGTTTTGTATGCAAGGGCGTATACAAGTGAACATCAGTATGAACTAATGGATTATATTGCTGCAAAGTTTCATGAAGAACCTGGTGTATTTAAATTACTTATAATTGATTCAGTAATTGCTTTATATCGGGTAGATTTTAGTGGCCGTGGAGAATTAGCAGAAAGACAACAGAAGTTGGCACAGTTTATGTCAAAACTGCAAAAAATATCAGAAGAATACAATGTAGCTGTATTTATTACAAATCAAATGACTTCAGACCCTGGAGCAACTCTTACATTTCAGGCTGATCCAAAAAAGCCTGTTGGAGGAAATATTCTTGCCCATGCATCTACAACACGCATTGCTTTGAGGAAAGGAAGAGGTGAAACAAGAATAGCAAAAATTTATGATAGTCCTGATCAACCTGAAAATGAAGCAATGTTTGCAATATCTGAAGGTGGTATAATTGATGCCAAGGACTAAAAACTATAAAAATATTGTCACCTTTTAGATTTTAGTGGGTAGATCTCTTCAATTACTTCATTTAAAATAGTTTCTACTAAAATATGACCTTAGGACTGAAAGTAATTTTTAAATATTGATTCAATTTGACTCATTTGTTCTGTTCAAATAAATTATTGTTTTATTTGTTTGTACAATTTTTGAAAATGAATAAAATTTGTTAATCAATATCACCTGGAAATAATTTTTTAAAATTTATCCTCTGGTTTTGGTACCTTTCATTTCACGATGCTACTTACATTTAAGATTGAATGTTATATTTGAATTTAATTTATTTCAATCAAATTTTTGTTAACATTTCAATAGCCATAAATGTTTTACCATCAAGTTTTTTTTTCTTGTGAGAATACTCTAATATGCAGGAGAATACACTGCAAATGTGGGGTCGTGTCAAATATTAGTTTCATAGCTATTCTCTTGAACAAAATACTTGAATAATATTAAGTACAAATTCTTATCATTTATATTGTTAACACACTGAAACTACACGATCATTGTAATAAAAACAATACGTTGTAAAGAAATATTAAAGAAGCTCAATTTATTTCATCTACTTCAGATCTTTCGTTCCTGAGAAAAGCACTTTAAAAAAGTGTTCATAATTTGAACAAAATTGATCTAATAGTTATAATCAATGGTAAAATTATAATTTATAAGTTGAATACATTTTCTTTCTTACCTTTGGTGAATAAATGAAGACTTGATTTTGCCTTAACGTAAGTTAAAGAATTGATTATACCTTACAATTTTAATAATGAACACAATAATTTACCCGGTACTATATTTTGTTGTTATTATATACTGATTATTTTTATTTGCAAAATTTAGATGAAGAAATGTGTTTTCAAAGATACACAAATTTAACCTTAGCAGAAACAAAATGAAAATATTATTTTTATCATCATCTTAGGTTTGCTTGATTACTAGCTAAATTATTGTAGTAAATTATACATCAACTAACATATATACTTACACTTATGTATGAAAAATAACTAATTCTTTCAAAACTAGCTCTATTTAACTGCATCACATTTTTGTGGCATCACATTTTACTTTTGCCAGAGAGTTAATAGTAGTTCAAAATGATAAATATTATATCAATATCACTTCTTTTCTTGAATCTTACCTATACTGGATTTTTATTGTTATTTTTTTTCTGTGTGTGTTTTTTTTTAATTGTTCAAAATTATTTGACATTGATAATATTGGGTAATATCTGGTTTGTAAAGGAAGGAAAAGAAAAAAACTTTAACATGGGGCAAACTACAATACATTTCTTTATTGGTGTTCCCTAAATATGGAGAAATATGTATAATGCTAGTAATACCATAGGAACTGTGATGTCATAAATCTATTTTTTCTTAAAGCTGTTATCTTTTGAAACTGCTTGACATCTCGAATTTCTTCAATAATAAGAATAATACCCATTTTAAGAAATGATGACAACTTCAACATGTTAATCACAAACTATTTAGAAATTGATATTATTTCCAGCTGAACTATTTTTAGAGTACATAAAGAAACAGAACTTTTAAGGATATCCTTGTAGTATTGCCATCTACACTTATACTGCTGATAAGAGGTCATAATATTCATATTTTGATTAATTTCTTTTCTACAAATTTAGGGAGGAATATGATTACGTCAGGCAGTGATTTAAATCTGAAACCTTTTGTATCTTCTGTACTGTTAGGCCTAGGGAATAGTAGTTCATTGGAGTGGGTTGCAAACTGGTGAGTAAATAGTTCTTAATAGTTAATGAGAGTGGTAGCAATTGGGAATTCAAAGTAGAGGGTAAAACTGCTGTTACCCTAGCTACCTTACTTTACAGCATATGCTAAGATTCTCCACATCTTGCATGTATTCTCCCATCTTGAAAGGTTGTATGAAGCAGAAAGCTGCAATGGATGTCATTTTGTATGTATTTTCAATACATATATTTTAATAATTAGATAATTTAAGAAAATATACTTGGGTGACAAGATAAAAAGGTTTGTATAAATTGTGATTAATAAATCCTAATTTAAGGCAGGTAAAATCAAATTCTCCCCCCAAAAATGTGGGGGCAATTGTACTCTCTAAGTGCTGCCACTGGTTAATGACTCTGCTTTCAGAGATATTTTGGTCCCAGCCACTTTCACCTGGCCCAATTCCATCATAAATGAAACAGTAGTTTGAAATAAATCAAATATTACATTTTTATGCTTACAATGCTTATATAAGTAAATATTGCAATTCCTGTAATGGATGTACAATCAAATCTCATGTTCTTCTAATGTAAAGATTTTGTGGCATCTCATTCTTGAATAATTTAATGAATAAAAGAGATATGTTGCTACTAAGTAACATAGCTAAAATGATTCGAAATTTATATTGCTAGTAAATTCAAATATTTGAATATAGTTGAAGTAATATTCTTAAGGAATTTGTTTTTAAATACACTCAAAACACTTTTAACAGTAAAATAAATTAAATGTGTGCTTATTATTAAATACTAGTCAAATTTCAATTTTCTTGAAGAGAACTGGTGCATTGGTTGCGTACTTGTAAACCTGCAAACCCATTTTTGTGAGGTTTGAAAGAAGAAACTTCTAAAAACTTCCACCCAGGCTCTTCTTTGCTATAGGTAAGCCGCACAGTAGTGTACCTTCCTCTAATGAAGCCAGGGGGGAAGTCTTTTAGGAGGTCCCAATCTTCAAGTCACACACAAACATGTTTGCTTGGCAACAAGTGTGTATACATTGCACCAATATATCTTTCAAAAATTGAAATAGAAATTGGAGATTTATTTTATAATAATCTCAACTATTCTTTATTTTACTGATATAAAAATGTCTAAAAGTGCATTTGTGTTCAAATTTATGTGTTTTTAAGACATTTGTTGATTCATTTGGAGGTCTCTCACAGCCCCTGCCTAGGCACACTACCGATGTCACAGTCTTCATAAAACAATGAATTACACTATCGCATGTTATTGCTCATACAACTTGATTGGTTAATATCTCTTTCCATAGAAATGAATATAATTTGATATACAAGTGTATAGAGGCCAATGAATAGTTTTGATAAAAAAATTTACAGAAAGATCTACCTGAGTTAAGGGAAAAAAACTATCTGGGATGTGATCACTTTAAAAATTGAGAGAGGACAATGGCAATTCTTGTACTATCAGTTTTTCTACCCTCCCTTTTTTTAGGGGGCAGGGGGGTTAACAATCAAAAGCTCCATCCCACTCCAAAAAACAGTTTGTTTGGTATAGGGCCCTTGATCGGAATTGATGGGATGGTCCCTTGCTTGCTTCCGGAGAGTAAATTAGTTTATTGTCCTCCACGTGGTCATACGCAGTCTATACTGTTTTTTGACAATAAATTTATTATTTATTATTATTGTATACAAAATAAGTGAAAAAATAAATTTTTAAAGTATTTTGTCAAGAAATACATTTTGCTTGATACATATTATTTGGATTGAATAGAAAAATATACTTTTACATAATTGTAAATTACCTTAAAAAAGCATAATTTCATATTAAAATTCCCAAATTTTTCATCTCCTAGAACTAAGCTCCTCTCTTCCCAAAATATAAAATTGCACAACAATCCAGTCTTTCATGAAAAATTTCAAAACTTTTCAGAGAACTATTATATAATTGGTACTACAAAATCATTTCAACATTAATTTTTTATTTAAACAAATCACAAGGATGCAGAAAATTCCGACAAAAAATTTTGATGTTTAAGAAGTTGAATGAAGTGATTGTAACAAATTATACATTTGACAAACAAAAGTAATATATGCATAAGACATAATGAGCATTTTAGGTGTGTCAAATTTAAACAAAAAGAAACACCAGTAACAATACATTTTTTACAAGAAAAACATGAATTTCAATATGAGGTTAAATGATTAATACTGGTCCACCAACAGCTAGAACTCAAGTTTTAAGAAAGGACCTAAAAAAAGTGGGTGGGGTGCTGAGCTGCTGACTGGTCAGCTGGGGTATGATCCCCGGTGGGGTTATAAATTTTTCCTACATCTAAACATTCAGACTGTCTGCCCAGGTCTATACAGCCTGTTATAAAATGAGGACCAGGTCTATCCCGAGATGCTAGCCACATCTTTTACTCCTTACACCGAAGTGTAGTAACTGAAGAGCTCTATCCTCCATGAACCCAAGGGCACACATTGGGAGACAGTTTGACTTGACTTTTTGTTCCAATAGTTCCTCCAGTTATGCTTGGCTGAGAATGGGAATATGGTTTTCCAAAAGCATTCTCATGTCCAAAAGATTAAAAGTTATATGGGATGAAACATGACAATGTAATTAATTATTATACCCCAGTGCCTTCAGGAAATTTTGTTAAGAAAATTAAAATAATAACACTATTAATCTAAATAATAATATTGCTCTGTAGTGGTGAATATTTAAAAATTAAAATCCATCACCACAATGGTGAACATTTTAAAAATGAGAGATATAACTTTAAGAATTGTTCTCAAAAAAGAGTGTACAAGTAATAACATTTCAAATACTTTGCAACTGGAAATAAATTATTTAACCAGCATATATATGCTTAGGATACACAGACTAAAATTTTTCTCAACAAGCTACAATTTAAAAAAATTGATTTTAATTACATATCAGCATTAAATAAATGAAACTGAAAGGCATTTCTTTAGAAATATTGATTAAAATTTTCAGTGCAGTACGATTAGCACAGGCTGCTATGTCATAAATTGGCGAAGCCAGTAAAAACTTTGCTCTCATAGAGCCACATATTAGACATGTCATTATTGTTTGGGGCAATTCTTAAAAGAATACTCTGTAGAGTCCAATAGCAAACTTAAAAATCTATCAATAATAGCTAATTTAAGATTTATGGACTTTTGCAGAGTGCATTAGAAAAATTAGGAATTCTTACATTAGTTTTGCTCTATATTTTGGAGATTGTACCCTATTTGACTACACATGAAACTAACAAGAAACATGGGTACTCAACTAGAAATGCAAATGTATTTTAACATTCAACTCATCAACCTTAATTCGAAAAGAAGCCATTGTATGCGGAAGGTCGATTCATCAATTCAATGCCACCAGAATTGAAAGCCACATCTGAGAAGAACACAAGTCAATTGACATAAATTACTTCAGATATTCACATTAGAGTCACTACAATAAATTATTGTAATAATTTATCAGCCACTCACTCCTCTTACACTCCATTTACAAAGTACATCTAACAAAAGGCAAAATCATAGAAAGTTCATACAAACTAAAAATTAGTGTAAAGAAACTACATTAAAACAAATCATGTTGATAAAAAATAAAGAAACTTTGTAAATTATGCAAACACTAACAGTAAAAAGAATAATAAGAACCCTAAACATCAACAAACAGCATTCACAAATAAGCAAAGTTACGTTTTGAGGTGTTTAAAAAAAACAACTGAATATCTCAAACCCTACATTAAATAGTGCAATAGCTGGAACATAGCAAATATCCCACTGGGATAAAGTGTCCTCATGTTACTACATGTGGGAAAAATACTGCATGCAACAAAATCAACCTTACCAACTCCCACTCACTAGTTTTATTTAGTTTCTGCAGACTACTCAACTTGTATTCAGTGAAATTCTTACAAAAAGTCTTTATCATAAAAATAAATGATTTATCACATAGAAACTCTCTATAAACAAGCATACTCATTTATAGCTTACATGCTATAAATATTTATTTTTCTTTGTATGACATTTAACCTTGTGATCGAGCATTTACCTCATCTGTGGGTTCCTGGCTTATAGCTTTTTGAAAGGCAAATCTTGTGTCCAACCTTAATCCTGGTGGATGGGATTTGTATAGAGTTGACTTCCATAGAGGGGCTGGCTTCACCACACCTTTGTCCTTACCACATGAGATCTTCATTGGGAACATAAGTTTTTTCATAAGTGTAGCTCTGCAACAGGTTACTGTTACTCTCTCACTCCTTCTGGTCTTTAACATAAATTTGTTAATTAATATTTCCTGGCATACACAGCTAGACTCTTTACATATTATGCAATTTTTTTTTTGAGTTATGTGCAAGTGGTGAGTTGAGATTCTCACTTTTCTTCTCGACAATATAATTTTTCTTTTTGCTATCCATACAAAGCTTAGGTGGTGTTGTATGAGTATCTGTGAATACAGTGTATGCGTATCTGAATTGATATGAAATCTAAACATGGTTCTTCAAAATTTATACATTTAAACTCCCTAATCTGCCACATTCCTCACTTATAGCTACTAAAAATTATAATATCACATCTAATTATACATTTTAATTTCATTTAATTTATCTTCAGTTTTATGAACATATGTGTTAACTTCCTTATTATTTATTTTTTTATTATTGTACTATTCATGTATTTACTTTATTATATTTAGTATTGACTATATTAAAATAGTAACAAATAAAAAGCAGAGGAGCGTTTTTTAGGGGGAGGGGAGTGATACAAATTTTTTTTGGGATGCTTTAGTGATTGGTGGGGCACCCCTGAAGTAATTTATAACAATTTCAAAAATAGTTTCACCAGTGTGAATTAAATTTACTGCTCTTGAAATTACTAAGCTCCCGCGAATGTGAAAGAGACTTAAAATAGAACAATTCTTTTAATAAAACGAGGGCATTCACTAACGGCAATTCTCAGCTTTGCAAAGACCAGCTTGATATTTTGATGTATTTCAATACATGCGAAAATTGTGTTCTGTATGTGTTTGCGAATCAGTATTTCCGGGATAAGTCCGTACTTTATTTATGACATCACTATCTTGCAATGATTATATCTTATCTTTTTAATTGCTAAACGCGTCAGATAATCCAGCAATAACTGAATTGGAAACGACGTTCCGTTTCATGAGTTTGTAGAGCTATGTCTCAGTGTGAACGACGGCGTTCTTTACGTTGCATTTTTACTCGTTCTATTTATAAGAAAAAATCCGTCTCATATCTACTTGCTTGCCTAACGCAGAATGTATTCAGTATTTTGTGAACGCGTAGTTTTCTCGCGATCATTTGTTTTTTACCAGGGTTGTTTCTAATAATGGAACGCATCTCAGACACGACCCTCAAATTCTTTGAGGCTGATGCACTCTCAGGAGGCTTAAAATATGCTCCCGATGTCAAATTCTCTCGCTTCCCTCCACCAGCAACACTAATCCACCCCGAGTGACTGACGATCCATTACTTCTGAGCGGCTTCCAGTCTCGCGTTCGCATAACCAGTCTCTTCGTGTACGGTCGTCCACGACTGCCTTCACCGCAGCCACCAACATTCACCGTGCCCGGCAGGCACCAGAAGCCCGCGGCCATAAAATGGAAACCCATCGAGCGAGACGTAACATGAAGAGATCGCCTGGAGTACAGCGGAGGAAGAGTAGAAGAGGATACCCCGAGGTACCGCGAGTTGGCAACGCTGAAACCGATGACTTAAGGTGGGGATCCTGAGCTGGCAGTGGCTTCGCCCCGTCTCTACCGGGCGACCAACTAGCACGTCTCCGAGAGCGCGCGAGCTCCCCACTCCGCGCGCGGACCCGACCGCACTGCCACGGAGAGCGCTGCGACGGTGGCGGTGGCCGCGCCGAACACGGAGGAGGCGTCGCACTGCTCCGGAGGCTGTCTTCGTCTCGTCTAGGTCGCTCTCGCGGACGCCACTCCGACCGCGCGTACCTCTGTTGACTTGCTTACCGCCGAGGAGCGCGAGCGCTGGCTGGGTGACGCTTCCTTATCGGCACGGTGTCCGTGCCAAAAGCCGAAACGCGGCGCACGACAGACGGTGGATGGCGCCAGGCGCCGGTGCCAGACCGCGGTCGACGGACCTCGTGCGACGCGGCACCGACGCCGCCCACCCGCGACGCGTTGCCTTCCGCGGGTACGCCGGAAGAGGCAGGGAAAACAGCACGCGCTTCGTGCTGCGACGTACCGATCGACGTGAATATGTAGACGCGTGTAATGAGTGGGTCAGTGCCAGAAAAGGCACGAATGTGTAGACTAAAATGTACCTCCCCGCCCTTCTCGACTCCTGACGGAAGGTAGAGCGCGCGAGACTGCCAACCGCGCCTGCTTGTCAGTAGCGGAGAGCCTGTCGTTGAGACCGGCACTGTCGTTCGCCGGGGTAAGAAGTCTTCGCTTTGCATGATGTCCAAATGAGCGGGTAATTACAAACCTATCACAAACTGTAAGTTTTTAAGACTGATTTTTGATTTTAAGTGACTTTACCTCCGTGAGGGTGCTGAGCGAACCTCATACGTCACGAGTCGGTGTTTCCCACGTGAGTATGACAAATTGACAGTTCGGATTTAATCATCGCAGAATTAAATGTTGAGTGGTAAACAACGGTTCACTGGCATTCTCCTTGAGGAACACAAGAAACAAGAAGGTTCGAGTGACTTGTGTATTAATGGTCTAGTGCAATATTAGTGTTTTGAGTTCTTAATTTTAGCGCTCTTGTGTTAGTTACGTTAATTGGATCAAGAGCTCTTTAGCGACCCCATCGAAAACAGTGCGGCACGTGAATCACATGGCTTTGCTTGGTGCATCGGTCGGTTATTAATGAGAATGGCCGTGTGTCGGGGTGCGGTGACCTGATTAGTAGATAACCTGTGCACGCCTTCTCCTGTCGACGATGTCAGAGGCGGCACGCGCGAAGCCACCCCCACCACCACCTCCTGAAATGTCTTGGAACGGGACGTCGGACGCGGGTGTTCCGCCTCCGCCACCACCTCGCGGCCGCCCGCCGCGACCTGGCAACCCAGCGGGCCCGTCGCTCTCCTCCACCGTCGCCTGCGGACCTATGTGTTTCGGTGGAGAGCCGCGAGATTCCGCCACCAGTGACAGACCCAATGTGTCTGCCTCCAGGATTCCCGCGTGGGGAAGGTAAACTATTTTAGAATTAGATTCATAAGATTCTCATTCAATGGTTCTTGTTTATAACAAAAAAATGTGCAAAAGTAGTAAAAATGAGCATAATTATTCATTTACTGGAGTGTGTGTTGAGACTCGTCGGAAATAAAAACAGATGTCACAGAAAATGATGATAATGATGATGATGATGTTGATGATGATAATAATAATAATAATAATAATAATAATAATAATAATAATAATAATAACAATAATTCAGTGGAGGTGTAAGTTAATGAATAATGCAACATGGTCTGTTCTCATCCATTCTTGAAAGGAATTTGGATAAATTAAGTTATGAAAATCAATGATCATCTGTTATTGTCTAAGAGATGTAGGAACTATTTCTTCTGCAGGAACTATAACTCTTAATGGTTTTATATCATACTATAATTAAAAATTAGATTAATTAATAAGATAAAAATATTTCTTAATTAAAAATAAGTACATATATTATTGGAACTGTTAAAACAATATTATTAAAGATTTTATAATCTAATAAAATCAAATCTAATAAAATCTAATCTTTCTTGTGGCAAATCCAAGTATGGGAGACTTCAAAGCACAAAGCGCAGTTAGAAAGAATAAATGTTTGCATAAAATACTTGTGTGTGTGATTATTAAACAAGACTGTTGGAGAAAGTTAATCTTTTCTTGATACATGGCCCAATAAAAAATGCAAAGAGATGTTTTCAATACTCAAATCATGATAAGAATATTCAATAAATCCTTATAAACATTCAATTATATATAAATATTCAATATACACACTTCACTAAGTTAACACACATTTCTAAATACATTCATTTGAGAGCTAAAATATTTTCAATATTAATTAATATATAACAAAGCCATACTTAATTTTTGTATGTGGTAATAAATATTGATAATTTTAGTTTCTGTTTGATAAAAGTATCCAATTATATTATCTTAAGAATATTTTTCTCTCGAGTCCAATTCAGTGTACTTGAGTATTCTGTGGAACTTCCCTATTTTTACAAAATCTTAATTTTATCTACAGAAATAGACTATATATTGACAAGGAAAATATTCATTTACCCATTAATATGTTTATATTCTTGATATTTGTCATATCGTTGCCATGTCTTTTTTCTGTGGTGGATTAGAATGAAAGGTTTATAACCGCATTAATAAGTCGTGTGGAATATTTCGAAAGTTTTGGTTGATTCTGAGGTCGCAATCGTTTGGTTGTTTTATTTTTTTGCTATTAATAATTTATATTTTTGCTATTATTAAATAAGTACAAGAGTTGCTCTGTGGCATTTCGTTTTCGCATCCCCTCTGAAAGTAGGATGGAACGGTCCTCTCGTGAGAACAGCCGGCGACTTGAGATGTGCTAAAATTAACATTACGTCCGAATAGAAGTTGAGCTTTCACACTCTTCACCAATAATGTGCTTTTAACTTCTCGCTCCTTATGTTATTACACAAATGTTTCGTTTCTAGATTTGTACTTCCATTTTCTTTAAAAATTCTCGAATATTATTAATTTTGTCGTACGAGTCTCCCACATATATCCAAAATTCTTTTGAATGCCTTTAACATTTCTGCGAATAAGGAGAACAACACAAAAAAGATCTTTAAGTTAATTTTGTGGTTTGAATTCTTAATACTTCGAGGGTGCAAAGCAATAAATACATTTAAAAAAGATTGATTCACGAAATCAGTTAACATGGAGTAACCGCCTGAGTAGAACGTGGATAATGAACCGATCTTGAAAACTGATCACGAATGACTAACGGTTCAGGAGTATGTGTTACAACAACAACAACAACAACAACAACAATAATAATAATAATAACAAGAACGTAGAGAACAATAAACAAACTTACTCTCCAGAAGCAAACACGGGGCCATCATTTTTTATTTCTCATCAGGATTCAACATTTCTCCGCCCTAAGGTAAAATCATGGCATGCGCTGCGAAAAATAAGAATAAAACGATAGCTATTTGTTATAATATGTACAGAATATCAATAAATTTATATTTTATAAAGTACAAAAAAGTTAGTCCTATTATCAAATCTTTAAATTATTCCGAAATTATTGCTAATTGGTCCAATCTGAACTATTAAAAAAACTTTTAGCAACTGTTAACGTGTTCCTACTTCCTGAAGTATTCCGGAATTTGCTTGCTTTGTTGTGACAATAAATACCTATTTCTTTTCGTGTTGTTGTGCGTTTATGGCTGTCAGAGCGGGCTTACTCCTTGTGTAAAATGAAGCGAGCAGCGTTACGAGGTTCTCGGTACGTTCTCTGCTGCATGTTTCTTCTCTCTGATCTCCCTCACTTCTTGTTCGTGCAGTGAGAAGCTTTAGTCAATGTAGCACGTTAAGCGGAAAGATTGTACGTTTTTGAGGCGGCACAAAAAAACAGAAATTCATTTATACAACACATCAGTCCTGACCTTCCTTCTTTATTGTTCGATACAAGGGTTCCCTAAAAAGAAAGTTTTATACTACCATTCGATGTAAAAACATATAACGAACTACTATGTAGTAGGGCGTCGATTATCCGATCTATTGTTGTCAGTGATAGTTCGGATTATCAAAAATTTGGAAAATCAATTAAAAATAGAAACAAAGAAAGATGTGTTTCAACCACGTTTGTAAAAAATGCAACTTCGTATATTTGCATGTAGTAGATTGTGAAAATACTGACAAACAATTGTAATATAATCACGAAATCTCAGAAACTACGAAGCCTACAAACTTGAAATTTGGCAGATAGCTTCCTTTTAGGGTGTAGACATCCGCTAAGAAAGGGTTTTTCGAAAATCTACCTCTAACGGGGTGAATGAGAGTTGGAATGTTTTATAATATAAACGTATTAAAAGTGAATCGGGTCCATAGTTTTAGAGTTGGTGAGGTTCCTAAACTACAGTAGCGTGAAGTTTAAATTGAGATCATATAGGGGCACGGTATCTTTTGAGCTGGGGATGGGTAAGGCGAGACATAGAAATAACTTAAAAAGAACGATATTAGAGTCGAGTCCATGGTTTTTGAGTATTCTGAGATAACTAATCGTATTTCTAATGACATTATGTAACCTTCAGACCACATGAGGTGCAGGACACCTATAGAGGTGAGGATTAGGAAGAGCGCGACACGAAAAATAATCGAAAATGTCCGCTAAGAAACGATTTTACGAAAATTCACCCCAAAGGAAGTGAAATGGAAAATAAGTTTTTTCAAAAAACTTTTTCTCTATTTTATCCGTGAAAATAAGGAACAGAGGATACACACCAATACTATCATATTTCCAACATTAATGGATAACATTCCCACTGGATATTAATGGGAATGTGAGTAAGAATAAGTTCTAAAGATGTACTTATTTAAGAAGATTTATTAAGATACATTCTGTGACACAAAATAATGTTTTGATACTCATCTGCTTCAAAGTTAACTTCCTCTTTATGGCAAGTAAATCTCCAATTCTTGTAAGTTGCAACAAATGGGTGTGGTTCGATTCTTTTCGTAGTTCGAACCACCAAAATGCTAAATTAAGTTACTTCTCTTTTCCTTGATGCCAGTTCAAATAATTGAATGCTGGGATAATCGACTCTCTGTTGCAATTAATATTTTGCCTGACAGAAAAGGTTTTCTTTTATGTTGTGTTATGATAATGAATTAATAATTAAAAGAAGTATTTTAATTATGTGCACAAGAAATATAGAATGGGCTACTTAACACGTTTGAGAACGCGTGCAACGTTTCTCCTTCGAAATATAATGTTAGAACATTGACGCTTTAGGAAATATTTTCTAGAAATCATTTCACTTGTGTCATTTGTTATCCCAAAATATTAAAAATTTGGTTTATTCGTTTTTTCGGAAAAAAAACAAAACAATTTTTTTACTTCGTTTTGTATCTTTCCCCTTTTACGCGTATGTGAAAAATAATTAGATTTAAACCTTGAACTAGGAAAAAGAAAGTACTCAGCTTATAAATTAAAATATTATTCTATAAAAATATTAAAGTTATTTATTCCATATGAAATTGTCCAGCATTAGAAACAATGTGAGAAAATATGAAGACAGTTTCTTGGAGAACACTTAAAAAACTAACATTTTCTATCATAAAAAGTAATTTGAGGAGTTGATTCGTAAGAACATTTCACCCATTTTTACGAAACTCCTAATTTAAATAGTTTAAAAATATTAAAACATAATAAATACCGGGAAAATTACAGTATGATAATTGTCATTTAATGTCTTCAATGAGAGTGCATACAACTTTGCTTAAATAACAGGAATTTATGTTGATAACATCCATATTAATAAACAAATGTAAAAATGTGTTTAAATTTGCTACCTGATCNTCTAATGACCTCGATGGTGACGAGCCCTAAAGCCCCCCCCCCCAAAAAAAAGAAGAAAAAATAAACCACTGAACCGATCGTGATTAAATTTGGCCAGGAGTTTAGATGTCCAGGATGAACATAGGCTACCTTTTATTTTTTAAATGTGTGTAAAAAAGATGGTTTTGAATGATAAATGTCGATGAAGTCGGGGAAATACCCGTTATATTCGCTTACGCTGCCTAAACGATTAGAGATAGGTGACAACTGGGATTCGCAATATTGTTCGTCTCAAAAAGTTCTACAAAAATGTCCCCGACAGCACATGTCTAACTACAAAGGTTAACCTAAATTATCGAAAAGAAGCTAAGAAAAATACAGTAGTTAAATTATTCAATTTAAGAGACACATTTAAATAGTTTCATCATCATCATCAAATTAATGCTTTCTCTGTTTTGTGCATTTGAGAATGATCTTTTTTTAATGCAAAGAAAAAAGTCTTTACATTGTTTAATATGGACGAATAGCTTAAAATTTACATGTGTTTTAATAAAATTGTGCAGAAGCGAAAATTCGACCTGCGCAGCTCCTGACAAGTAGGTTAGTTCGACCTTTGAGATATTGAGGTGAATACAGAACCTTTCGATGGTATGACAGAGATGAGTCATCATTGGTATTAGAAGGGGTAAGCGGCCCTAGAATCCTCAAGGGTGGAGCAGGATGGATTGGTTATGTAAAAATGTTTCATCGAAAAGACTGGTTTAGATTCCGGGACCTTTCAGGTGCACAATGACATGATTCCATATAAATACAAGTTCAGCACATATGGGGGCTAAATACCCGAAACTGAGGCTGAAGTGATGAGCTTGGCTAGTTGGTGATGTTTCGATTGATTTGTTTCTCTCACGTACAACTTTGCATTGATGACACAAGCGTGGTTTCACCCACGGATTTATTTAGCCTTGCTGATGGAGGTGAAACTCAAAATGGTGAACAATCAAGTTTTGTATTTAGTTTGTATTAAAATTAATTTGTAAAATTAGGATGCTGTAAATTTGTAAAAGAAAAGTAAAATTATTTTGATGTTACATAACAGATTGATTTTATTTTTTCCTGAGTAAAATAAGAATCGTCTTACAAAACCGAGAAATCCCGAGTAACGCCGGGTAATCAGCTAGTAATTAATAAATAAATAATTGACTGTCAAAAATGTTCAGATACAAATTGCGTGGAGTCAAAACTAATTTACTGTCTGGAAGCAAGAAAAAAACGTCCCGTGAATTCCAATCAAGTTCCCAAAATCGGGTGTACTGCTTAAAATAATAGTTATTTAACAAATATTATTATAAAAATGTTAGAATCTAGGAACGGTGAGTACGGTCTGTGCAACCTACTCATAGCTGATTAGATTCATTATCATATAAGCACTATTAAGCATGTTTAGCAATTTTTGCTACCTGCTAGCGTTGGAGTGCTATGAGGGAGATCACATATAAGTCGGCAAATTTTAGTACGTAGTGCATGGTGATTTGAACCTGGCTTCATACGGCAGCAAAGTACTGCGACATCGCTCTACCTACTACGCTACCGTCGCATGTGACAATGATGGTTAAATTACATTAATAGCCTAAGTATGATTAACATTATTAATCCATCAACTCATTCAGTGACACATTGAAAGGTTCCTGGAGAATTTCCCACCGACAAAACTTTTGGAACTGATTTTATATAATAATTTATATAATAATTTTAAAAAAGCGAGTTTAAGTATTCTTTTACGAGATCAAATAGACTAATCCACGAACAGTCATTCCGTTCATCTAAAAGAAAAATGAAATTCTTCTGTCTCGTTTAACTTAATGTCGTATTTATTGTTTATTCATAATTTATTCACAATTATTTTACTCATGAAAGGGCATCGTGTGCAATTTTGGTCTTTGGAAATAATAATGGGGAAGAATATGTCTTTGTTTATTTTTTGCTACTTTTTCTTATCTATTCAACAATGCATTAGGTCGTTATCCATTCATTAATTTTATTAGCTTTCACATTCCGGTCATGTTGGTTTACTTTTGTTTCTAATTGAAATTTTTAGGTTTATTTATTAGAATAACGAATACATACTTAAATTGTGTAGGAAATTCGTTCTTTATTGCGCATGACGTCACATCATGACTTGCTCCGCCGGCGGAGCCGCTTGAAGGGCTAGAAAAATAACGAGTGAACATGTTTCATTCAAGTAAACGTGGACTTCTAATTTGTATAACATAATAAAGCAATGTGATCAACTATTTAGAGAATTTTAATCTACTTTATATAGGATTCGATTTGGCTGTACGAACGGAGTGGGTAATTACTCCGAAGAATGTAATTAGTTTAAATAAAAAAATACTGTATAAATTTGTAATTTATTAATAATACAAATAAATAATTTATAGTCAATTCTGACTCAATATCATGTTAATGTTATTCTTGCTGAACATACAATTCATCGCATTATGGTGATTTTGTGTAATTTATACATGGATAAATGAAATATAATGGTAACAAAGAAAGTTAACAAAGTATTAAAAACAAAGTTGCTCTTCTGCTTTATTGAGGAGTTGTGGTAGGTTAAGAATAACAGTAAATTCAGTGTCAGGATCAATTCATGATTCAATAATCCGCTGACTGCGGGATATTGTTATTAATTGTTAATAAAACACTTATTTTATAATAAAAATAACAACAAAATTTTTACAGCATTTCTGTTTATATCTTATTATCGAATTTCAATTGACCAATTAGTTTAATTCTGATTTAGTGTTTTGTTATAAATTTACGTATGTACACTTGTTTATGGGTAACTGTTTAGCACTATGGGATTTACAGTGTAAATTATCTTGTAAAAAATAATAGCATTTTTTATAATATCTGTATAAAAGTTTCCCATCGTGCATGGTCTTATATACAAAGGTAGTTTTATTCTGAGTATGATGAAATTTGGACACTTCGAAGGAAGAGTAATATCACTGTTTACAAGAGATTATACTACACCAACCCATCCAAAATAAGAGAAAAGTTTTGTCTAATTACACGCTAATTTTCTTCTGAAAATGCTACAAGTACTTACATAATCAACAATTTTTTGTTTTCATAATTTAGCGCATTAAATATTTTTGCACTAACAAATATAGAGTGAACAAAGTCGGAGACGTTCAAACACACCGACCATATTAAGTTTCACTATTCAGGGATAAGTAGTTTGACAGGGTGTACTCTGGGTGTATTCTTAGCCGGAAAGTCAATTTTTCGTTGATAATAGTTAAATATCTAAGGGCGAGCGAAGTACAAAATTGCCTGAGCAAAATTGAGCTATGTCAAGCATTTATTTGAGTTCGAATCGGTTAAGAATAAAAAAGTGTTTCCGGTTGACTTGCTGCTCCTTGTACTCCTTGAATCGTAGCTTGATTTGAAATGCGCACTCAGGACCTCGCTTGTGACTCGCCAGTTGTTGTGTGACGTCACGATGCGATGCGCATGAGATTACTTTGCTTCCTCGTAGTAATATGAATTTCCACGAGTGCAACCTCTCTTGTAATATGAATTTCCTATTTTTATGACAATGTAGAGCAGATAGTGTCATTCTGTGTCTGATACAATACGATAAGCATTCAGGGAAAAATGTATTTAAACCTGTCATTTCAAAGCATGCAAACTTAGATTTTTTAATACTTCCATCCATTGGAGAACTGAGTGAAATATTCAGGAACGTATTATGATCATAACAAACATAAATCAAACAAGCTTTCAAAGTAAAAAAAAAAAAATCTCTAACGATGATGTTCTCAATTTTTGGAATATGATTTTAGGGAGTACAAATACGATAGATTTTTAGAATTTCCGCTCGTTTTTGCGATTATATTCACTGTTAAAGTTCTGATTATTGATCCTCTTATTGATAAACTGATATTGACTATTTCTTCGATTGTTATAATTCTTGACCTAATGGCTCAAGTAGAGGTTTTCTAACATTGTCATCCAAAAGTACTGTCGTAATTTCGTATTCCATAAACGTAATTCTGCAACGTGAGGAATCGGACAATTTTTACTGATAATATCAACCAACACACCAGATCTCTTCAGATAGATTACTGTACACAAGAAGAAATTAATAGATGGGAGAAAATACATAAAATCAAAAATCAAAATCAAATCAAAATGGTTTACTTCTACGTATTTAGATACATTCATGTACTTCAGAACAAAAATTGTGTATAATATGTTTTTAGCGTTTTATGGTCATGTTTTATTTAAGTTCAAGATCTTGAAATAGATGTTGAAAACGTATGAGGAGAAAAAGTCATTACACTAATTGCATTCATATTCTTACATATTTGTTTTTTAAATTACTGCGTTTTATTTTATTCATTAATGAAATTAAAATATGCCCTCTCAAAGCATTTCTAAGCATAGTTTTGAGATTTTATGTAAATAAATTGATAGTGAATTCAATGGTTTTAAAATACATCATACTAATTCAAATAATTATACACATTTCTCGGAAAATAAAATAAAAAATAAAAATATTGTTCACCATTGTTCAGGGGGTGTCCGACCCTTGGCAAACAACCTTTTGGGAACAAAGATTATAGGTGATCCTTTTCGATCAGGAAACCTGAAGCTAATTCTGAAAATATTTCCCTCCCGGAACTTTGAAACCTCCTTGAGAGGCAAAGAAAGACCAGCACTGGGATAGTAGCAAAAACTGTTTTGACGGAATTAACAACTTAATGAACGAAAGAGGGTTATACAGACTGCATACTCAAGGATGCAAATGTCCTAGATCATGTATACGTAGTGCTTGTGCTATTTAATAGCATGAAAATAAGAATTGCAACTGGACATTATGCTTTGCGCAAGTTTTCTCAAGAAATATTATATCTGATATAGTGCGAGTAGAGCATTATCACATCTGTTTCTAATTTAAATAAAATTATAAACCTTTTGCAAGCCTATTTTTATATTTCTTGCACCTCATATGATTTTGTACATTACTATTAATATTTTATAAGTGCACATCGTTGGATTTTTGAGGGTTTAGAATTAAGTATTCAAATATGCCGAGAGGAAAGGTTTTAGTAAAATTTGGATAAATATATTTCATCATTTGAATCTCTATGTTGTAATATTCATTAGTTTAATATAATATAGACCTTTAAACTGTACAAGAATAAAATTTTTATTAGGCCCTCACGGAATTTTCAAACAAGAAAAAAATGGAAAAAGTTTGATTTATGAAAGGTCATAACATGGAAAGGTACTTGTCTCAAGGATGAAATTGTACAAATATACATGTATAGAGTAATTTTTAAAAATCATGCCTTAAATTATTTTTTGTTTTATTCGGTTTATATGCAAAAGTAAGGCCAATAACTTTAACATAAGAATAGTTTTAGAATAGTCTCATATTTTATCTCTTCCTTTATAAAATTGCTTTCGAGTATGTTCCTCTTTAAAATTCTAAGTAAAGACGCGAAATCAATAGGACGCAGATAACTAAAGAAAGGAAATACACATTGAAACTATAGCCTAGAACATGCTGAACACAGTGTCACTTATTTGAAATAGCTAGGCCAAACTAATTTGGAGATATGAAAGTTTACGTAAACGCTTACAAATGCTAAAAACTATGCGCGCGACGAAAACGGTCGCCATTTTGTATCCAGACATGCTAAATATTTTTAAATTATGTTTTTTAACTCTCCAATAGAATAGAAACAATAAACGAAAACGGTTTTTTTGTCAAGGGGTGAGGCGACATTCCCTGCTTCACTTAAACCACTTCTGAGTGATCAGTCTGTAAACACTCGTTTTCGGTAATTAAATTGTTAGGCCTAATTATGATTGACCAGTAATTATTATTCCTGTCGGCGCAGAAAATAAGGAGACTCGAGTTTCCACTATGAAATCTCCTCATTGTATTGGCCGATTGTAATGACACAGCCATCATATGAAAAGAAATATCTTCATTGCATTAACATTTTTCAGTTAACATAAATTTTTGTTATGCGAAAATCCATGAAAAATGCCAATTTTTTTTCGTATTTTTAATTTGAATCTTTGTACCATTATTTTGTAAAGTAACTGTATTAACTCCAACTATAATAATAATAACATAAATTTAACATTATTATAGGGAAAAAATCAGAATTTTGAATGAAATTCAAAATATTGACCCGGTAGTTGTCAATCACAGTGGCAATGTGGCACATTCGTCGAAAGAGAAGAGAAAGAATACGAGAATACGAGGGATAGGTGATGGGTAACTTCTGCTTTGTAGACCGACCGCACTGAGAATAATGTCAACTCATAACAAATTATCTATTGTGTTTATATAATTTTATAATAAAAGTTTAAATAATTAAAAATATGATCTCTGGACGAATCTTCATTTAATATACCTTTCTTTAATAATCGTATTACAAAGAATCTTAAGGAAAGTCAAAGTAAGTTCTTCACTTTTAATTTATGTATTAAATATTATTCGCAAGTTGATCATTCGTCCAATCATTACTATTTCTTCTATCCACATTAATTTGTCCAGTGGTTATCATTGTATTACTTTTTAAACAACATTAGAATAGAATATGGGAATCAATGTTAGAAGAATTAACGTTGTTTCATGTTGTTTCTTTGACCCAACACGGGTTGCACAGTAGTGTTCATGAAATCACGCAATAAATATTGTGTGGAGACCCACTAGGTCCCATGACATATTTAATAACAATATATTTAAGAAATGGATGTGAATAATAGAATGAACTTACTACGAATTCGCAAATTTATCTCGAAAGGCATTTTTATCGCATTATATTATGATATATCAGCATGTTCGTCCACAATAAACATTTAAAAAAAATCCAAGATACTTCATTATTATTCGCTTTTTTCGCAAAATGTCGTTGGAATTATCTCGATGTGAGTATTCCGCTGCTTCGTTTCATTCAGTAACTACTGTAGGTTAAAACTTATTTGTTAGTTCGTCAAGTAAGTCTTTCTAGAAATGTTCTATATTGCATGATATACATATATCAAATCCTCACATTATATAGCATCTTCACCGTCCTAAGTATATAATCCCATTGAGATAATATTTTCTTGTTCCACAGACCGGGTCTCACGCCCAGCTACATCACCATTGGCTCCATACGCTACGGCGTGCGCGTCGCTGGGAGCAACGGCGTCGGTACTACGGACGCCTCGGCGACGCCACCTTTTTCTACAGGAGGCGCCGGGACGCCCACTGAAGTCGCTGGGCACGAGGCGCCGCCACTCGGAGACGCTTCGAACCATGAGAAGGAGCGCGTGGACGCCTCCACCGACGCCATCACCATGCTGCTGACACCCCCGCCGTCGTCGCCACACCAGCACGTTGGTGGCGGCAGCGGCGGCGACTGCTGTTGCGGCGTCGTCCAGTTCCTGAGCCCCTCCCGCATCCCGCTTCCCGCCGGCGCGCCCGACAAGACACTACCGGCGGCTATTAATAGACGCGGTATCTTTAGCCGCATAAATAGTGGCGAGGTGGCCCGCGTACAGCCAGTGCGAGACGCGCCTTCAGTGTTCCGCAGTACTTTGGAATGGTCGCAGGCGCGCTCGCCGCGCGCGCCGCCGCTCGCCAGCAGCTGCTTCAGTGCCAGTAGCGACGGGCCTCGTTCTGCCACCTCCGTTGCCGATGCGTCGCTACCGCCGCCGCCGCCATTGCCGCCGCGCGATGGTGTGAGCATGCGATACAAGGCAACTGCATCTCCGCCGCCACCAGCTGCAGCGCCTCCACGGACTCCCACCTCCCTGCTACGACGTCGCCTCCTGGTGCGCGCCAAACCCGACCTGCCATCGTACCTCAAGTTCTGCAGTTCGCCTTCTGCGTCCGACAGTGGCAGCGAGAGTGCACATCTTATCACTCCTTCGGCGTCGCGTGACAGTTCGCGCGACAACCTGGCCGAAGACGAGGAGGCGAGCACGGCGAGCAACCCTCGCCGTAACACGCTGGAACGCTTGCAGAAGTTCCGGTGGGGTGGTGGCGGCGACAAAAGCAAGAAGAGTGACAGCGGAGGAAGTGGCGAGCACAAGAAGAAACCGCCGCGCAGCAGTGATAAGACAGAGAGCCTTCGCGAATTGACGCAAAGACTCAAAGCGCATTCAGTAAGCCCTGAACGCAAGAAAGCGAAAGCAGCTGCGGCCGCGGCGGCCGCGGCCGCAGCGTTCACGCGAGATCTAAACCCGCCCCCGAGTATACACGCTGACCCGAGTGTACCTTCGGGGCCCCCGGCACCGCTGCAGGCTAGCGTTGGGGTGGCGCGCAAGGACGCAGCTAACAAGGAAGCGGCCGCGGGATGCGAGGAGGACGCGGGCGGCGGCGCTGCGCCGGCAATGACAGCGATCGTGGGTGGCGGAGGCAACGACCACGCGGTGCCTGGCAAAGATGCGGCCAGTGTGGAGAATTCTGTCAGCCAGACAGCCGCTATGGACTCACTTCGTTCATGTACGAAAGACCTCAGTCCAGTCATCAAAGAAGAGGATATTTTCGAATGCGAGAATCTGCGATTACCAAAACCAGAATCCAGAACGATTGTAGGGTCTTACATTCAACGAACAATTCCCATCAGAAGCGCATCATTCTCACAGGTGGATTTTTCCCCTGCTGACGGCAAATACATCCACTCAAGCGCGAAAACGAGTCCGTTCGCTGTTCTAACGACTGCGGCTGTGAAAAGTGGACTGCCTCTTTCAAATACCTCCGTCATCACGGGTGGTTCACTCACACTGCCACGAAAGCGGCTTCCTGATATCTCAGGTTCCCAGACCGTCAGCCCATCATCATCCACAGCAATAGGTATGGAGGAGCCAACGGGCTCCACACCGTCCGTGGATTCCGCTGTTGGCTCAGATGAGGGATTTGTGACTTCAGATTTGTCCAAAATACCAATAGCAAAACCTAGCGGAAGCGCAGATGTGGGATCAGATTCGTCTCATAAACCATCAGGCGCACGATCTCTCACGTATCCTTTGCACCGACGTGGTTCTCACTCTGATGAAAACATCCCGTATTCATCTATCGATGGCAACGGACTCAAAAGTCTCTACGGTGCGGTGGTGCGTGAACTTCCTGAGGTGTTAGAAGAGAGCGAGCCTTCAGCGTCGGATAGTGCAGCGCCTGGCGACGCGGGTGACATGAGGCCTTCCAGCAGCGCGCAAGCTACAGACTGCTCTGCGGATTTCTGCGCGCCCGACACAGTGTCTCTTTGTGAACCATCATCAACTCCTCCGCCGCGCTTCTACGTGGGCGATGACCTCGAGGACACAGCGAAGTGCGTGAATACAGAGTGTGCGACTAATAACTTAAGTGCGAACGAATCTGTGGCTCGGGAGTTGGCGGATAATGCGCGTGACGAAGAACAAGAGGTGAAAGCAATGAAGGATACAGATGGTGCAGTGTTTCGGAAAAGTAACTCGAGTGACGAGGAGCCATTGTTAAGTGAACAAATCGACAGTGATGGATGGATAGACTCAATGGGAGGCAAAGATGAAAAAGATAAAAAAAGTACTCAAGGGCGGAGATCGAGTGGGGAAAATGATACTGATAATGACGTGTATATAACGCGGTGGCCAGCTACAGAGATCCGTAATTCTAGTCAAAACGATAATGAGTTTGGAGAAAAGGCAGAAATTGAAGTACCTGAAGAAACGAAAAAAGACATAGGTCCCAGCATTTGTGCACAACAGGGAAGCAATGATCAATGGGTTGGCGAACATTCGTCAGAGAAAGTCTCGAACGCACGCTCGGGCGATGACAGTCCGCGATGGTCTGGGGAGGGTGAAGGAGATCGTTCCGAATGGGGTAGTGTGCCTGACGAGGCCAACAGCCCTGACGAGTCGCGTCCGCGTCGACCGCAGTGGATGCCACGCGCCTCTCCGCGTCACGTGTGGCCGGATCGTCCGCGCCTCGTTTGGCAGAGTTCAGACGAGAAAGACGACGAACCTTCTTCCATTCGACCATCTCCTCGTCGCTACCATCCGCTTCCGCGTGCAGACTCTTTCTCCGAGGGCGAGAGTGACCAGGGTGATCGCTACCCTCCCGCATCCTTCCGCGAACACACGTCTTCCCCTTCCTTCTTCGCTCCATCAGACGTTTCGGATTCGGAGAGTCGTGGTGGTACGGAAACACGAAGTCCTCACACACCGCGTCGATACAGCAAGCGACCGCTTCGTGGTCCCTATGGTCAAATGCTTGAAGCGGAGATGAAGAAACCGGAGACTACACGCATCTTCTCGAAGGACGATCTAAAATTCTTGGAGGAGTTTGTCACCCCATCACCGCAGCAGCAACCAGAGATTACCCGCGATAAACAAGCTGCCCGTCCAGCGTCTGCAGATCCGCACGACGGTGCCAATCTTGTGCGTCCTCGCGCGCTTACGACGCTATCATTGGACGACTCCCAGCTGAAGGGTGGGTATGGACGCACGGGTCGATCTGCTACTACTCCACCCTCCCCTCAGCCACGGACATCGCCTAAACGCAAAGTGAGTGCTAACATCCCCTACGCTGCTCCGGACCCCTCTTCGGGCGGGGAGCGAACACTCGTGTGCCATCATCGCACTACGTCGAGTCCGTCTCAGTTAGAGGGTTACGCTCGCAAAGCTGAACGCCAGACGACTGGGAATGGCGTGGCACCGCGTGCGGTCCCCGAACCTACACCTGAGTTGCTCGCCGCTATGCTTCAGGGCAGCTCAGAGAGACTACTGGAAGTGAATGCAGTCACGTCGCCTCCCAGCACTCCTACGCTTCCTGCGTGTCCAGCTACCGTCGCTGCTCCCAACGGAACCTGTGCATCCCCTCAGGTCACCTCCGCCTCCGGCACCGCTGCTGCCACCACAACCGTCAACACAACAACAGTCACCCCCAATGGCAACGCCGTGCAGCACTGGAAGGTAAGAGAAAAGCTTTACATGTACATTTCAGGTGTTAATTGACTTCATTGCTCATTCTGGAATTGTTGAATCAAACGTGTGTATGTTCTACTCTATCCGGAAGTGGCATGGCGGAGACTTCCTGCACACTTAGATGTTCGACAAAACTCCGTAGCATCAACCTAAATAACGCCTTTTCATTAAATACTCTTGCAGGTTTCTGCGACCGGAATCATATAGTATTTGCCCTCCGGTTGGTGCCACTTTGTGGAAGAAACAGTTACGGTTATGCCACGGTTTTCTTCATAAGTAGTTTCTTGATGGGCGGTAACGATGAGAGGAGTTAAATGCGGGACAACCACATAGCGTGTGTTTTGCCATAACTTCAAACCGAAACTCAAGATTAACAGAAAAAAAATTGTATACGAAGATATATGGAAAGAAAAAAAATGAGAATGTAGATTTTTATTGACAGCTAGTAAAATGGTGAATTATTAATTGCTTCTATATAAGAGAGTTTCTATCTGGTTTGCAGATTGAGCCTCAAAGTTGAAAGTTATTTCAGTTCATAATTGAATGTCGAATTTGGTTAATCTGAGTGGAAGCGTTATTAACTTATTAAATACTAAATTCCTAGTATATTATTGTGGTATGAGTTATTGTGGTCTATCGAGATATTTTGGAACCTCACGCGCTAACTTTAATCTTGCGAAGAGTTAAAGAAAAAAAACCCGAACTTTTCTTTGGAATGATATTATTTTCTTCTTGTAGTTTTACGCTTCTATTCGAGGATAGATGCCCATCCCATTTATCAATTTAACTGACAATAATACACTGTATCATAATACGGGTCATATTAATAATTTAATAACAAATTAGTACGAAAATGAATTTCACCGATCTAAGGGAAAGCTAATTTTATCATTTGTGTATTATTATTACAGACAATATATAACGGCAATTGTAAGGGTGTAAAACGCGGACCAGCCAGTTTGCTGACATTTGGGGATCTTTAAAATTATGATAAAACAAATGTTTAACACAGGTCTTACTGATGTTGCTAATCCGATCGTTTAAAACCCTGTGTCGTTGTACTAATACAAAATGTGAGGCTATAACGCAGTCAATTTTTGTACGAAGAAAATTATTTAATGAGAAAAATCTACAAAAAATTTCATTAGAGGACCAAAGACTTGGTAACCTCGTAAAGTCGGGGAATTTTGCGTGTCAGGGGAAAGTCACGTAAATTTGTACAAAGTTAGGCAAATAACAAAAATTTTAATTAAATTTTTATCTAAATAATATCCAAATTGT
Organism: Laupala kohalensis; assembly: GCA_002313205.1. Classification (NCBI taxonomy): domain Eukaryota; kingdom Metazoa; phylum Arthropoda; class Insecta; order Orthoptera; family Trigonidiidae; genus Laupala; species Laupala kohalensis. The sequence goes on along the minus strand of NNCF01131614.1, from coordinate 597,668 downwards.
ATAGATGTATTTACTTTTCAGAATTAAAAAATAACATTTTTATCAAGTCAAATTGAAATTAATATAAAACAGTGCAATTACTTTTATTTATGCCTATTTACTTTCCTTCTTTCCAATGTCAAAATTTTCGATGCCCGTATGAAAAATATTTTGTAAAATGTGCGAAGGAAAGCTGAAGAATTAGACTTAGAAATAAAGCTACTCAAACAGATTGGATAATAATCTATTTGGATTATTATCTAGATAATTGGAGCATCGTATTATTTATTATATGAGAATTTTTAACGATTACTTGATGTTTATGATAATTTATTTTATTCGACGTTAGTAAGTTTAAAATTTATATTTAGCGTGATATACACTCACAAATAAACTTGTCTTGGCACTTTTTGTATTATTTTTGTTCAGTTTTGAAAATTGTTACACTTTATTGATCATTTTACAATTAAACAGTTATTGTCAACGTGTAATAGAATGTGTTCCACAAGTTTTTTGCAAATCAGTTTTCATAATATGTCAGGGAAAAATTTAACTATTTTCTTAACAATGTGGAAAAGTCAGGGATATATTTTGTAGAAAGAAAGGTGTTCACTGTCCAATGAAATTTCGGAACTATACCGTATGCGAATATATTATTATTTGGCGACAGGAAGAGGAATTTTAAACTAGGTATACTCTATTTATAATTGTGGTTGGAGATTGTCTCGGATATCCTTAGTAATATAATACAATGTAATGTACTACGATGTAATGTACAAAGTAATGTAGTGACCACGAGGAAAAGTAATACATTTGGATACTCTTGTTATAATACTTATATTACGTAGAGTTTACATTTCGTCCTAAGTGTTGGGACCTCATATGTAATAAAATACTTGAAAGGTTTAATATAAAGATTGGATAACATATTATTTTTGTCTCAAAATACATGGGACGAAACGTAAGCTGCATTTGTCACAAAAAGTATGTCTGTTCTCCAACCTTTATGTTATACCTTTTTAGTATTTTATTACAATATCTCCCAACACATGGGGTGAAACGTAAGCTGTGGTAATATAAGTCAGTCTCAAAATTCATAATTTTTCTTCATGGTCACTGTACATTACACTGTACTATACTCTATTTAGTGTGCCATTATTCATTGAATTCTCACTAGTAGAAATCAGAATAGAATTGCGCTCATGTATATCCAAGTTAGTGTTTGTGCCGTTTTGACCTTGTGCTTGGAAAAGGAGTCAACAGACGGCCTTGTTATGCCGCGATACGTGCAGGATGTGTGCTGCAGTCCTTCCGTTGCAATTTACGTCCATTCGATACACGTGACTCGCGAGTGTACAAGTAGATTGTAAGCTGGCGTGTAATACAAGCTGAAAGAATTAGGTTTTAAACAGCAGCAGCGTTGTAGTTGGGTTAATCGACATTCATATTGGACTATAATCGTGATATGTGAGATAGTTTGGAGTAATTAGATTTATGAAACATACGTGACACACGAACACACCTGTTGCATTTGTAGATATGAGTAATGATGTACGTGCGAGCATGTTGCAATGCTCATGGGATTATTCTATTCCTTTGTTGTGCTATGAAGAGATGAGTTTGATTAACTTCAAGCAAATAAAGTATAGTATTCATCCATATTCATTGTGACCATGAAATGGAGTTTTTCTTGTATTGTGATTAATAATTGGTTGCTTGATATATGCAAATAAATTTATCTCTGGCCGTATTCTGATCTGTTTTTAAATGTTGCTTAATTTTCAAAAATCTTCACGAGTATAATTCTCCATCTTCTTTCTGTACCACAGAATATACCCACTCAATTCATCTAGAATGATAAGTAAAATTACAAATTAATAATTGGTTTTAGTTTTCAATTCATTGTCTGCGTTGGGATACAGTTGAATGAAAATATTTTGGGTATAGATGACGGGATGAATGACTAGAAAGGTATTCAGTTCCCATTCTTATCTTGTTTGTTTTGACAGACTTACGTCCTCAAAACAAAGATGTTTCGACTTCACATCTTGTACGTACAAGTGCAAACCTTGTACTTGAGTCAGTGCAATATAGACTAGGAAGTAATTGTTGTTTAGGAATGTTTCAGTTTTTTTGTTGGTTAAGGTCTCACCTAAATATTGATTTAATGGATAATTTCCTTTTTTCTCCTTCATTTTTCACTTATTTTTGTCATGCATTATTAAAAAATAATAATCAGAACTATCGGTATTTATATTTCAGCTATGAGAGTAGTCACGAAAGCTGTGCAGATTTTTGACCCAGAATGTCGATCTCATTTCAATCGCTTTCAACTAGAGTATGAAAACAAAGCTCTTGTGGACTTTGTAGCCAGATATCGAACCTATATATTGCATCCAATTTTCCACTAATTTCTCATTTTCAATACATAAACCCGGACTGTTGTAGCACTATCTCTGACACGCCAGATGAAATAGGCGTGACCGGAATGATTGATTTAATACGGGCGAGCTGTAACGAGGTTCGGTAGCGACTAATGGTAAACTCTAGACAGAATGATCCATCGACCATGAAACGTTCTATCATTCATTAAACTTGATCTGTTTTGTCGGTCGGAAATTTGTGAAGGTTTAACGACATTGCTTACACCAAATACAAAATTTATGCGAGTGTATGGTTCCACTCATGTGACGGCGGATTTAGCTAAAGCAAATCGAGTCAATGTGCATCGTGAATTTGCATTCACCATTATTTCGATTATTTGCTTTTATTGGTGGAATAAATGGAGCTTTTATTGAATACTGCAGTGAGATGTTCACTTCCTGATATGAGGAGGATATCTTGTATATTTATGCATTAGAGTCGTAGCATTATTTATTTTCTTCCCTTCGATAAAGTTGAGATACGACGATGTTCCTTCTTTCCTCTTCCCTTCTTCGAAGGTGAGAGATGGGATGAAACCGTCGTGGAATTGGCAGGAAAAATGGTTCCTGACCATCTGTCTTCCCTGAGGGGATCAAACATGTACGACATGAAGGGTGAATGATATTGAGTATACGAGGTGCAGGAGCGGATCTTCAGGAGATGGACCTTCAGGAGATCACTTTAAACAACATGGCTTCCAGTGTATAATGATATTTTTTTCAATCTTTAAGACCCATAAAAATGTTACGAATGAAAAGTTGAGGACGAAGCACTGATATTCGAAAATGGTTACTGATAAGATTGTCATTTATAGCTAGTTAAGTATTATTAATATAAATATAGTAACAAATTCCACAAAAAATTAAAATATTTACTACTTCAGCTTTGAAAATGTAAATCAAAATGATAATGTACTTAGTTGATAATTAGTGTACAGTAACTATAAAATAAATAATTAACCATTAAAGCTGTTTTACCGAAAAAATATTAAAATTAAACAATTAATAAGTGAAAAGTTTGTGTAATTTATATAATTATATACTGTAATTTTACCGAAACAGTTTTTCCTGAGTACGCCCTAATGAGGTTATTTGTACGGTGTCGTGTCGAAATTCTTCGCCATTCCCTATTGTGGATTGGTAATTGCAACGGAACGTTTCTTCAGTGTGTTTGATTTTGTTTATATCATTCAGTCATTCACATGCTTCTTTGCTCTTTAATTGAACTGGTCAGATTTCGTTCTGTATCATGAGCTCAATGATCGTGCTACGAGACTATTGTATACTGAGAAAACTTGAAATAACGGACATCTGTCAACTGTCAAGTGATGACGTCCATTGCTCTAACTGTGAGCGAGTCATTTTCACGGAAATATCGATTCACAAACCATTTTATGAATGGATCCCGTACTGACGTCACTGAGCGAGTGCCGAGCTGTCTTGCCGTCGTTGGTTTTGGGCGCAGTCCGCGGATCTAAAAGTAGTTCGTTCTGTCTCCGCGCCGCCTCAGTTCTGCGCATGCGCGGATATTTGGGCGTGTATTGGTCAGGTTCAGATTTTGCGTAAAGTTTGCGAGAAAAGAAAAATAACGTATTTCTTGGAAAATATTACTATTTCCGTCACCGAACCTCACACCGATAACTATTCTTTTTCCCGTGGAAAAATGACGTGAGTGAACGTCAGAATGAGGTTTCCTGGAGAATAAGTCAAATTTAGTGAAATGTTTTAAACTGCCTTGAGCACAAAGGTAATACGCTCTTGTTCGTGAATCGTATTGCGTTCTTCGAGTTTTTATTGTTTATCTACGAAATATGTATGGTACAGAAAGTTATTTTATGTTTGGGTTGTATTGGGAATCGGATATATTTCTCTGATGACGTTGGAGGGAAGGACACGGAGGAGCAGATTCGAATAGAGAGAAGTTCGAACTCCGGAGTGAGGGAATCTATTCTTAAATACAGAACCTCCTTCTTGTGTTATATTTTGGTGATAATATTGACTGTGGGACAATGCATCCACAAAATGAGCAAAAGACTCACCTTACTCTTCACATTGTCGAAATGGTATGAATAAATATAGCCTCCGAGATATATTTAGATTCTCATTTTAGATCTCCAGTTTCCTGTTCAACAAATGCCTCAGGCAATGCAGCAGCTGGCTAAAGAACGCGCGTAATCCATGAATTAAACTAAATTTTTCTTATAGGTTTTTTGAAGGATTAAGGTTAGGAGCAATCTTTTCTAGAAATGCGGAATTTGAGAATTAGTCTTTAGATTTTTGTTTTTCTATTTGGCCTCATTTTCAATATTATAATTAGTATCAAATCGAAAACAGTTTGGCGGAAAACTAGCTCTTTTCTGTTCTGTGAATGTTTGTAACTGTGTTATTTGAACAGGAAGCTCTACATGAAAGATTATAAGATGCAATTGTTTCTACCAGTTATGTATGTCTACCAGTCTGCTTGGTCACACATTACTCGAAGTTACGAGAGCTGACGATGCCAGGAAAGAACTCATCCTACAATGAATAACTGGCACATACTAGCAATTTCAATTTATTTTGGATTGTATTACCAGTAATAACACACCAGTGGATTCTTCGATCATTAAATGACTTAGTTTCATGCAACTGATTAGAAGTATACCCTTTACATACGTGTCTAGTTTTATATCATGAAGTATAAAGTTGATCGAACAATGCGAATAATATAATACCATGCCATACTCTTGATGTGTTAACGTTCTCGTGCCCAGATAAACATAGAAGTATCTGGCATTTTCATCAGGGGAGTGAATTACGGGGAGGGAGATAAAGGGAAATCATCCTTTTCATCGTAATAAGGAATTGTATATTCTTTAATTAATATAATGTATATTTAAAAAATGATTTATATGTACATATGATGATGTTTACTATTCTCTAAAACATTTAAGTGAGACAACCCACAAGCTATAACTGATTGCTATCTTAAAAATTCTGAGTTTCCTCCATATTCTGTTCACCCTCCTCAAAAAATGGCACACATTTGCATCACTCGTCTCCGCTTATGTTGGGTCGTTGAGAGGGCGATGTAATTCTCCTTAGAAGAGGTTGTTTTAAAAAACACATTCCAGACATTAAGCAGACATTCTCGATACAAACAAGATGTCACACTCGTCTAATATCCAGAGATCTGAACTATGTATTAGTTAAAATGCCTGACGTGATGTCAAAACATGTATGATGGAGTAGGTCACGCAGCGTTTTCGGATGGTTTAACTAGCGAGGTTGAAATGTATCTTTCCTACCATTTTGTAAACTAAACACACTCTCCTCTCCAGACACATTTCTTTTGAAGTTTTAAATATCGAACAGTCAGATATTTTAGACCTCAATTTTACGAAGATGTTACTTTGTTGCATGTATATTTTGCAACCAACATAAATTTCCGTAAGCTGAAGAACATTGTGAATACTGTTTCTTAGAAAATAATAATTTGTTGCTGTTAAAGGTTCTACATTTAGTGACAGTTATAGAATATACGACCAAAAATATTTTTTCAAATAATAGTTATAAAAATATTTATTATTACTATTAATACATAGTCCAGTGATTTTCGTGGAAAAGTCGATCTCGTGGAATCCATGTTACCAGCACAATGTGCCAACTGCTAACTTATACGTCATGAATTATCACATTAGCATTATCGTATCGATTTCGTAGGGGTTTGTATGTAAAAGGGTTCTTCCTTCAATTATGTACCCGTACGTTATTGAAATCTTCTGTGGAAACAATGATACCGCTGCATAGCTACGACGATATGAGAGACAATTCTAGCGGTTTATGATTTAAAGCGTGATAAAAATCTATTTATCGTCGTTCTTATGATACCAAAAAAAGATATCGATTTTCTGATACGCGACTAGATTAGGACTGAGTTGCTGGCGTTGTATGCTTTGCTGAGGTAACTCATCCATNATATATATATATATATATATATATATATATATATATATATATATATATATATATATAATGAGGTTCCACGAACCGTATTTGTTCCCACAAAACGAATATCAATGTATTATTGTAATCAATGTCTAGACGAATTATAGTCTCAATTCTCTATAGATTTCATTATATAATAATAATAATGATGATGATGATGAAAGTGTCGTTATTTCGGCGAGACAGAAGGTGTGCTCTTCTGTATACCCATTTAAAACATTTACGTTTTAAAATACAAGATGAGAATTGGATCTTATTTTACATTTAACATTATCATTAAGCGAGAAAAATAATATTATAAATATAAATTATTTTGTAGAAATTAAATTCAAGGGAAGTTACTGATTAAAGAAAGCTAATATTTTGCTATTGCATTTACTTCTCTTAAAATCACTCTAAAAAAACCATCATTACTGTCGAGTTATGCACATTTCAACACTCACGATTCAACTTTTCTACCTGCGCGGCGGAGGTTCAAGCTATGGTGTAGTGGGTGGTAGTTCGCAGTGTTGGAAAAAGAAATAGTTAGAAATAGGTAGAAAAGTTGAATCATGCGTAAGTTGAATGATGCGTGAAATGTGCGGACCCCATTATTGTCACTCTATGCTGGTCATAAATAAAGGTCATGAGTGGATATCTCTCTCGAAAGAATTAACAAAACGAAAGAGCTCCTGTTAAGACATTAAAATTATGTGGACTTCATTTGTTCACATGAAACAAGTCCCTATAGTATACAAGACCCTACCATCATATTGAGTTTAAATTTTGCTCAGGAATACTAGAGTTATGAAGTTGCCATTATACAAATGGAATAGAAAAATTGGCTAGGAATTACTTTCTGTTTTGGAATAGAAAGCAATTACGAAAATTTAATTTTGTGTCTGGCAAACGAATTCCATTTTAAATGTTGTGAATAAGATATGCATTAAGTTCTGAAAAAAACTTTTAGAAATGAAACTATATTTTTGCGTGTTTTGAGTAAAAACGACTATTCCCTTTATTTACCAATTTAATCGTATATCATAAAAAATATACGACAATATAATGTTTTTAGATCATGGGAAAAGCGGTTGTAATAAAACAATTTGATGAAAATGTATGAGCGGAACATAAAATGTATAAATTTCTTTTATATTTTTGTATTTTTATTAAATGAACGTGACATCTGACCATTAGATTGAACAGTATTGTTTTCTGAATTGTGTTTTTGTGCCACGTATCTTAAGAAAATTATCAACTTGGCAGCATTTCATTTCTGTGAAGTTAAATTGCAACTTACCAAGATATAAAAACAAACTTTGGAAACCTATGTATGGATCGAAACAAAGACGGAAGAGTCTGTATAATTTATGGATGAGCTGATTAACACAATTGCGTAAAATTGGATTATAATCAAAATACATTTCTTTCCTTTTAGTCCATTTTCGTTATGTATAAGTTACACGTTTTCCTCGTTCTTTTACCTCTATCAAATTAATAGACGATAAGAGTTTACCGACAGAAAATAGATTGTTGCCCCGAAATATTTCTCGAATACTTTTTAAATTTATTCCTGTCAAAATGTAAACCGTAGGTGACTCTTGGATTCTTCATTATTTTTAAAGATATTTGCAGTGAAGATATTACAGTAAATATATTGCTTATTTTCTGTACCACGGAATTTAGTTATTTTTCTCTTTGGAACAGTGTTACACTTTTTATTTGTTGAGAAAATCATAAAATAGTGTATTATATGCTTTTTACCCTAGCTAAATATCGTAATTTAAAGTATATGGAATCTTGTAAGAGACTTGATTATGTTCGTCGAATCGCATGAGTCGAACATGATTATAATTGCTCACTCTGTTAACCACTTCATCTTTCCGCTTAGTTTACCTTTTCTTTCGCGTATAGTTCATGAGTTGCGTATAGTTCTTTACTTCTTGGGGATAAGATCTTTCTGCTGGCTTATCTCCTATTTCTCCATTTCCGTAATGGTCGTTGACCTCTTTGCGCGTATGTGATTTTGTTTGAGAGTGCTGGGTATTTTAGGAGATTGTGTTGTAGCCTGGAGAGAGAAAACGCGATTCGAAAACGTATCCTGTGTGTATGTTGTGGCGAAGATTAATACTAGCTTGGGTACAGAGTTGTCCGATGTTCTTCGTCGGCTGATGTTGAGAAAGTGAGAATTTATTGACATAAGTTTTCTGACTCGACATATAAATAAAGAAAATAATAATGTACAGCCAAAACATAGTCAAAATGTACTATGTGCTTTTCTGGGGCTTTGCAAGCAACATATTGCATTTTTTGCCTTTGTTTCATAGATTGAACAAAATAAATTAGCACATTGCCCTCCAAGTGATCATTCGTAGTTTTTAACTGCTCTTTCCGACCATTAAATTGAAAATGCCACATTTTGATGTTGTTTGGTAGTGAAGAATACTAATTGTTTGTTTATGATGAAGTTACACAAAATGCCTTTAAAATGGTATTTTTATCTGCAGATATAATTATTTTATTTCATATTTTTCATATCTTATTTGTTTATAGCGAAGGTAAGACCATGAGGCATGCTGTTCCTCACGAATCACACGAATCAGACTACGGTATTGGGAAGGAAATGTCAGGCTATAAGGGAATATAAGGAGTGAGCTCACACCAAGGAGTACACGTCTGTGAGCTCACACCAAGGAGTACACGTCTGTGAGCACACCACGCCTTGGAGGCCGTGGGGATCAAACATGCGCACTCCCAGTTGGGGGAATGTCGCGAGCTAGAACACTATCGCAACGGACTTTCTATGTTCAATTTCCTTACGAATATGTTTAGATGAGTCTAGGACAGTGGTTTCTAAACCAATTGACACCGTTATTAGAGTGACTCTTAAAAACTCTTTTAAAAACAATACAGAAATTTGAGTGATTGGTGGTGACTTCTAAAATATATTTTCAAAAATTTAAAATTTTATAGAAGTCTTAATTTAAGACAAAACAATATGGGAGGGTGCCACGATCGAAATGTATTTATATAAAAATTTATTTATACCTTACTCATTTATCAATTGTACAAAAATTCAATATTTAAATTTTGAAGAGGAGAGAAGCTATAAACGGAGACTCATATGTCTTCATCGCCCCTCTGGTGGCTCAGGTGGCAGTGTACTTGCTTTTCACTAAGTCATCCCGGGTTCAATTAGGTGTGGCTAGAAAAATTTGTATCTTTTCACATGAATGTCTCAGTTTATATAGCTGTGACTACTGAAAAGTGAACCCTCCTTCCTCTATCCAGCTCCTCCTAGTATCAATAACTAACCACTTCTACTAACCCTCCACGTGGGCCAAGTTGTTAGTAAACCCAGCTAAGCGGTCCACCTACTAACAATAGCCTACCACCCAACTCCTACCTCCTATTGCTCCATGTAGCTTCAATAGTTCGCTACGTTTCCCATTTACAAATACTACAATGGAATCTGTCTTCAACAAATAGTCCTTTAAAAACTTTTGTTATGAGAGTGAAATTATATCTTATGTTGTATTTCAACTACTAACAACAACCTTCTGGTAATTTTATTGTTGTTGAGATTAAATTAACATACCCTGCTTTCAAAACGCCCACTAAATATTTGATGCTTATCAAAGTATTACAATTTTTTAGCATTGTAATTACATGTGTAAGAGTAAAAGAAGCAATTATTTTTTAAATTTAAATAATTATGTATAACACCGAAGTTCATTTAGAAAACTATATTGTATATAAATAATTGAAATCCTACCACCATTTATGGACGAAAAATATTTTTATTTTTTGTGAATAGCTCACTACGTTTCGACATGGATTTACGCCGTCGTCAGGTGATCAAGTAATAACAAATTATATCAATAAACATAACAACAGAACAAACGAACATGATATAAACAGAAAAATATAAATCCAAAATATGTTTACAAAAAAGCAGAAGCACAAACATGTTATAATATTGTATTGTGTAAACCATATAGTTTTTCAGTGTCTGTGCGTAGATTTAAACTCCCGTGTGTATGTTTTATAAATATCATTTCTGATATACAACGTTTGTAATAATTAGCTTATATATCCAAAATTAATATATTTTCCCAATCCACCCAGTGACCATTATTAATGCAATGTGATGTAACTACACTTTGTTCTACTGGTTTTAAATTTCTTTTGTGCTCTTGTTTTTTACCCTCTTTTTGTTTGACCTACGTAGCTAGCATTACAATCTTTACATTTATTTTTTATATTGTATATACTTATATATTTTAACTATCAGTTTCTAGTTTATGATTTTAGTTCAGGCTTGGGTATAGAAGAAGTATTTGGAATTATTTCATTTAAATGAAAATGTAATAATCGAATATCTTCCCAACCCAAGACGTACCTTTAATAAGAAATAGATGAAATCCTCCAAGATGATCACATATAGAACCCATTTTCTCTGAACCTGAAACAATCTGTGAATGAATACTTAACGAAAGCTGCATAATACGGTCTCTGAACTATCTCTCCCACACAAAACTGGAGTTGCTCATTTCGAAAGAGAAGAAAGCGAGAGGGAGTAGTGCGGAAACATGCAATTTGCCTTCATTTATGCTCAGCTCCCAAGAGAAGGTTGGTCTCTGGCCTCCGCGGTTGAGGAGTTATAGTCATCGCCCTGCTTAGGTGCGTGCGTAGTTNTATATATATATATATATATACTTTGTGAAGAGTACATAACTGTTATGAATGTGTTATGAATTTAGTCAATTGAGCATTTCGTAACTCACGAACAAGTCCTTACGAATATTATTTATTATTTACCTGACGCTTTGACTTGTTAGGACTAAATTTTTAAATAAATTAGTCAAGTAGCGTCTTTTCTTAATGTAATTTTTAAATTCTGTTATCTCGAAAAGGAAAAGGTGAAAATTATAGAAAACTACAAACACATATTTTAATGCTTTAACGTATGATACTTTATTTGTGTGATCTGCTCAGTCGCAGAAAAGGAACGAAACAAAATGGGACATTTGCATATACGATGTACGTGGGTCCTTTCTCACCTCCGTCTTCATCACAATTTTCGTCCTAGCGTCTGAAAATTAGCATTATGTTAGAATTTGTTTGAATAAAACTATAGACAGCCTCTGAAGATATCCCGAATTCAATTTCAAGTTATTAAGATCTTCGATTTCTTTCTGTGAACTATATAAACAATTTGACAAAATATTCCATCCCACACAAGAAAAGATTTCGTCCACCAGTCATCGCTTATTGGTGCAGAAAGTAATTTCTTTTGACCTCATGGCACAAATTAACGATGATAGATGGATGAAATCTTTTTTTTGGGGGGGGGGGGCTTAACGGAAATTTTTTGTTGTTTGTGATAAACAATCTGTCAACATCACACGCATTCCTACAAAAATATTATATGAATTCAAATTTAACGGACCTTTGCTGGTTATCGCTTATTCATCTTATTGATGAAATCCATAGGACAGCCTTGTGGCTCCACAAAATAGTTGAACAGTTTCCAATAATCCAGGAGAAATAAACCATTCGGTACCTCCCAAGGACAGTCAGATTGAAGTGTACAAGACACTTCCGGAATAAATTTGTGAAAGAAAGGTTATGGTTATCTGATATCGGAAAATCGGGAGAAGAAAATATGCGTAGGGAATCTTTTACGAATACGGAATGTTGGGGTGTCCGTGTCTAGATGATAGTAAGCCGAACTGTGAACGTTAGGAAGGTTCAAATCATTGCAGAATTTGAGAAAGGTATTCCTCCAATAGAACGAACGAAAGTCTGAATACAACATTTCATTTCTGATGAACCGTGGTACATTTACATCGTTTATTCATGGAGGTTAATCCCGATATGAAAACAATTATATTACAGAAAATTCTTTAGAAGATAGTATTTCATGTCGATCTTTAACGTACAATGACCCAGAATCCACAATATCCAGGGTTTTGAAGAGGGTGTAGTGGCTGGGCAAAAGTTGACCACATCCGTGTGAGTTGACCACATGAATGAGCGACCGAGAGATATATCAGTCAACTAGAGTCTGTGGTGGGTCAGTGCGTTTGGACATGGTGTACGAGTAGTTCATAGTATTATCTGCACAACAAGAATCATTAAAGTCTAATACTATAAGATAATTAGAATTATGTTCAACTTGCACTACATACTATTTTTTTCATGAGATATCTACAAAACGCAATGTTAATTTTTAAAACCGACGATAATATTTTCATGTACAAAACTGACTCGCTTAACTAAGACGTTGCTTGCAACCCTGTCTCACTTCGGTCTGTCTTCGCAAAATGCATTCCAAACAGATGTCTCTCTCTCATTATAAGTGGCTTGTCCCTGACTCTACCAGTAGTTTTATAGACTTTACATCTTGTCCAAGACGGATTAAATCGCATTAGACCCCTTCAATAACCTAGTAATTATTGGGAAAACAGAATTTCAGTGTTGGAAGTTTGGAGGAGCAACCGCCTATAAAATGACTTCCCCTATAAAACGCTTGTACATATGAATAGTCAAATGAAGTGATTTAGAATGAGATACTGCGAAATTTTCGTAAATTATATCAGCGTTCTACACCCCATAGAGTTGTATCAGTATTTTTTAAATTGTCTTTTCGCTGGGAGGTGACAGAATGAGTAAAAAAATGAGAACTTCTTCTTTCCAAATAAAGACTTCTGTTCATGTCATGCCACATGCGCTCATCCGGTTGGTCATCGCGGGCGTGTTGTGACAGCGGGAGGCGACATAGAGGCGGGCGGACGCGGGCGCGCGTGCTAGAAGGCCTGCTGCGTTATCGCTCTGTTGCGGAGCGACAAGGCGCGACGCTGAGTGGCGCTGACGGCGCGTCTGGTGCGATACGCTACCCTGCGCACCCTCACCCCCACTCCTTTTAGGAACAAAAGATCTGGACAGTTTCTCGGAAATTGGGTCCGACCACAGCTGTATTTGCAACTTGTGGTTTTTGAGGACGTTGAATCGACAAGACTTGAAGTCTTCGGTTGAGCTACTAATGTTGTTCCCGAAAGAATGAGTATGGAAATACCGATGCAATTATTCATATCATTGAACAATGTAATTATTATTTATTAAAAATAAGTTTTGTTGTGTTATAAATGCCTAAGACGAGAAGGACGTAGCGAAGGAGAAGGGTGTGTACCATGTTAGTAGTGTATTCGTCAATCGGGAAAAGGAAATACACCGAAGAAGTCTTTTGCGACTTAAACATGTTCTTCAGATTTTGATGATAAAATATTCATAATAATTTTACAACCTTAAGTGTGCCTTTATTTACAACACTATGAGCGCGTGAGGCATAAACATAAATGAAAAAACAAANAATCGTTCACTCCAAATTAATTTTTGTTTCCTTTCAAAATTTCTTTTAATATAACACTGTTGTATTCTTTAACCCTCAAACACACGCGCTGGCGTAGAATCCACCCCATAGCTTTGTTTTTAGTTTGTTATTTAATAAATTTCATTCCGTTCGCCGTTTAACTCTGTGTACTTTTCTGTCTCCACCTCCAACTCAATTTAATTCAATATGACATTTTATTTACAATATTTACATTTCAAATTACATGTGGCGAGGCTTCAGTCCCTTTGCCTTATTAAACCCTCTAATGCCGTGGGCTGTCCGTTAAATGCCCTGGTATTCACTCTCAATGAATTGTTCAGTTGCGTCTACATTTTTCATAGAAAGGTTGATATTTTTATATCCTGCTGCCGTAATATTAAATTTAGTTATGCATGGATTTATTTATTTTAATTATTATTATATTATAAACTTTTGGCATACTGTAATAGTTTCTTAAATCTGAAATAGGTGCAACTGACTAATTTATTGAGCACCGTTGGGAACCACGGAAAACCAACGGTCAGGACTCCAACTCAGTACACTGAGCTTTAAACGATTTTCGCACACTTACCCTCCCGTCAAAGAGCCATTGTTTACTGGGGGGGGGGAGGGTTGATCCACCTCGCGCGTGTGTTCTCGTTACAAAATACTTCCAGTTGCCACAACATTCTGAGGCCTAGAAGGATGCGTCACTTTTTAGACGTTCACCCTCACATCTTGGTCAGTAACCCTATTCACCTCCAGTAGGGTTGCTGAGAGGCAATTCTACTTTCTCAAAATAAAAAGTGATACTTTTTCGACGTGGCAGCGCCTTGAGGGCCTAAAGAATTTCGTTATCAGAACGGGAGTATCATTCGCACATTTTAAAGTGTTTTATTGTGTTTAATATTTTTATTAATTCAGTATTTTGAACTTGTTACTTGATTTTTGAAGCTGGTAAGTGTGCATGTTCGATAACATAGGTTTATTGAAGAGTACGAGAGAATCTTGTTGGATAGTGGGATGGAAACTTACAAAGAATCTGTCTTGATTGATCAAAACCCAGTGTTCAAAGTCAGGAAATTACATGAATATAATATAAAATTACTTTCACTTTATGACAATTCTGCAGGGATGTATGGTGTTTGATGCCCCATGAAATAAGACATAATCAAATATCACAAATAAGAATAGCTGAACGCAGTCTAACACCGCCCGCGTGGGTGTCTCCAGACCAACGGGAAGAGCCAGCTCCTCACCGCATTGTTGCCACCCGACAACAATGACTCACTGCATTGTTGCGAGCGCTGGCGGCAGGCATCTGCCACAGATGTAACAAGTTTATTTTTGCAACAGTTTAAAGTCTATCTTACGTTTTTTTTCACTTTTATTGAAAAAAAATTGGTACATTTTGTGTGCAATTTACTTCAAATTTTTTAAGATAAAACATTAGTTTTACGAAACTAATTATTTGTTTTACTCTTCCTGTAACAAAAAAGCGTTTTACAATTCCGAAAAAAGAAGAGGGTAAAAATATATAGTAGTTTTTCTTCACAAGTAGCATAAAGTTAAAAAAAAAGTGCTGTTCATAGATTTAGTTTTGCAATTTAAAAGATGGTTTCCAGCATGTTAGTAATAATAAAATTGCATTACTAAAATGTTTCTCTTTGTGATAAAAAAATTGTGGTATGAAAACTAAAACAAATTACTTCATTTAAACAACATTTACAATGAAGTGGAATCCACCCCGCGCGTGTGTTAAAGTTCCAGTTTTTGGCGCGTGTGCTTGAAGGTTAAGAATTTGACTAAAAGTTTACTTAAAACGGCTGGTGTTTTCTGGTTTGATTTGAATGACACAAATTTGATAACAAAAATAACATATTGGTTTACCATTTTGTAAACCAGCACAAATATTTCAGAATCCATGTTTAGTTGTTAAAGCGAGGACAATACATTTTAATACGAAACTTCAATATGAAAATTAGTCCATGTAGTACAATTCGTATAAAATTAATGAACATGTTGCGTAACCCGGAAACGAGTATTCCCTGGCAAGACACGTTACCAGTCACATGGGGTGGGTAAACTTCGACGATGCACCCTGGCACACTTCGGCGCGACTGTATGACGGACTAGAACGAGAAAAATTTAGAACAACAAATCTCCGTACTCCAGGAAGGTACTTAGCGTAACAACAGGGTTACAATATCACTTTTCTTGCAGCAACATGCACATTCCCATCAACTCCAATCAAGGATCGAAAGGCAGGGAATATTTCAGCACTTTATTCCTATGATAAGAACCGAAGTAGTTCGGTA
The DNA here is from genome assembly GCA_002313205.1 of Laupala kohalensis. Taxonomy (NCBI): domain Eukaryota; kingdom Metazoa; phylum Arthropoda; class Insecta; order Orthoptera; family Trigonidiidae; genus Laupala; species Laupala kohalensis. Next base: position 581,607 of record NNCF01131614.1, on the reverse strand, counting down.
AGTTTTATAATATACCAACAAATTTATATTTAATAAAACAAAAAAAGTTATTCTGAAGTACGTATAATTATCAGTTTAAAGATTATTCGGGAAATGTTGTTTATAAATCGTAAGTATTAAAATAACACAGAATTCGAGATTTATTATTTCAATAGACGAGCTCCAACAGGAGACTAGAGAGCCTGTATAAAGTATCTGCCTCTACCCGAAGGAGAACCGGAGAAAAATCGGGATCAGGATGGAGTTACAAAACTAATGTAATACACAACCGTGCCAAGGTTGATTACACATGAAACTAAACTTATATGAATAATAGGACACAACACAAGCATGCAGGAAATATTTTTGAAATTGTCATTAGTTATTTTGAGAGTACTACAGCAATGGTGTGATAAAATACAAAACGAATTTAACTTTTATTAAAATCAATAAAGTCCTCCAAATTGTTTCCTAGAGTTTGCTTGCCAATAACCCATCAGAACTATTGCTCTCAACCGTATGCTCACGCGCTTGTCTCCTGCAATCGTTCGCAATGACCACGCTTTGATCACCCCTGTTCGTGGGTGGACGTAAGGGGTTGGGCCAGCGCAGGCAGTACCTTTCATTCCAATAAGTGCCTGCAGCAGAACCAAAGCTAACTTTTGCGTCCGTAGCACAGCAGGCCACTGAGCCCCACAGTTTGTTAAGAATGTATCCGCTGCCTGCATCCGCGGAGCATGTGATTTCCCCGAAGGAACCCCTGCTCTCTGTCGTTCCTTGCATTATAGAGTGCGGGCCAATCGCTAGAAGCTCTTCATCAGCTCCCTTCTAGCTTGCGAGGATGGTAGTTTTCGAAGTCGAGTGCGGATGCAAACTTCGTGGAAAAGGTATAAAACATGCGCCTTATTTATTGGAAGGAACGATTCCGTTTACAACCGTGCTACTGCACTTCATATCGCAAAGTTATTGATGACAGCAGTAAACGATTTGTTCTGAATTTTATGTACTAAAGAAAGAGTTTCCAGCTTTCACATCTACTGCTCCTCATCATTGAATGCAAAACAAGAAATTGACCGGAGGGCTTGTAAGAGATCGTTACGATGTCGGAAGACAAATTGATATTATTACCTAACATGCAACTGGAAAGCCATTCATAGTAGAATACTTCTATTGAATTCATGACAGAATTAAAGTACCTTCGGGCCTGACGATATGTATCTGAAAAAAAAAATCATGCTACTCCTAAATATTGAGCATGGTATATGGATTATTATTTCATCATATTGTATAGATAAAAATTGACTAGATTGATTAAAAATTGGCAAAATGTTATAACCAGTATCGAAGACTAAATTAAAATTTTCAGATATTTTTTCTTATTCATTTCTAAATTTACCATGTAACTTTTTAAATCTTTTTCAAAAACCTTCTAAATGAAAAATTAATTTTAGTGAAAGTAGTATGTATTATTAATATTAGTGGGTGCTTTACTGATATATCATTGACAATGATCAATGACAAGGAATGGAAAGGAATATTAAAGCAGTTGGAAAAATGTAAAACGTTTACTTTTATCCCATAATTTCATGTGTAAAGTTTACTTTAAATTTTTTGAAGTAATTGATATATTTACAATTTTAGATTATCAAATACTAGTTCCAAAATTGCGCGTGTGTTCGTTTGATGTAATGAGGATAAATAAATTGTCACTTGTGACCTTACTTTGGACGATCACAATATATCTTTACTGTGGTTTACTTCCATCGTGTTTCCAGATTGGAGTTGTCGTCAGGTGCGAATTATGACAAGAAACATTAACGTAACAACAAAACAATTGCAAATAATATTAAACGATAATTTTTTACTAAAATATGTTTACAAAAAAAGCAGAAATCACACAAATATATTATGAAATTATATTGTAAATACTCGATAACTTTTCTGTGTCAGTGCGTAAATTCAGACTCCCATTTGTGATTTTTATAAATATCAATTCAGATATGCTAGGTTAGTAATAATAAACTTCTTTGTCTAATATTAAAGTGTTATCTTGATTATATAATGATTGAAAATTGAAGAATGACGTAATAAGGTTTAAATGAGGACGTACAGATATCAGGAGAGATTTTAAGACGACCAGAACGTGCTGTCGACCCCAAACGCGGAGACGAGCCAGTAAGGTTTGCGGCAACGTCCGAGAGCATTAAGCAGGTGGAAGACTAGAAGCAACGTGACACCGACGAAGCCCAAGGCAACGGCTACGACCCGGAGTTTGCGGTGACATTGTGCCCCGGGCGTTCACCGCATCGTGGATGTGAGGCTGCGGCGATGGAAACGTTCGCACTGAGGAGCGTGCGTAGGTGACCCTGGCCTGATTTCGAATGTCATTCTCAGCTTTCTCGGGACGTTGTACTACAATGGGCTTCTCTTCTCTGTGCACTTCCTTTGGATTGAGTGACACCCTGAGTTATAACCCATGCGTTCTGCCATAAAGTTCCTCTCTGTCACTCATAAAATTCTATTTATATCTGGAAGTCTAGAAAGCATTGAGTCGAAATGTAATGTTACGCTGCTGAAGGTGTTAATTGTTTTGACCAATATCAGTTGAAAATGAAAAAATAAAAAATAAAATTTAACGTAGGGGAAGAGTATGAGGTAAGCAAACGGACAAAAAGATTAAGGAAAGTAATGATACTGAAACAAGTACAGGAGAAGAGATTATTGTATTGAAAACGAGAAACTGGACGTTGAGTAGAAGAGGGTGATGTAAAAATGACCAATATGCTGTGCAGTGTTTAATTTGGTTTGTCTGGGATGTAGTGCCAAATTGACAGTTTGGGAACTCTCATGTCGAAGCAGCTAGTAAAATCATGCCAACCCTGCTTACTAGTAGTGGTGGTCTTATAATTTTGGATGCAAAATGAAGCACTCAAGGCTGTATTAGCTCTAATTTAGGTTGAATGGATTGTTGGAATGTAAAATGTAAATATTGTTTATAACATTATGTTTATATTTTCACACGAAGATATTTGAACGAGTTATTCGTTCATGATAGGGTCGTCTTTTCGAAAAGAAACGCCGTTCCCACCAATAAAACAATGCGGGAGCGTCGCCCCACTACCTCCCTGGGTGGAAGTACGTGTGGGAAGATCCGACCGAAGAAAAGAAATACCATTGAACAGAGATATTGTTGGCGTACAGAATTAATGAAGGTAACATCTTATTCTTACTGGATGTGGAACGACTAATTTCCTCAACTATATTACGATTATACTGCAATATAAATCGTACGAAGTCTGGAATAATATGCAAAAGCTTTTCTCACAATTCAGCTAAAATGAAATTGTTTCTATTCTTAATCTTGTCATTATAAGACTTGTATGAGTTAACTAGGTTTTCTTTTCAAGCACGTCTGTATTTTTTTTTGTGGGGCTTTAGGGCTCGTCAACGGCAGGGTCATTACAGCCCTTTGTAATAATTTGACTGAATACAAACAGATTCAATATAATTCATCTTATGAACATAATTGACACTTGGTAATATACCTCCAATAAAGATGACATAAAATTTCTTTTCTATTTTTCTAGGTATTTTGAAAAATAATTTTAAATAGTTTTATTAAAGCATGAAAAAAGTGACCGTTAGTTTCCCTTCCAAATAACATTTTATGCGAGAACGCTCATGGCATACCAATTCTTCAATAGATGATTGCTTGATTATATTTTTTACAGCACATGGAGATAGGTATCAGCCAAATTGCGTGTTGATCCCATAATTGGAAATCAGGTACTTCAAGCTCAAGTCTCAAATGGAGATGGTGATTAATTCGAAAAGTGAATAAATAGATATAAGTGTATTTAGGTATTTAGTTAGTGTTGTAAAAAGAGAAAACTGTGTACATTAAGTAAATTGAGTTCTATGGAAAGTGGTACATCAACGATAATACATTTTACCCTAGTAGCTAGACTACAAGTCTAATGCAAAACAGAATTATTTGTTTTAGACTAAATAAAATTTTGAGTTCCAGAAAACTATTTCTTTTTCTTCCTATCACGATTGTGAATTCTCAGACCTAAATTTATTTCACTCTCCCCTAGAAGTAATGATCCTTCCCTCTGAGTACTTGCTCTTGTCCCTGCATTTTTATGTATTTCTGGATCTGCACGCCTCAAATGGCGACAAGCGTCTCCTTTCGTATTTTACCGCGTACTTTATCCTGGCGTTTACAGCATGTTTTATGGTTCGTGGAACAAACATTTCAGTGTATCTGACATAGTGTATATTCTACGGCTTGTCGGAAGAGCAATATATACTAGTTTACATCTCAAATTTTTGCCTTGGAAAAACATTTCTTGAAGCGTCCATTCTTGAAGTCGTAACTGCATAATGTAATCGTATTATCCGTACATTCAGTATAATGGGATATTATCATCGTAAAAATAAATTTTTCAACTGCTTTATAGCAGCAAATTATGAAAATTTCCCAACATTCCTAAGTTCTCAATGTTTGAGGTTGATAAAAATGTTTTTAAAGTGTATTCAGTTGTAAGGATATTTGAATTACTTATGTCATTTCTACTTGTTCCATCACTATTAAAAAAGGCACCATCCATAATTTGTTTTATATTGTCAATTTACATGGAAAGATGAAAAATTTCGTAAATGTTTTTGTAAATTATAACCAGAATATTAAAAATGTTTCAAGAAGAAAATAATTTAAATTTGTTTGATCGAAAACTGTCATTGTTATTGCTGGAAAGTAAAATAATAAAATGGATGTAAGAAAGTATTAGCATTTTGATGTACTTAGATTCAGAAAAAAATTGTAACTTTCAAAAAGAAAAATATAAGTGCAATCTAAATTAGAAAGAAAAAGAAAATATTCTGGATTGAATAGCGACTATAATATAAGTCCATGCTACAAGTTTTTCATTGTTGTTATTGATCCGAGGCAAATCATAAAAGGTAAGGGAGGACTACTCGTGTGATGAGGTAACCAACACATTCGTGAGAGTATGGGATACTTGTAGCTCTGCTCGTATTGGATATACTACCATCTATGTTTCACGATCCAGGTTACATTGTGTCAATGTTGTATGTGACTTGGAAGCGTCGGGACTAATAAAACTACAAACTTTTTCATATTTGTATGAGGTCTTGTTACTTTGTCTCCAAATAGTATGAGCCCCTCTGATGGCTCAGGTGTTAGCGTTCTTGCACATTTAGCCCGGTTCAATTTTCGATGGGGCCAAAAATTAATTGTAGCTTTTCACATTTCACATGTCCTAGTTGATATAGCTGTGACTACTGAAAATCGAACCCTCATTCTTCTATCTACCTACTGCTCCTAGTGTCAATAACTCTATCTATTTCTAACCACTCCGACTAACCCCTCCACGTGGACCAAGTTGTAGGTAAACTCAGCTTACCGACCCACCTACCAACAATAGTCTACCATCCAACTCCTACCTCCTATAGCTCCATGTAGATAAGCTTCAATAACACGCTACATTTCCCAATTACAAATACTGCAATAGAATAGAAAATAGTATGAATACTAGTTCAGTTTTGTCTTGTTCATCCACACTTTATTCTAGTTTAGTACTTTTCGATCTTAATGCGGTACTAATCATTTGTTTCTTGGTGTCGTATTTTTAAACTAATTCTCCACATGACGTAACCCTTGATTTCAATTTCAAAAAAATATTACTATACTATTCGGCTGTTAGGATAACAGAAAGGAAAAAAGAATTTTTAAAGAAATCTTCCCCGGCGATCAGCATGAATTCTGCGTACTGATAGCGTGCAGAAAATATGGCCATAAAATCTCAAGGACGAACGTTTTCTTGATTTCAATACTTTCTCTACACCACGCATATAAAAAAGTATTATTGTTGCTAGACAGTATGAAAAACTATATTATATATTCCTCTTTTTCGTGTCATCTCATAGTTTTAAAGTGTTTAAAGTGTTAGTTGTATATTTTAAGACTTATTCACATACCATGATATAAATGAAAAAGTATGAAAAAAAAACTTCATTTATATTCGATTACTAATGCAGAGTTATAACGAAATAATGGCCCGGGTTTTTCTCCGGATTTCCTTCGGGTAGAGGCGGATTTTTTTACAAATATTTGCTAGGTTCTTGCCCAGAGACGGCATCAATTCATATAATTATTAGCAAATTGAGTGTTATTTAATAGTTACGAATTATTAACAATACTTTCCGAATTATTTATGGCTTGATAATAATACGTACTTCTGAAATGACTTTTCTATGTTTTATTAAATACAATGTTTGTTGGTATTTGTTAATACTATAACACGTGTCGAACTATTTTTTATCGTTAGGAGTATGATGAAATGTTAAATCCGCCTCTGCCTTAGGGCCCTTGATCGGAATTGAAGAGATGGTCCCTTGCTTGCTTCCGGAGAGTAAATTAGTTTATTGCCCTCCACGTGGTCATACGCAGTTTGTAACTACTTTTTGACTATAAAATTTATAAATACATTCAGTAATCGCTTCAGTTTCTTTGATACAGCTAGAGTCTCTGGCTTACATAACCCACACCTAAAATATAAGCTCAATACATTTAAGAACATTGTTACAATTTGTTTCATCGCGTCTTTCATTAACTGCGAAGTTATAATGTCAGTTTTTTCATGAAAGTTAGAGATGAACTTAGTATTTATAAGACTATATTTGCAAATCCCAAACTCCATAAATTACTGAAGCTCATAAAATTATCCGCTATTTTGAAGAATCACCCTGATCACTTACTTTCACTGCAGTATGAGAGAAAATGATTGTTTTCTGGAACAAGTGAGTGATAAGAAACGAAATTGTAACATAGCCTGATAGAATACGGAAACTCTTACGAATGAAGTAGCTTACTTCCTAGAGCTTCTTGGCATGCAACCCGTTAAACTTAGTTGTATGAATTTCATCGAATTATTCAGCATAGTCTAATTTTTATAAATCTAAATTAAATTCCGGAAAATCGTTGGATATCCCACACATACCCATCCCATGAATGTGAACGCCTAATATCGAAAGTTTTAAGCCTTTCTGAGTGATTTACATGAATAACACTGAAAATATTTAAAACAAAAAATTAAATTTAAAACATACACATCAAATTTTGAAGAAATCACTCCGAGGTTCACACAGATCAACCCTGAAGAAAACAAATGCAGAATTATGAAGCTCGTGACCTGTGTACGCTATTCGTCGGAAAAACAGACCAAAGGCACCTCTTTGTTACGTATATGTATAAGAAAACCGTAAGAAAGAGTACACGGAAAGAGTCTGAACCGTAAGTAGAGAGAGACATTAAGTTTTTGGGAAATTTTATTCTGTCTGTTTGCTAGTCCAACCCTCATTCTTGCACCCTTCGCAGCTGCGTCTTGCCAAACATTCGCTATTATTGTCTTTTTTTTAAATAAAAATTTGTACGTAACAAAAGCCAGCCACTTGATTCGAGAAAGATCGTTGATGGGTTGCCAGAGGGCGCGAAAATTCCGGATCGACTATGGTCTGGCTGGTAAGCGAAACCGAAGCTGAAATTTCTCCCACTTTTCACCACGCTGGTGAAATCCATTAGAACGCATATTCGTTCAATAGTAAAATAAATTAGTACAATTAACGTCCATTACATAATCAAATAAAATAAATAATTGAAGATCGTAAGTCTTTAATTATTTATAATAAAGACACTTTCTCTACGTGTCCCACGTCAAAGTTATTTTACCAAATTCTAATATCATTAAGTCCGACAGTAAAGATAACGACTTTGCAGCTTGGTGCAGTGGGGCCTTCAAGTGGTGAGCGAGTATCAACTTGCATAGAATAGTACAACTCCATGCACCTTGGGCGAGTATCACTACGTTTAGGTGAATACACGACCTACTTGATGATACTGTATACACACGATAATCAGTATTATGATCAAATACTTGTATTCATCTAAACGTATTGTTCCTAGTTCACCAATTGAAGACACTACTGCGCTGAGCTGCAAGACCAGCACAGGAAATTTGTATGAAACGTCGGTACTGTATGATATTAGACTGTGGTTATACAGTATTATGCGAATTTTGGTCCAGAGTAGTTAAGTATCCATGATTTGAGAGAGATATTAGGATATAAATTATCTCTGATAAGCATCGTTAGGATGCATATAATAACTGGAAGCGGAGGAGCGAGGATATCTTGAATGAGCATGACGGACATAGTGACTGTAAAGAGCTACTCTCTGTGAAGTCGGCAGAGACGTTGTTTGTCCGGCAACGGCGAGGAGAATCAAGACATAGAGCAAAGCTCTCACGGCGCGCGTCCGAGTGGGCGGTAGCAGCGACGCATGAGTTGACTTCCAAGGCGGATGTAGCTGCGACGGTGGAAATGTGGATGGCGACGAGGCAATGTCGAGGATACGCGAATAAGAGTTGTTGTTGCCCTTGCATTGCATCTCACGAGTTTAACAGGAAATGACGCATATGCCAATATACTAAGTGAAAGTTTTGCTTACCCATTTCGTTGACAATTACGCGGAGCTTTTGGCTATCCGGTAGGTGCCACGTCATAAATATAAGAACGAAAAGGTTTAGAAAGCAGTATGATGGTAGCCGAAACAATATGTTTCTGAATAAGCTACAATTTCGTGAAGTTCTTGTCTGTCCGCGTCACGTTTAAGAAGAAAGCAGTAACGTGTCAGCCGAAACGATATGTCGCCATCCATTAACCGGTAATCATATTTCTCTTAGAACTAAACTTATTAGTATAGTATTTTTGAGTGTTTTAATTTTTTTTGTGAAAATAGGTTATACACATATAGCTTATAATGCCGAATATTTTGTATAAAAAACATAAGCTGGACATCTGTCATGGAATGCATTCCATTAAGTGAGAATGAAAACAGCATTTTTGTGTATCTATCATAATCATAAAAACGTTCACGGGTTTTCCTTTCTCCTTGGAAATTACAAAACGAAATGTGATACAACGTACCATGGTATTTCTTGTTTAGTTTTGTATTTTTTCATCCTATTCAGTTTCTCGGTGCACTGTGGGAAAGAAACATTTCTCGATCTCAGTGACGTATGGTCACCCACGCAATCAATCGGATTTCCTAGCAAAGGCACAAACAGAAAGGCAAGAGGAGAATAAAGGGAAGGTACTAATTAATAAATTAATTATTTTGATTATTCATGGAAGAGCATAAGATATGATGAAGTTTGAATGGAAGTGATGTGTCTTGGATTTTGTATAAAAACACTTAAGTGGAGATTTAATTCAAGCCTTCAATGAACTACTTTAGTTATAGAGAAATTATTTCCTACTTCAAATTTGGGAGAATGAATTGGAATGTGGAATTATTTTACATTTACAAAAGGGAAATTCATACTTTAGAAGACTTGGAAATTATAAAAATACTTTTAAAACTCTTTATTTGGTCAACATTATTGGTGTTGGGGAGAAGACAATCCAGCCTTCTGCCTTCCCCGTGCATATCTCTCCTACAAAACTAATGCTCATGCTAATTATAGTGATGTGGATGCAAACAACGAGAAGCTACGCTGAGTTTTCTTTGAATGTAAAAAGTGCTCCTGAAGTCCCTGATAGAAAAATACCATAAAGGTAAAATGATTTACCAAACATAATGTGGAATGTACTAAATGTTTTACTGATACTGAAGCTATTTTCGGGCATTACTGTACTTCAAATAATTGTAATTAAAGAATAACAATTGTTACGCAATGAAACATTATCAGTTAAATGCAATAAATATTCAAACAAGAAAATTGTTCTTAATAGTCTTTTCAAAATATATTATGATAATGAAAGAAGTTGATATATGGGATGTATATGACAGGAGAAAAATAATTGAAGACGAGGAGAAATTTAGTGTTTTCGAGGAACTACCAAAATTGGAATGATGCGAGATGCAAGACAGGAGTAATGTTAAGAAAAGGAATATGTAAGAAGGACGTCAAGAAAACGAACCCCGGAGTAGTGACTAAGTTTAGAAACGGGGTGATCTGTTTATTTGTTTCAGATCTTATAAATAAATAAATATAATTAGTCCTATAGTCCATAGGCTCATAGAGGAAACTAAACCAACTGGGCTCCTTAGAAACAAAGTAGTGAGTGATGGTGCTTGGACAGATAGAGGAAGCGATGGCTACAAGCGGAGGCATGATGTCCGCATGACGCCATGGCGCAGCCGCCACCGCCGTCGGCGGTCTGTCGAGTGCTGCGCCTGTCAGCATCAATCCTCGTCGCGCAGTGGCGGCCGCGGTCTGCATTACACAAGCGGACCGGCCGACTGCGTCTCACGTAACCGGTGCACTGCAGCGTGCTCTCAGGGCCTCCTCCAGAAGACGCTGGCGCCGCACAGACGCCGCTACCGTCTCGTCATGGCTGCTCACGCTTGTTTTTCCTTCAATTACATCTAACTTCTGGACGAAAACTTCTTTAATATTTTGGCGCGTCATTAGATCATTAGATTAAAATGTAAATGACACATGTTTCACATAAAGTTATATATTTTCATTTTATTTCAATCATAAACCATTCAATTCAATATGTAATTAATTAACAGGACACGTGGTAATCAGTAAAGAGCTTACCTCGAAGTGAATCACCACAGCGATTCCATGTTACGTACCCCATGTTTCCATCGTTAGACATTCCATGACTTTTTTTTCTGTTTTGTTCTCAAGATCGTTTCCAAACATCATCAATACCTCATCATCACCCAACCATCCTATATATACCTATATATTCCATATGTTGTTAACATACTATTTGAAGATTTTGTATTTCTCTTCACTATCTTTTAACTTTCAATAGTTTCTAATCGAAGGGCATCTGTTTCGATTCAAATATCTGACTCATATAACTCACAGTTCCATGAAATGTGGTCGACTGACTCTTCACCATCACCACACATATACTCTCCAATACTTACTAATTTAAACCTCTCCAAATACCGGTTCATATCACCACGGCCTGTTAACACTTGGATTATCCTATTACTCGGCACAAACAATTTCTTATTCTCCCTTGCATATTTTACATTCTCAATGAATCTATATGCATTTCGGCCTTTCTGATAATTATTCCAACGTATTTGCCAAGCTTCTAGCAGTACACATAAAGTTATTTAATTCTTTACTTAATATTACAGGAACACTATCTTGAGGATCACAAAAAACAAACTACTAAACTCGTCAACGTTTCTGATACATTGTACCCATCCTCAGAACCTGTAACAATATTTCTAGAACTTCATATGTAGCACTCATCCACATCCACATTTCCAACCATTACTATTGCTCACCAGGTTCATGTTACTCACTTAATGACATCAAAAGTGTTATGTTTTACACTATCTAACATTTTATTATAATTTTCATCGAAGTCTCCCTAATTTCTTACATTATTGAAATTGAATTTGAGTTGTATTATTGTGGCGCTGAAGAAAGTAAATAGTCACAGGCACCAAAATGACATAATAATAGTAGCGATGTTTATTTGCACATGCACATGCTTACTTACCTTAAAAACAAAATCGTATTTATTTGCCATTTACTGCGTCTATGACACAGTAATCCCACTGATTAGTACTTTCCTATAAGAATCGTCGACTATATTTTAATTGGGTGGTTTATCTTTGAAGATCTATATAGGCATTCATATGCGAATTATGGGTGTCAGGATACGGTTTTATCCCACAATATCAACCTTCAATAATGATACACGTAAATAGCTCTACTATGAATGGGCTTGACTCGTTATATTATTTTTACACTGTTCCTCACGATAGGGTGAATGCCTTAAGTTTGAACTCTGATTTGGATAAAAAGATATTTGTATAACTTGCTGATGGTTGTGTGATGTGTTTATATATAAAATGAGTAATTCTTGGTACCATTATAGGGACAAAAAGTAGTGTCGCCATAAACCGACCGTTTTATTTGTAATATCATGTAATCTGCGACCCAATCACATTCATTGGGTGTTTCGGAACATTAATTTACCGCTGTTACAACGAAGTTTTTCATACGCGTATTGTCTTCTATATTTTGCATCCAATGTTAATCGTACAACCCAATTATTATCGTATTCTAATAAGCAAAGTGTAGATAAGTACCAAATCTCTATTTTTGTACCACATATTTTATTATTTCGTGTATTATTATTTAAAAAAACACTCAGACTATACTATCTTTGTTGATGCCAAAAAATCTCCTGTTATAGACTATTCTTGTTCGAGGACTTTCTTCCTGCCTTATAGTGTTGTGTGGAAGATTATGAAGAATTTCCTTCCGTCGAGTATGCTTTATGATCTTCAAGCATCTGGCAGCAAATCTGGATTATGTTTCTATTGTAGTGGGTCTTCCATTTTGAATGTTACCTTTAGATTTTATCATAAAGGAATATTGTATTCATTGTAGTGTGAAACATTTGATTAAAAGTGATTATTTTAATCAATGAAATAATTCAGTCGCCTAACGGTTGTAGACTTACTGATCTCTGAATGACGTAAGATGTGATCTACAAGTTTCAATTTAGTAATCAGAAACTGAGGGAAGTAGATGACGGAGACCTGTTCTCAAGTCATTTGTGGGACCGTTGGAGAAAAGATAATATTTATAAACACATTTGTTTGCAGCGTTTTTATAACGAATTTTATCAAACTACAATATTGTTAGTCTGAAAAGTTATTGTCTGATTCTTAAATGAAAACCCTATTTCTCATTTCATTCATGAACTGAATGGAACATAATTGAAAAAATTTGTTAAATCGATTTTTGTTTCTTCAAGAAGAGATACATTTATCAATGGACATCAAAGAGCATCAATACTCTCCTGAGTATAATTTACCAAAAATTCTCTTATCCACAGAATGTTATATCCACAAGAAGAACGTTATTCTTGTGGAATATACTTCGAAATATTTAATTTTTTAATTACGAAATTGTCCTTAGTATTTCTCAACCCAAGAGAGGGAAATTAGCTAACTACTGTTGAACTATTCAACGGTGCGCTGAAAAAGTTAAATAGCTCTTTAGAAAAAGTTTAAAAGAGTCACATCTGTACTCTGACTTCCGTGTGATATTTTTGTCCAAGTTAATTTTCGTTCCACCTACGTTCAGACTGCGCTTACTTACGTGAAGTACTGCCACACAAAACAGTGTCTAATACTTTCGTCTCCGAGAAAGCAGATAGTCCCTCTTTAAGCCTCGTTCTGTTTAGTAACTCATTCATGACTACGACCGCAAGCAGCAGCACTTCGTTGCTCACGAGCGCTACCTACGTGAGCGCTTCCCACGTTTACCGGACTCCGTCAGGGGTTGCCAACACGTCGGGAAAAACGCACTGACGAAACTATTACTGGACAGTTCTAATTAAAACCTTATTATTATTTATCTATACAGGAGCAAATAAATTTCGCACGGAAATTTTTTTATTTAAATATTTATTCTAACAGTATCTCTTATTCTAACAGAAATTGTAAAACGAATTTCATAAATTGATAGTTTCTCTACTGGCTAACATTTGCATGAGAATTATTTAAGCAATCGATATCGAATGTTGGAATAAAATACGAAAAAGGAAATATATTAAAAAATGTTTGCTGTGTGATCTAGAAAAACAAAATAAAAATTGGAGAGTCGAACTTAACTCCCTAGAAAAAGAATGGTTCATCCTTTTGTGAATCCCTATATTTAACTAAGGACGCACTTTTGAGTCAGTTTTGGGTACAGTTTGACCTTCCACTCGACCCTTACTATCGTGAAATTTTGAGAATAGGTTTGGCAATGAAATGAAGAGATATCGGAAATTTTATGGGCATTTGTGAGTACATTTCTTTAACGTTACGTGCATATAATAGAAAATATGATTTGTTGTAGAGTATATAATGCTTCTCTAGAATTATTAATAGCATTTGTTCCTAGGAGTCACAAATGACCTGCTTTGGGAAATATAAAATATGTTTTGCGAGTGATTTTATATCATGGAACTAGAAATGGATGTACATGACCAAGAGATCCTCCATTCCTCTACTTCAACAACAAGAATTGCGTTTCAGAGGTCCTCAGAATACTTCGTTTCATCGCTTTCTCGTTTCGTACTCCTGACAGCTTCTGACATAACTAGGGTCATTTACCACTGCTGTTTTTTCATATCATGAATGGGATGTTATCACTATTTAAAATAAAAGACGATTCTTGAGGTTAGGCAATATTTTTCACTTCCATGCCACAGTTTCGACAGCTCACGTTATCCTCCACAGGGTTACAAAACTTTATTTTCGTTCATTAGCTTTTGGAGGATACTGCATACTCTAAAAGTTTAATATATTTTCACAATATTCTTCGTTTTTTAGAATTTTATGATTATTAGGTTTGAGGGTATCATTATCTTTCGTAGTAAAATGCACACTAAGATACATTGGTAGACCAAATAAGCATACAATGATAGACCCAATGTAGTGCGTTGTTTCATTGAAAATGACCACACTCCTGGAAGTTGGTGTCTATATCTGACGAAGAAGTTATTTGTAAATTAATTTCTTCTAACATTTCGATGCTCTATGAATTAAAAAATACGATCTTTTTGGTAGATTTAAAGTGCTTTTTAATGTCAAAAACAAAGTTTCGTCAGTTTGTGACTTTGTCGGGTTACTCAATTATATCAATACATTTACGTGAATACGTGGCATTAGCTCCACAAACATATAAACATTAAGTAAACATTAATAACATAACATAAACATATTTATAATAATTTCTACCGTACAAAGAAAGAAGCAGATAGTACACAGTAAAAAAATTTGTTTAATTTGGACAACTGATATGTGTCAGATCATAAATTTACTGTACTTGAATTATATGAGAAGTAATTGAAAACCCAACTTCAACATGTACATATTTCTTCCGTGTACCCTACACGTGGAGAAGGTATGTGATAACTTTCGGTCAGGTGAAAATGGCGACGAGCCGGGAATCGAACCCGGGACTCCTGCTTTGACCCCTGCGATAACTGATAAGCTTGAATAAAATTACAGTAACGTGGACAATTTGTTTTTCATAAACTCCTTTAACACGCAACCAGCATTACTTGCGTTGTAGGCTGTGTTAAATTGGATTTATGAGACGAATAATAGTCATCTACGATATCTACACACATTATGTCAATGAATAATTATTTCGATTATATATATTTTATCATAGAAAATACCAGCAAGTTTATAAATTAAAACCTCCAAAAATTAAAAAGGGAAATACGAATAAACTTCCCCTACATCTCAACGCTTGTTGAACTTAGCAAATCAATACCTTTCTGATATCTTTTAGGATATTGATAGAAAATACTGCTTTAGGGCGTGAAAATTGTGGCGTGTAATCTATAATATTTTTGGTACAAAGGGACACAAGAGATCGGCAGAGAACAGATGGAGATGGCTTCTCATATTTGCGTGAAAAGCTGTATTCGTTCTGCACTAGCATTCCTTAACCTTCGTGACGCGTTAAATTTTGAATGTGTTGCGCAAATGTCAAACAGGAGATATTTTTGATTTTAGGGTATGGAACACGAGACAATAATCGGTTTTTGGCCCTTTTTTAATTGTTTCGCTTAAAAATGATTAGGATACAGTTTGAATTCACTTGCAAATTGTTAAAATCAATTAGATCTGTATGTATTTTTAACTTTCAGATGTTTATCGATGTTTTATATAATCTAATACATCTGTTTTCAAATATCGGTAATAGAGTTGTTCACAAAGTTTGTTGTTGACTAAGAACATCAAGAACTAAGACTACGTCATAATGAAGCATGCTCTAACACGTTAGCTTACGACTTTAGCGTTAGTTTTCTTTATTTTTCGTCGCAAGAAATGTTCACATCATGAATAGAAATAAATACGTCGCACTGCAAAGAAATTTAGAAACACCGATCTACAATTATAGATTGTTGGATGAGTGCTACATTTTGGATATATTTTGAATAGGTATACAAAAATGAGAACTGATTTATCTTTCCTATCATGTCGTTAGACAATGACGGGAGTTTTAGCTGCAAAAGTTTCTTTCCTTATCTGTTGCAGAGTGTAAAGCAGATGATACGGAAACTTTATTTTTTTACTAGAAATGAATTAACACTTCTCGTGTGCGGTGAAGAAAGATTGAATTGCGAATTTGCTGTTCATAATATGCCGATTACGCTTTAAGTTGTTAAGGATTGTTTACTAGTTTTCTTACCTTTTAAAAAAATTTTCCGTTCATTTATACAAAAAATCTCACGGTCACTCGGTCCATTTGTTTCTGCTTTTGGAACTATATTTCAAATCGTACTTTAAACAGTTGCCTGGATTTCCATGTGTCATGTTTCATGGTATCTCTGCCTCGAAGTCTTGCTCCGCGCTTGTGACGGGGTAATCGCAATACAAATGAAGTGCGTGTTAATGAAACGTGCAATCATGTCGAATGGGGACATGTCATACTCATCGACACGACTGTGTATTGACTTGAAAAGCACGGCTTGGTGGAAGAGATAACGTTTACAGTGGTATCTGACATTGAGAGGAACAACACATGTCCGACTTGGTAATTTATTAGACCGTTTTTGTATTGCCATATGAGGAACACTGAGCTTCGAGAATCTATTTTTGTGATGAATAGTACAGTTACTGACCATTTGGATTGCTTGTATTAATTTATTAATATGTTTTTCCAGTTTTTAAGACCCATAGATGTGATCTACTGGTAGCGTCTTCGCTTCCACCATCCTGCTGAACGGTAGAGCGTGGGTTCAAACGCTACTCGGCCGAACTAAGTGAGATTTTCAGCTGGGGTTTCCCTCACCTACTCCGGACTAATGTCGTTTCATTACCCCAAGTTCCCCAGCAACTCAGCATCTCTTCTTTCCAATTCCATTACCCAAGTCCAACGGATAGGTGGAAGAGCAGGTCTCATGGTATGAACCACGCCAAAACATATTAATTAAATAAAAAAATAAATTTTTCTGGTTTCTTCCGTGGTATATAGGACAGGAAATTGTTCAAGTAGTGCATACATATTTTTCTGCTGTACAGATTTTCAGCAGTTTTTTTTCTTCTGAAAGTTTAGTGAATGAATCAGCTGATATAGCAACTAATATTACGGACATTGATAAATTATGAATAATTATTACTAATGTTTTTCATTATATCGTCTCAAGATATTATGTTGAAGTCACGGATTATCAGCTATGATCTGCTGCATGGTCAGAGTTTTCTCTGATGGAAAAGTGTGAGATGACGATCCTGTTAACGGTAGGCTACCTGTACTACACAATGCGGCATATTGCGTTCGCAAACGTGGAGGCTCGATAACAAACCTGATGACGTAAAACGCTAAACATTACTTTCTCCATTTTAATTTTTCAGGGTAACTATGTTTGAGAGTGGGCAATTTAAAACGTTCTTTTTTGCGTTTTGTAAACTTTGATAATTTAAAAGATGATATAAACTAAGAAAACTGGAATAATCATTTTTGTTAACAGTTAGTGTTGTTAACCTATATTATTAATTCATAAACATTTCATTTATTTTATATTGTATAATATTGGTTTAGAATTATACTTCTACTATTCTTTTTAATGTTATTTTTAATATATACATTCCTTTCAAAGTAATTCAATTCAAGATTCTCGAAGAAATCTTTTGGCAGTATCTTTTGTATGACTCAATTTCCTTTCCCGATTTTAACTTAAACCGTTACGCATTAATTTCATAATAAAACATTCTCTAACAAGAGAATGACTTAATTTACTCGTATTTAAATGAACTTTCGTATCATTATATCATAATCGAAAAGTGACAGAAATCCTCTTTAAATTCAACCATCTTGTAGATGAAAGTTAGAAATAAAATTTACTCAGATCACCATACTGGTATCAAATGGAGTAGAATTTTCACTAAATTGTCATTATTTACTTCTTGTGTTATACGAATATAGTTGTTCGAAAAATGAATATATTGCTTGGTCAATCATATTTCATTCCCGTGCATTTTTATGAGTGTTCCGTACAAGTTATGTTGTACGACGCTAGGATGACCTAATATAAAATGCTTTAATCAATATTTGATGAATAGATTTTGATATTTTGTAATTACCAAAGGATGTACACTTTTATCAATGGATATATGTAAAATGAATTGGGTCACCGTACTATTAATACTTTGAAATAAATCGATTCCAGTGGCTGCACGTTAGAGACTCCGTTGTTAGCAATCTGTATTCATTTTCGAATTAACCTGCTTTGATCGAGGTGAGAACCAATAATTTTGTGTTTGGTGTGTCGCCACGCGGAATCCTGATAATTCTGTGACTGTTCCCGTTACTGAATTCGCGATTGGTCGGGCTATTGAGCACAGCAATCGTTTTGATTCTAGCTTGGCACCTCTGTAAATCATGAAGATGAATGGGCAAGCATTTCTGGGGAATCAAGTACAGTAACGCTTGCGGCGACATGGCTGCTGAAACATTTAAGAGTTGTTCATGAGTCGTCACTGTCGCTCGAGGACTCGCTCACAAGTTGCTTTCCTGGAAGCTGAAGTGTGAAAGGTTGTCGTTGTGTTGTCAGACAACACTTCGCTTTGGCATCTAAGCGTTGAGTGACGCTCGTTCAGTTCAGTGCTAACTTACTAATCAATTGAAAATTTATTTTTGAAGTAAAGAGAGTTGTTTATTTCAATAAATGGACTCTACGAAGTAACTCTAAGATACGTAAAAAATTCAGATTTCACGCTAGAATGTATTTTTATTCAGCCCCTTTTAAAAAGTTATGATTAGAAAGTGAATGGATTCAGAAACAATTTCTGAATCTTAGTATATTGTATCCGGAAAGATTATTTTTCATTTTCGACTTAAATGTATTATTACAGAAATGGTTATAAATCAATTCGTTATAAATGTATTATTACAGGAAATAAATGTGTCCTGGATTGTTCTACTGTACGTCCATAAATCATACAGATTCGTGTTCGAGAAGCTGATTTTTGTGAATAGCTGAGCGGATTTCGAAATTCATATGAAAGGAAAGATTTTGAACTTTTATGGTAGCGAGACAAATTTTTTGTATACTTTTTAACAAATGAGAAAATTTTCACTTTTCTTAGTTTTGCATTACATTTTGTAGGATTAGATTGTATATTTCAATTAGTCTAAATGATTATATTTTCAACGAATGTTTTCTTTCTCAACGTGTCAAGTATTTCGTTATTGTACGTGTTATTGGTACCTATGGGTTCTTATGTAATGTACCAAAATGCGAGTGGTCAAGTCTCACCTCCATTTATTATGTATTTTAAGATGAAAAAACATCCTGAGAAAGTAGCGATCTCGTTTCACTAAGACCTTGAAACGTGATGCACTTCCTCTCTTTGTACTCCCACTGTTGACAAAAGTTTTGTGCAATTCCAGAACATACAAAACAACACGTTTATGAGCGCCACAGTGATCTGGACAAGAAAATGATTTGTATCGATACGCCTACCACGGTGAGATGTGTATGATGACTAGCCACGGGAACATTACTAAGCTTTGATTCCTGGGCTAGAAATATATCCAAGGTGACCGGATGTTTGAAAGACGTTACTACAGCCATAATGCACATGTTTGTGAAGAAAATGGACAACAGTATCCAATATTGGCCGAGTACCAGCCTGACACAGCATATAGCTTACAATAATAATGAAACCTTCGAATACATTTTAATTATAATTTGTGTTCCATTCGTTTATAAAGCAGCGTAAAAGTAGAGTAAATTAAGGGGAGCTCATTATAATTATAGGTTCCAAGAAATATGACTTCTTATTGATTTCTGTTTTCAAGTGGAATATACGGGGAAGTCCCTTTCCATTCCCTGCCTTGAAAAGGGTGGTGCAGTCTGTACGTATATTCCTAACTTGCAAATATCCTCCTGTGCTGAACCTTAACCTGCTCACATTCTCCCTCAGCTGACCCTAGCCAGACGTCACAGAGTGGCACCCGTGCTACAGGGAAATGTATCAGGTTCATTAAATAGTTGGGTACGTGGGTTGTGCTTTGTTTCCGCATAAAACATTTCACAGAGCAGTCAAATGCCATGCCCCATAGGTGAGCGCCCAGCAGAAGTACCGCAGACAGGCATCTTTCCAACCCAATACCTATGTTTTGAAACGCATGTTTTTGGTTAAGCGCATAACATTGGTTAACCCGCCATTCCCGGCGGAGGTTGAGTTACTAGTCCTCATTGCTATATCTTATTTCTCAAAAGTAAGGTTTAGTTTTATTACAGCATATCCTTTTTCTCCTGTTCTATTTAACTATTTACCACAAAAAGGAGCAAACACAACAGATAAGCTAGGAGAGTCTACCCACAATTCAATGGAATAACAAAAAATTATTAAGTTTTTGTCAAACTATCCATGAATAATTTTGACTTCACTTGTTTTTAAGCATTTGCATTTCTATTTTATTGCTATGTTGTAATTTAATGCAACAGCTGTAATCAAACCAACAAAGCTATTTTGGCAATCTGTCCTTGCGGGTTTGGTGAGATAGCGCACATGAGCAAGAGAGATTGTTATGACTGCTAACTACAATTAAATTGTTAACGACAATAAATACACTTAAGTGACATTATTGTAAGTTTTTTAAGTATGAACACCTATCACATATTATTAGGATTTAATATTTCAACCTAATGATTGAAGAATAAGAAAAACAAAAGAATTTTAGGAAGAATTAAATAATTTTAATTAAAGAAAAAAATTAAGAAAGCAGTTACAGCAAGCCCAGATGAGAATACAAAGTAACATTAAGTTACTAGATTACACATTTAACTCACAAAATTAATTTAATAACTTTATTATTACTAATTTATTTACAAAACTTATGTGCAAAATTATTTTTTATCAGATTAATTTATTGCCAAATTTAGTTTCAAAAATTAAGGATTTTTAAAAGTTTTTTTTCAAAATTAATCCATTCTTATATTTTACTTGTAATTTGCAATTTATGCAAAATTACGAATAAGCTGCGAAAGCTCTCCTAGCATGGAAAGTACTGGGAACAACGCGCTCTCTCTCCTTAAGTAGCATATGCGCAAACTCTCCCATTTCAGTAGGACAGGTTTCTCGGCCTTTTATTTAAACATGGAAGCTTCTAGAAAGAAGTGTGGGTGTTTGCAAAGTTGGTCAAGATTAGTAACATATGAAAAAACATTAAATTTCATTGTGTACTAATTTCTATATATTAATGAATGACTGTTCTTCGTGTTACTGCCGGACCATATCGAGAAAGGGTAATATAACTTGTATACCTGAAATCGTAGGGAATGTTGCGACAAAATGAAGAATCAAATGTACGGTTAAAATCACGGCAAACTGTGCAGCTTTTGAACACAATTGTTAGGAAGGACATCACGAGATCCTATTGATGACAGTCCGTTTGAAAGGTATTGTCTATTTCTTTCGATTCCACATAAATCGATTCCACACTTTCGTTATCAGGGTCATTTTCATTCGTTATATCTCAACTTGGTAATGCTTAGTTTTTTGTGTTTTTTTTCAAAAACGAATGTGTTATATATTACATATTTTTCGGTCACTTGTTGGGGAGCAGAAAATGGGTTGTAAAGTATGTAATTATTTATTTGTGTCACGAAAATTTTGTCACTCAGCTATTCCTGATTTCAGGGTTTTTAAATGTCGAGTTATTTTGACAAATATATAGATACGGCTACGAAATTAGTGCGTGATATATCGTGAGCACGATTAAGGTTTTGTAAACGATAAAATTCACCAACTTGATCACCATGTCACTTGTTCGTTCGACTGTGCCGTCGAAATAATACGTCTGGCCTCACGGTTGCCCGCGTCCAATTGAATGCTTCCGTCTTCCCCTCTTGCGTCTGTTGAGTTTGCATCATAACCGATTTTGTGTGACTGTTGTCTTTTGATTGACGGTTCTATCGAAACTCGCTATGATTGGTAACCTTTAATGTGTTCTATAAGGCTCTAAATGACATTCCAGCTTTTGGCTCAGTCTAACCATCCGTCTTATCTAACCATCCGCACCAACCGTCTTATAACGCTCCTCTAACTGATTTTTTTACGCCATGTTTAACTGGGATTATACAACAATTAAACGTAATTTACAATGCAGATAATTCTTTTCTCTGGGTTTGAATAGTATACTTCGAGTTCGAACCAATATTGAGCTCGCCAGAATGCAGCATGAAATTTCAAAATTCAGCTCAACACATGATATCAATCTTCTTCTTCAGTTGGCTCTACAGTCCCAAATGGACCTTCACCTCTTTGACAAGCCACCTCCATTTTTCCCTGTATTTTGACGCCATCTTCCAGTTTATAATCCTTGCTTCTTTCAAATCTTCCTCCACACAATCCCACCATCTACTTCTTGGTCTTCCTCTTGTCCCCACTCCATCCAGTTGGCCATTTACCACCTTCTTTACAGTTCCGCTCTCATCCATCCTATTAACATGACCCAGCCATTTCAATATACTTACTCTTATGTACGTGACAACGTCAGTATCTTTATACAACTGCGCTATTTCGTTATTATAATGTACTCTCCACTGACCATTCTCCTTAACCCCTCCATAGATTCTCCTGAGAATTTTCCTTTCCAAGATTTTCAATCTTTCACATACCCCCTTTGTTAATGTCTATGTCTCAGCACCGTACACAATCACTGGTCTAATTAGTGTTTTGTATATCCTAATTTTGGTTTGGCGCGGCACGATATGGTTTTTAATTAATGGAAGTAGAGCAAAATATGCGTTATTAGCATTTCTTATTCTTCTATCTATCTCCATATTTATTTCATTTTTCGCTGTAAGCAACGTTCCCAGATAAATAAATTCTTATACTACATCAAATAATGTTTACCAATGATAATTTTAGTATTTTTGATATTTTTCCTTCTGGACACTGTCATAAATTTTGTTTTTGCTTCATTTACCTTCAGACCAAGCCTAGAGGTATATTCTTCCAACTGGATGAATTTTTCCTTCACATCCTCCACTCTCCTCTCTGATGTCACTGTATCATCCGCAAACGCTAGTATTTGGTGGGTTCTAAACAGAATGTTCCCACGGTAGCCTATTCCAGCGTTACGAAACGCTATTTCCAATGCTAGGTTAAACATCGGGGCAACACTATCTCCTTGTCTAAATCGTGTTTCAAAGCTTATTTCTTCCGATAGGTTTACACCTGTTTTAACTTTAACGTGGTTCTCTTCATTCATTAGCCTGCACATCACTACCAACTTTTTAGGTATTCCCATCTCATGCATCTGATCCCACATTTCCTCTCTCAAAATACAGTCGTAGGCGGACATAAAATCGAGAATAAAATAAATAGATAGTGTGTAGTAATATTTCTTTCCCAACATTTATCCAATGTCTGTCTCATGATACATCTGGTCTATTGTAGATCTATCAGACCGAAATCCACACTGATACTCTTCAATCAACTCATCAACGTATGGTTGGAGTCTATAACACACTATTTTAGACAACACTTTGTAGCCTGTGCAGAGTAAGGTGATGGCTCTATATTTGTCACCCAACGTTCCATCCCCTTTTTTGTGTATTGGATTAATAATTCCACATTTCCATTCCCTGGGTATTACTTCCATTTCCCAAACTTTCGTAATCACTTGGTGCATAATTTTCATTATCGCATCCCCACCACACTTATACAATTCACTCTGAATTCCATTGCATCCTGGCGTTTTATTTACTATTCAAGCTTGCTACTGCTTTTTTATTTCTTGTACCGATGGTGGAGCTACGTCTGGTTCCGCTGTTTGGTATTCCCCATGTTTCTCATATCCCCTCTTACTTCCACTCTCTTTGTACAGAAAATGATTCGCGTAGTACTCTGCCCACCTACTCGAAATTTTGTTTTCCTCCGTTAGAATTGTTCCATTGTGCGCTCTAATGATTACTGCTCTAAGTTTGAATCCATTCTTGATGTTTTTAACTTCCCTGTGCCATTCTCTAGCTTCTCCGCAATTGTACTTTTCCTTAATATTTTCCACCTTACTATCCCAAATTTGTCTCTCTTTCTTCCTATACAGCTTGTTACACTGCTTTCTTTATCTTTTATATGTTTGTTAGTTTTGTCTTGTCGGTCTTCTCCTGTACTTTTCCCACGCCACATTCCTTTCACGAGAGCCTTTCCACATTCTTCATCAAACCACTCATTTCTTTTTGGTTTTCCCTCCTTCCCTAGCACCTTCCCCGATATCTCTACTATGCTTCCCCTTACATTACTCCACATATTTTCTACATTTGAATCATTCTCATCATTGATTTTCAGGAGGGCATCTTCTAGCCCTTTACAATATTTCTCCTTGTATTCCTTATTATCTAATTTTTTAACTTCCCATTTCCCCATTTCACTTTTCTTTAGTTTTGGTGTCTTACTAATTTTCAAATTAACTTTGACCCTTACTAGAAAATGGTCCGTTTCAATTTTTGCTCCCCTCATGCTTCTTACATCATTTATATTCTTACAATGTCTCCTGTCTACAACTATATGATCTATCTGACTCATATCGACTGTAAGGTGATCTCTAAGTCCCCTTGTGACATTTTTTCTGTGGATACCATGTATCTGAGACTGCAAGGTTTTTACCATTGGCTAGATCCACTAACCTTCTTCCGTTATTGTTAGTATTTTCGTGTATGGTATATGGTCCACATACTGGTAGCACAAACCTTTACTTGCCCACTTGGGCATTGAAATCCCCCAATAGGACTCTCATGTCATATGATGGTATAGTGTCGATGACTCTTTCTAATTCAGCGAGAAAATCTCCTTTACTTCATCCCCTTTCTCCTCTGTAGTAGCATGTACAGATACAAATGTAACATTATAAAATTTCATCCTAAGTCTAATGAGACAAATTATTAGCATATAATCTATCAAACTGTGTTGTACTCTACCACTTAAATAGAACTCTGTGCCAAATTTATGTTTTCCTTCTTCTTTCCCACTATATACAATTGTGTATTTGCCTTTAGATTCCACCCCCCTCCCGATCCATAGCCTCTTGAAGTGCACATATATCCATTTTAAACTCTGTCATTTGCTTTTCTAGTTCCTTTACCGCCCCCTTTCTGTATAATGTCTTAACGTTCCAAGTTCCAATGTTCATTACCTTATTCAATTGCCTATTTCCGTCATACTTGGGATTCCACTTCCGAGGCTTCTGAGTTTTCCTAACCTTAACCTTTTTTACAGAAATAGGGTGTCAACCTAAACCTAACCCCCTGAGATCCGGAGGACCAATGATTTTTGGTCGAGCTTTACTCCCCTATGCGGGCTGGTTCCACTACACCTACAGAGGTCCCCCTCCCCCCTTGGTTTTCTGTCAGGGTTTCCTTCCCTTTATCTATGACTCCCGTTGTAAGGCGCCGGAGACTTGTCTTTTGCCTGTTTTCGTTAGCCACAACGCAAGTTGGCCTAAGTAACCGACTCGCATCTGCTACCATCTCCGGTGAGATGGCGCAGAGTCGAGAAAGCACCCATGGCCACAAGCATCTCAGAATCTTGAGCTAAGGTTCGGAGAGCCACACGGTGTTGCCCAGGGACCCCACTAGGAGGTGAGAATCAGACTTGATTGACAGAGCCCTATTTAACGGGACAGCATGCAGGCACTTAACGGTATACACTTATAGGCATTGTGTATCCCACCTGCGCCATATCAGCCCATTGACCCCCTTGTTTGAATAGTAATCTTCGAGTTTGAACCTATATTGAGCTCACCAGAATGCAGCATGAAACTTCAAAATTCTGCTCAACACATGATATCAATTGGCAGAGAAATATTCCATTCTCGGACAGACGTTTGTGAATGACGTTTTAACCAAAAATATATACAGAAAACTATTAAGACCACACAATCGTTTCACTTGGTCTTTTCTAAGGCATTGTGTTTAATAATTTAATTCTTAATCTTGATAGGATTTTCATTACCACGAAATATGTAATGAAAACTGTAATGTATGTACGCATTCCTTGGAACACATGTCCTCTGATTCCGAGTGGTGAGCTGAAATATTCTTTGGGTGATCAAACAAAATGTTTTTCCTCTGTATAAATGTGCTGAAAAACGCATTGCGTAGGATGATGTAAACGATTGACTTCAGGTCTGGTTTAAACATCTGTGCATTTTCTACTCGAGCGACGAACCCGTTTTCTATTCATGAGAGCTGATTCTGGAATCTGCAAAACATTCTTTGCAATCCATCTGTGTCAATTTTGTCACCCATGGAGATAGCCTTTTTTTAGGATTTTGTAGTACATGAGATTTATACTGAGAAATTAAAAAAGATGTTTGTAGGATCATTGAAAGTATATTCATGAAAACATTGAAAGTACGATGAGCAGTTTAGGTGGAGATCACTGCGAATGAAACGTTAGTGTTACAAGTAGTGAAAGCGGAACTCTGACGGTTAAGTATTTAAAATAGCTTCTTTTTGGTGCAATAAATCTATGTGTAAATATTTTATGTTGTAATTATATTTTCTGGAATGTTTAATTTTTACTCCAAACTCTCAATATCGTATCTAAATGAATGTTACCTCAGTAACAATCTCGAACCCACGTTCAATGACTGTCTCCAAATGTTCATTAGATTTTTGTTGTCCCAAGTAATGATAACATGTGCATAGCCACGGAAGTGTCAGCATTGTTGAAATTAATCTGCTCAGTAAAGCAATTATAAATACAAGTTGAGCAAACTCTCAATATTCGGGTGTACTTTTTAGTTATGTACTTTAAAAAATTGATAATCAAAAACTTTCTTCACTTAATATAAATTTTCGAAATCAATAGAATAATAGTCAATAATAGTAAAATATTTATTTAAATTTGCCTTAAATCCTACATTTATTAGCTCTTTTAATGTTCATTTGGTTTTTATTTTTTTAATCCACTTGTTTCATTGGATTGCTCCCAGATTTGGGGCTTCATCCCACTTACCTCATCAACGCGTTTCTCCCCAGACACCCTTTGAGATTTCGGCTCAGTCAGGCGTGGGTGTCTCCGCGGCATAGTCAACAATGCGTCTTTATCCACAACTTAGTGCTTTCTTATGGCAAACGTAGGGTGATATCCTATTTTTCACATTGTTTTCTGTATAGGTTTTAAATAAAATTCTGATTTTGCACACCTATGACTCAAGGTTTATATGGTGAGACTATTGTCATTACAGTTTGTGGATTAAATACCCTAAAATTGAGTCTCAGAGTGAGTTGCTTGCCGTTATATTAATGTGATATATTTATTATTCACAAGTAATAATGTGTTTTATTTTATTGTAAAGCATATATCACAAAAATTGATCATTTCTAAAGTTTGTGGAAGTGTGAACATTTTTACAAATAACCTTTTAATTTTTTACATTTTCCCTTTTCAACCGTGGTAGTTTTTCAGTTTTTCACATCTTAACTCTTCCAGAAAGATGTCGGAATATTTTGAGTATAACCAGCCACTGGTGGAATGTGAAAAATGGATTCTTGAATTTGCTAGTTTGACTTTTACGACTACTGCATACTTATTATGTTAAGAATCGGAGGAAGCGTGCATGTCAGCTCGAAACCTAGGAATGCACATTGAGGATTTTTTTGTGTCGTGAAGGAATTTAGGTTCATGGTGCTGCATAAAAATGAGACTGAGGGTTGTTTTCAAATGGCTGCTCTGCACATGATACGCATATTTGTTCTCGGATTTTTCACAAAATGTACTCACTATTTTGTGCTTCATTGAGGATTTTTATTACTTTAAAGCAATGAGTGAAGAGAAAAAATCTTTGACATAGTACACGAATCTTCCGGATTGACTAAAAGAAAATGGATTCTGATGTGTACTTGTTTCTACCGCATTATTGTACTATCTTGTTTCTATGTTTAGTAAATTATCAGGATGTTCAAGAAAGATTGTACTAAGAAGCAAGATTAGTAAATTACTAAGTAAGAGAAAATTGGAAGAGTCTAAAATAATGTGTAACTTATTATACGCCTTCGAAAATTTTAAATTATGGTATAAAGAAGATGTAGGCATACTATACAATTTTATGTCTTTTATTAATTCGAAAATTTTCGACCGCGTAGCGGCGACCATCTGACTTTAATGGTAACCACACGCCCGAAAAGGCCTTATGGATTAATAAATAACAAAAAATTGTGATGAATGGCTGCACCTATTTTAAACTTTCAATATAAACAACTAAAACAAAATTAAAAATGAAAAACGTGAAGAACAGAAGTTGCTTTTTCTTGCCTCGGTGTTCATTGAAACATTATTTTCAAAATTCAAGATAATTTACCGTAATAAGAAACTTTATTTTAATCAATTTTCACATCTCATGTTGAGATAAAGATATAGATGTATTGTATTTTAGATTTAACTTCAATATTTGTTAAAATAATAGGAAGAAGAAAACATAACTCNTTTTGCTGAAATTTTTGAATCCGCCTCTGCCTTAGGGCCCTTGATCGGAATTGATGGGATGGTCCCTTGCTTGCTTCCGGAGAGTAAATTAGTTTTTTTCCCTCCACGTGGTCATACGCAGTTTGTACTGTTTTTTGACAATAAATTTATTATTTATTATTATCATTAGACAATGATAATTCACAATTTTTTTTGTGTGAATAAGAGTTCGTATTTGAACGTCAAATGTCAAATTGTTCTATATGTATAAATTTATTGTCAAAAAACAGTACAAACTGCGTATGACCACGTGGAGGGAAAAAAACTAATTTACTCTCCGGAAGCAAGCAAGGGACCATCCCATCAATTCCGATCAAGGGCCCTAAGGCAGAGGCGGATTCAAAAAATTCAGCAAAAATTCCTAGATAAGATAAAAAGTTAGCTGCGAGTTATAATACTAATAGAATGTCAATATGTTTGTAATTTTAAGCAAAAAATTACATGTAAGTTATTATCGAACTATAGATTATTCTGAGTATAGTGCTTAAAAATTGAAATAACACTAAATTCACGATTTATTGTTACAACAAACACGCCCCTAGACAAAGCCTAGAGAACCTGTATGATAAATCCGCCTCTACCCGAAGGCAAAACGGAGAAAAACCCGGGCCAGGATTCCACTGCGTGCTTAACGATATTCACGGTTTGATGGTAGTTCTGTTCCACGGTCATTTGACCTCAGAACAAGGAGATAACTAAGTGCCCAGCATCCTACTCCGGCAACATTGATCCCAATTTGGACCGGGTACTCGGCCTATAGCTGCCTGAGCAGCCCNCCCCCCCCCCCCCCAATATGATCACTGAGATTTGAAACTGGGTGGCGCGGCTCTCACACATTGACCCGTGCTGATTCAGTTTTTGTTTGTTAACCCATTACAGAAAATTATGGTGAGGGATTCCGATACACCATATGTCCATCCCACAATAATATGGGCAGTAAGTGGAATGTGGATCCAAAAACGAATTTTCAAAGAGCCGCCATCTTCACACTTTCATTTTAAAAAATTAGTGTTCAATGAGTTGTAAAGCGAAAAGAAACCACTACCCTCATTTAGGCACTTCTAAAAGAGGCCAAAGAGTTAAGGAAAAGACACGGATAAGATTATATCCAATAAAACACCTTAATTAAGAATTCGCGGATTTTGTCTATTCTTTTAAATTCGATTTGTCATTATTCAATTTGCGTTAATAACAATGACTAAAACAGATTATGGTTTTATTAGACAGTTTTCTTTTTTGTGTCATTACTGTCTAAATAAAGAATCATTTGGATCTGTTATTCTTAAATTTGATCTAGTTGGGGAATTCCTGTTTTCCCGAAGTAGGGCAAATATTCCTTGCGTTGGGGCACACATCCGCGGTATTTCGACAATAGTTGACTGTTGAAAACATTTTTGCGAAAATTTGGAAGTATGATGTGCTAGACAAAGGTATTGTTTTCTTCTGTATAGATATGGTAAAAGAGAATACACTAAATCATTTTACATTTCTTTTGAGCTCTCCAATCATTTTGAAACCTCTACTCGTATATGTGGAAAATATGCAAATTGCGAATCCTTGTCCCACTGTGCCCTATACACGACATTACGTAGACTGACAACCTCACTCTGTCCCTTAGTTGCAGTTTTTACTTATTGCCTACCTTACTTTCTTCACCCTTCACCTATATTAAGTTTTACGATTTCGCTACGACATGATCGACTAGTTTGTAAGATTTCTCCAAGGAAAGCGAGATGTCTTTGACCTACGAGAGCCAGCGATTTGAAGATGTATTTTATCAGAGAAACTTTTATAATAAACAATTTCCTTCTTTCACTATGTCTATTGCAGTTTCTTCCCTGACCCTTGCTCTAGGTCTCTTACTGTATCATCAGTTACAAAACCCCCTCTCCAAAATTCCATTTTTTCTATTACAACAACCACTCGCTACTTCTGAATCTCTGTACAAGCTCTGACAGCATTCTAAATCTTGTTCATTCTTTTTCGTAATGTCTGCCGTTCCATATTGACGCTACTTGTATTCAATTCTATTTTTACTATCAATTTCTTTTCAAGGTTCTCGTTTCTTCTCTGGTACTAGAACCTTACGTTATGAGTTTCAGTTCCTCACATAACTTTTCGGTCGGCCTCTTTGTTTCTAATACGTGTTTGACTCAAATAATATTTCAATCTTATTCTTACACTTTATTCGTGACTTCCTTGTCCTACGTCGCTTAATTTTTCTCTTTTGTTTTAGACCTTACAAAAATTCCGCAGTTAGCTGATTAGTTTCATAAGTTGGGAGTATATGTTTATAACAGCATCATGCAGTCAGTCATATCTTCATTTTTTCCTGATTATTATCCTCTGTCAAATTCCAACGCTGCGCGTACCTCCGCCCATGGTCTTGTCCTCTTCCTCCACCACTACTTTGCCACTAAGCTATCGATTGTGTGCGGGCGCAGCGCTGGGAGCTCGCGGACGCTCCTGATTTACGCTGGAGCCCGGGCGGCGATGCACTTCTTGCTCTAGGAGATTATTGAGGAATAAATAGATTGTAATGTCCTGTAAAGGTGACAATGTAAAGGGAACTCTCTAATAACGATGTAGTGTTGTCAAAATTAATAAAACCAAAATAATCCATGTACGATTATTATCAATCGATTAATCGCTTCAGTGTTTAGTGTTTCAAAGTAGTTCTAGTGTACCAATAATAGTATTGCTTTTTTGAAGCATTAATCTAATTAAAATGAAATATAATATTTGCGTATTATTAATGCCATTTACTATTTATTCGGAACTTGAAGAAATGTACACGCTAAGTATATTTTACTTTACAAATTATATTTTTATAATAAAAATTATATTTATCGAAGGTATTATAACTACCCAGTTATCACTATTACATTAAGAATTTCTAAAACTTCGTTGTTGTTGTTGTTGTTGTTGTTTTTGGCGCAAGGGTGCAAAAGTTGTTCGCTTTTGCAAAAGTGTAATATTCAAATGATACTTAAATATAAGATTTTGATGGAAGGGAACCGCTAAGAGAAATAATGGTAACATGACCTACACCTAAAAATTATCCACTTTGTAAATGGATGCGAGGCCAATGCTTCATTTTACTTTAAATCCTTCTATCCTCTGCGAACCCCAAAATATCCGTTCAAGTCTGTTATTCGGGATAGTTTGACCTATTGATTTTGGTGTACATCGTTACACTTTTTGACAAAATTGTTAGAACAATATATTTGACCACATGTAGTAGAATCTTTTGAAAATGTTCTAATATTAATGTAGATTTATGAAATTGCCGTTTCATGGTTTCACTTTGGAATTTTCTAGATAAATTAGTACTGCGTTAAAACCGCACGGTGAGATTTAATGTTTTTTCATGCTAATTCCATGTCGAAAATTGTCCCACGCAGTGCGAGTGAAACTTGAAAGCAGCGTGAAATCTTGAGATATAAAAGGAAAGGTAAATTGAAACATCGAAGTGATGTGAAGATTTTCAGTCATACTTTCAGAGTACTGTACAACCTGGTTTATGAACTAAGTCGAACCGACGCGGATGGTGATTCGGATAATGGAGATTGTATGGAAATTAATGAAACAATGTCCTGCAGAGAGAACAGTTGCCGTGTGCAATACGTGAAAATGAAGTAACAAAAATATTTCCAAAACGAGTATCGAACAAGAACCACGGGTGGTTTATTATTGCACAAATAGGGTTTGTTAATATGTTGTTGCATGAGCGCATGCTCTCCTGGTCATCCAACTATACTCACAAAACAATGCACACATTTAATATTGTATTAGCAATTGTTATTAATGCAGAGAGCAGATTTAACTACGCAAATAATGTAATTGTAACATTTTCGTGATAGACAATTCACAGAAACTTCCGCGTCTTAATTCGTAGANCGTAGAGACAAATGTAAAAAAAAAATGCTATATTTTTATAATTAAACATGCGGATATTATAATTGGCGTAACGTATAAACGAAGGTAAGATAAATAAAGTTCTACTGCAATTCGGAGAAAAGCTATTTTCTACTGTTGATGTGAAAAGTCGTTGGTTATCTATGCAAGCGCTTGTGCGAGACGTTCGAGTTGCACGTGTCCTTCTCAGAATGAAAGATGAATGAAGTATAATAAAAAATGAGAGCCGAGGTGGCTCCAGGCGAGAAACTAAAGACAGGTTTTTCAAGCAGGAGGATTGCGAATTTAGACATGCTTTATAAAGGATTTTCCGTTCTTTCTCTACTGAGATTCACTTCATATTGTGTGTGTAATATTTCTTTTTATTGAGAAACATGAAACATAATGTAGTTTGTTTGAGCCACCACAATATTTAATAACTGGAATGGACCGTTTGTGATAAGAGGACTATATTGGAAATATGACGACTTTTTTAAACTAAAGAAACTAAATACACGTATTTATTAAAATTAACACACACGATAAAAGGTTACAAATGGATGAAAGTATAAAATAATGGTTGAAAATAATAGAATATTAGTTAATAAATGTGAATGAATTGGTTGTTCTCACATTACACATTTGGACTTGACTGTTCTAATTAGTGAGCTTCTCGGGGGGTGGGGGAGGGGGAAGCCCGCAAGTTCGCTCCCCAATTCACGACTTCTTATTTTCCCATATTCGATTCAATAGTGTTGAGGTAAAGATAAATGTGTGATAGTATTTTTACTTCTGAAATTAGAAGCATATTTTTTGGAATTGAAGATAACACTTTCGTGATTTCTATGAAATGGACTTTGAATGCAAAAACTCTGCTTTTCTGAGTAAAAATTACACAAATGAATGTTAATGCATAGTTAGATTTAGAGAAATCACGGCAAGATTCATCTTTTCAGGTTTGTTTCCAGTTCTGAGGAAATTCAAAATTAAATGGATCATTCACTTTCGATAAACAAAATTTTGTGTGGCATTTTCACATTACTCTAAGATCTTGTAAAACAAATAACCCGTAATTTTATTGCTCTAAGAATACACTTGTGTCGCGAGGAAATGGCAAGTATTCGAAAGTGAACTTCAAATACGTCTTTTCTCTACAAGCAATGAGTGGAAGAGACACTGGACAACTTCAGAAAACGTCGTGCGAGTAAAACAAAAGATGTTGAATTCTGCATTCAGGTCGTTGGCACATTTTAAACAGGTGAAAGCGTAGAGTGAGTTTGAAGGGGAGCATGATCACTATCGTATTTGGAACAATCCCGCAAAGCATGTACTGTTCTTCCTGTCAGCTTCCATTGATACGTTTCTCACAAATGGCGAACGATATGAAGTATTGACAGCATGAGAAAGGAAGTCTGAAAGAGTAAATGCAGCTAATCACATCGTGACGTATTGTGACAGTGTGGATGAAGCAAGCGGAAAGATGGAAATCTGCGGATATACGAGATAGCTTGTATGGTAGCTGTCATATTGCCTTGTATAACCAGTTTTCACGTATTTCGAAGCAGAAGAGGAATAGACTTTATTCAACAGGCGCATTTTTTGTGTTTGTTTTGCGAAGCGAGATAATGTGTTCTCCATTATGGACTTTTTATGAACAGTTGATGAAGAATTAATGACTCTCAAAGAGAAAATTTCTCACTTTCTTTATGAATGTGTTTTCTCTCAACTACTCTTTCATCTTGCAAACTGTTTCTTAAAAAAACAATTCATTGACAATGTTTTAAAATGAAATATTAAAATATTTGTGCGAAGAGCAATTTTTTTATAGGTAGGTTCATATCTTTTTCAAAAATTTCAGAATTTCTAATGAACAAAGAACTGAGTCTCATACGTCTCGTTGTTTGTTTTTTGTCATGAATACAATAAGATTTGTTAATGACCGTCTGCGGTAGGGAACCAGGACGAAGAAGAATCTTTTAAATTCAGACCGATGTGAGCACTTGCTTTAAATTGACACCGATTCTTAAACAAGACCAACAGCTGTGAATTATGGATGTACTGGAATACAATGGCCAACGCAAATGAGTTCCTAATAAAGAGAACTCGCTTCGGCATTCTCACGTGAACGAAGTGGAAAGATTTATGATTATGGTTTGAATAAATTTTTTGACAAGTTTGATAATCTGTTCCGAATCTTTCCTCAACAATTTATTTTATTCTTTGTTATAAACCAAAGTTACATCTTTAATTTAATTTTAACTAATTTTTTGAATTTGAATGTCACAAACGCATTCTTCTGTTGGAAATAATGGCCGACCTATTCGCAGAATGTTGCAGTAAAAAATCATACAAAGACAACATCGCAAACCGAGAAAACTGATTCGCTGCAACAGTAGGTTCAGTACTTTCAGTACCGTATGCCAATGTAACAAAAACGCAAATGGAGATGGAAGGGTTACACGAGATCTCTAGTTCTATTTACGTTCAACTGTGGAATAATTTGTATGATCTGTGGAGGAGTATACATAGTTTAAAATTATTACGAATACAGAATGGAGTAAAAATCAGATTTCAGATGTCGCATTTACTGTTTCTCAAAATTTCCATTTTTTACGATCATGTGTATTTTTACAATAGTCCTTCTATTAGTAAAGGAAAAGATGCTTCTGATAGTCGCATATACAATGTAGGTAAATTAATTTTCCCCCAACAATTTTTCTCTCGCTCTCTCGCCACTTGTGCACATGTTTTGGCGCGCAAAAGCGGCGTCCGCTGCCAACTAGAGATCTCGTGTAATATCTCAATACGCGCCGCCGACCCGAGCGAGGTCTGACAGCAGGTCGCGAGACAGTAGCGCCGTTTGTTCTCATCATGTCGGGTGAGTTCCTTGCGCCAGTGCTCGGTACGACATCAAGGAAGACCACAGCATCGGATGGCGCGTAAGCAATTAGTTGCCAGCTACTGTGGCAGTAGCTGCTTTTGTAAATGTTAGAAATCTCTCTCCCTCTCTGCTGTCTATGTTTGATTAATGCTACCACTTGTGAGTTTTGCTATGAAGTGGAATACTATTGCTGGGACAGCACTGTGACTACATCTTAGTCGGTGCGTTGGCCTACCACCTACTCTGTGGCTCAAAATTCCGTTGATCCCAGTGGGTCGTCCTATATCCCTTGCCATTTAATTCCAGTACATACTGTCATCATTATTCACCCTTCACTTCACCCGCTATGGGAAGGTGCATTCCTCCGTCCGTACAGCTCCCTGCTTAGAAATGGGTGAATTCATAGACTGACTTTTCACTCATTGGTCGCCTTTAAATTTACAATCACAAAGAAAATGATGTACATGTACCTGATTATATGCATTTAAGAATTAACCACCAAAAAAACGCATTAATTACTAGAAATACCCTTAACACGAATGGCAAACAAATAAACCCCTCAAAAGAATTCTGAATCCTAGGCGAAATTAAAACGTCAACTGTTTCCTTCAGTCTTCGAGTTCTGTGGTGTAGCCTTCGCCCCTAGACTGTTTACACCTGCACGCGCCTGCTCGGTTCAGCCTCATCGGCCCTGACGCGGAACTGCGCGCTCACATGATAACTGGAGCCTGTCGGCCGACTCCCCGCCCCTCACGTGATGTTTCGCGCAGCACATTCATCCACATCGTCCACCTCTGACCAGTTGTTCTCTATTCCTCATACTGGAATGTCTCATACTGTGTTACTCAGTGAGCCACNTTCCTCATACTGGAATGTCTCATACTGTGTTACTCAGTGAGCCACTAATAACTTGGATCTTCCACATTCATTAAGCGACTCCCCGCTTGAG
Source organism: Laupala kohalensis (assembly GCA_002313205.1). Lineage (NCBI taxonomy): Eukaryota > Metazoa > Arthropoda > Insecta > Orthoptera > Trigonidiidae > Laupala > Laupala kohalensis. The sequence continues at coordinate 545,331 of NNCF01131614.1, read as the reverse complement.
TGTTCAGAACCGATTTGCCCCATCCACTCCCTCCTTCTTCTTCACTATCTTTTCAGTTGAACCAATATACGAGTACACCAACAAGAAAACAAGGAATTCCATATATAAATCGAATTATTGGTACAATAGTATATTTTTTATACTAAAGGTTTATTTAAGACCTAAGTAATGTAAGTCGCATTGCATTTATAATTCCTTCCTTACTTCGTTCCTTCCTTCCCGTTATTAGCGGGACGTGGGTGGGGGCATAGCTCCACGTTAGCAAACATTGCATTCCTTTAGATATGCAAAAATTCAATTCACCCTCATTGTTTGTATCTCTGGCGCTGTTACATTTCTTCACTTCACTATTCTCTTTTGTACATTGACTAATCATCGGAGGCTGATTTTCAACTCGCAGAGTAATATTGCAATTCTTGTATTGTTTTTTTCTGTCTCTCATAACCTCATCCCATTCATTGTATTTCATGTTACACGAAATTTTTCCATGAACTCACCTAATTTTACGTACCTATCTTTCTTTTGGTTTAAAGCAAAATTACGGTTGTAATTAGGTACTGCATTATACCTGTACACCGACTCAAAAGCATATGGACAGGTGATTCCTCGTCTCTTCCACGTATACATGTACCGTAAATCGTTTTTCCAAACCTCTTAATAAAGGACCTGAAGTTACCATGCCCAGTCATAATTTCCTTTACACCTTTCGTTGGATCGAACAGATGAATTATTTTCTTTACCATTTTGCTCACTGTTGAACATAGTTTGATTGTCGTGTGTCTCTGTTATATTTTCGGTCCTTTCTTGTCCTCGCGGACCCTGTATCGTCATGTCTTCATGTCATTTCCACTTTCAACTCCCGTCTGATACGCATTATCAGTTCCATATATTCCTGTTAGATGTAATATTCTAGTCGTTCCTTAAGAAGCTATTCCAGTCCCTGATGTTAAATTTCCCAGTTTTTATCATTTGTCTCATCCACCATCTTTTTTCCTCCTTATTTATATCACATTCAAATAATAATGTTCCACGATCTCCTCATCATATCCTCATACATATGTTGGCTCATCCTTTATCTTAATCGGATGCAAATACTTGTTTGAATTTCCGTGTCCTATTGGTAATTCCAACATGACCGGACTTGGTCTAAACCACTTTCTACTCCTTCAACGTACCTCACATCCTTAATGAACCGATGTAGATCTCGCCCTTCCACAGTTACATCCCAACGAATATGCCAGCAATCTATCAATTTGTTTGTCAATTCTTGTTTTCATTTCTGTTTTGTTTTATTAAATTCCGTCCCATGAATATATACCGTCTTCGTATATTTTACCGGAATGCCAACTTCTGAATAGCGAGATTTACGGGCTTTATCCCCATAACGACCTGTAACGCCTTTGTGGAGACTGTCCGATAGCACCCACTCCAGTGCAAAATACAATGTCGTTGCAGGCTGTTTAATCTTCTTTCGAAGTGACAATTCTCTACTAATCGATTGCTCCATATTCTCGCGCAATAACCTATTATTGGAGGGAGGACACCATTTTACAATAACCTCAACTCTCTTTTTCCCTATCGTATATTTATCAATAACTATCCTTACGAGGTTATAATATACTTTCTATAACCTTGCATGTATTGACTGTGGTTTAAGTACGTGATACAACTCTGTATTCGCCCTGAGTGACTCAAGAAAGCAAAGAATTCACCCGCCAATGTGGCCTGCTTACTGAAAGTTTTAAGCCATGTAAGAAGGTAAAAACGATCGACAAATTTCGATGCAAACGTTATGAGATAGTCCTTTTTATATTTAGAATCAATCATCATATATCTGTCACTCCTGTACGGTGAAAAAAACACGAATTTTTTAAAAAAATTCTGTTTTTTCGGATGTTTACGAAAGGTTTTATTGATTGCTTTGCGAATATATTCTGTAGCATCCGGAAACCGATATTTCAATCACTCGTCAGAATAGACACATTGCTGTCGATAATACGAGAATTTATACTTTTGGACATTATGACCTGGACCGAAACAAAATTTGGATTGTGATTCCAGATGTAAGTAATAAAAAATTAAGATTGGTTTTTACATGAAAATTGTATTGCTATTAACTGTATTATAATTCTATTTATTGAAATGAAATGTTATTAGCTAAATTGGACAAATTAAATCATTTTATAGTACCTTGTAAAATTTATGTGTTAGATAAAACCATACAACACTTAATTTTCATCATGCTCCTGCGGAACAATGCTTTAATCTGATCTATAGCTACATTTAGTCTTAAAATTAAAACATTTTTTGAATCACTATCCAACACATTTATTGTTATAAGTTGATCTGTTTTATTACAAAAGAAAGAGAATTCTGCCTGAAACATTGGTACGGAGTATATTGCTGGATGTCTTCAAAAATAAACTAAGAGAATTGATGAAAAAAAATGTTGAGTGGAATCCCTTACTGGCTGTGACGTTCCATTTTGAGTACAAGTACGTTTAAAAATATTTTGTTCTACCACTGAAGTACTTTTTAATACAATAAATTTTTTCACAATTTTTTAAATTATTTCCCATCAAAAATAAAATTAATTCTTAGAACTTCACTCTATTTTCTTCCCCCTTTGCCATTAACTAAACGTAGGGAATGTTCCCCGGAAAGGTTTTTTGAAGGGAACACCGGTTGTCACTCTTGTCTGAACATTGTAATGTTCATTACTACAGACCTCTTTATGTCGTTCATTCCAGTAGACATTGTATCTATGTAAATTCAATTCCGTTCGATGGACTCCGGGCATAGTTATCTTCCATACGTCCCAATACATTTTCATTCTATCAACGTCGCTTCCTTTCGTCTAAAGCAGCTTTCAATGCAATGCCGAGACAGTCATTAGTTATGTCAGGACCAATACCTCTATCAGTTCGATCGTCGTCACTATCACTCAAGTTCGTGCGACAAAACAACTCCTCCACTCGGCGCTACGTGCTTGTTCGAATACTCTGTGGATTCTGTCGTTGAGTCATCCATTCCGTACTGTCGCCGTGATGCGAGTCGCGTGGAGATAATCTCGCGTTAATACAATTGTCAGCAATCTCTATTTCTTTGCATCGTAATCCGCTTCACATCATTGCCTTGGCGAGGATTTAGGATAAATTATGACTGCACCAAATTTCGACAATTTATATTTTTATTTATATATATATCGTCAACATCTAGGTCATTAGAGCTCTAAAAGGTCATTATCGCCATTTTTTGTTTGTAATGTAAAAAGGAACCATATAATGTAACTAACAGTCGAAAAGTGCTGTTAATCAGAATCAGTAGTGGTGTATCAAGACAAATCAATACTACGAACTATGAATTTTCGTGTTTTTCTAAATTTATATGTATTTTTCGACTGTTAGTTACATTATATTATACGGTTCCTTTTTACATTTCAAACAGAAACGGCGATAATGACCTTTTAGAGATCTAATGACCTAGATGTTGGCGAGACCTAAATCCCCATTAATAATAATAATTATGATAAAAACATTTTAGAGAACAACAGGAAAAAAAATTATTTTGATAGATCATCGACCAAGTTACAACAGAAGAAATATTATTCTAATAGACAACAATGCTGTAACCAACACCCACAAACTATACACTACTTACAATGAGAAATTAAAAAAATATGAAGATTTGATAACACTCATTCTTCGCTTATGGTATATGGAGTTTGGTTATATAACCCTTATAGTCCTGTCCGCCACTGGAGTAATCTGTCGGCTTCAATTCCCAAAAAACATTTATAAATTTAGAAAAAGCAGCCAGCGTTAAAACCTGTAGAATAGTCAGATTTTTAAATTGTGAAATTGCTTGAGGTGAGGATGCTTGGTATACTTCGCACCCCACCTGAAATCAACTATAAATTGTGAAAACAGTAACATATATGAATAATAATCAAACAAAATGGGAACAGAAATATATTTAATTCGAACTTAAAAGCATTAGATTTTTGGACTAAGGAATAGAAAATATCATGAAATCCATAAAAATCGTCGGTTAAGGTATTTATCCTGCACTTTCCTTCCCTTCACCTCAATTCCAACCATTTAACTACGTGAAACAACTTGGGCTTCATTTTGACACAAGACTCACATGGAAACATCGCATTGTCACCGAAATAAAAGAAGTCAATCAGAAACTTCATCAACTTAGACCGTTAATAAATCGTCACTCCTTATTCATTAATAACATTGCATTCTTACATTATACAAAACTATTGTTCGGTCTGTTCTTCTCTTCGCTTGTCTCGCCTGGTGCAATGCCGCTCCCACAAAAAAGAAAAAAATGCAAATATTCAGAGCAAAATATGAGAGGTAGCTGTAAATCCTCCTTGGTTCAGAGGGAAAAAAATCTACATGAATCTGAATTTATGCATGAGTGGTGTAATTACTTCATACGCGCAATGTATAACAATATAAATTTACATCAAACTCTAAGACTAAACAATATGAGACATAGTTTTAACATAGAGAACGGTAAATGGTGGATATTATACATGGTAAGATGTGAAAAAAATATATTACCACTCTGAATTTTTGGACAGTTCAGCGTTCGTGAATGCAATATTTACGAGCATTACGTAAATGCAAGTCATCTATTTACCGCTCAATGTAGAGTTGAAAACAGTAGTATAGGACGACTCTGAATTTGTTCTTTTAGAATTTGTTGTTTGGGATGGAATGTTTCGTTTTATGGGAGAGTTCTGTGTCCTTATGTACACTTGCCAAAATGATCAGACTGACTCATATCGACTCAGCGAATGCCAAAGTAGCGAAATAAATCAACGACTACACATAAATTACTCAACATTTCCTGTATGAAATCTGTCTTCCTCAATCATGTTTCGTATCTTATTGATCAATTGCATGGCTTCAAATGCGATTTAATTGCAAAAAGTTATTTTTTAATTGTCCGTATTACGTGCAGATCGTAAATTATTTGAGATAGTGATTATTTTATCGCATTATTCTTTCACCTGGGAACAAACATTTAACATTTATATTATTTTCAAATAATATTTCCTCCGGGGATAAAAATACCTGCTCCCTGCATTCAATTGGAATTCATTATTTTCTATCCTTTCTTACCCCATTTGTATTTAAATTTTACCGCTATCTCCACTTGTCCCATTTCCACTTGTTTTTAAAAAGACGAAGTAAGGTAGTAAAAAGGGTGACAATAGAATGGGCTTGGGAGAAGAATTTTTCATCGGCATTGGGAGTAAGTTACATTTTATTTACTGAAATAGAAATAAAATTATTCTACATGAAATTGATGTGTTGTTTCGCACATGACTCGATCATATCTACCCAATTCTTTGTCCCCTCATGTAAAGAAACCAAAATGTTCGAAATTTTTTTATAGAAATAAAAAAACAGAAAATCATATTACAATATATTTAATTGCGACTCTCTATTTCGATTAATCGAGATTCATTCTAGTTTCAACAACTTCCAGTTCAATCCCAGTCAAAATAATTGATTGACGAATTGTTTGATGAGTCGAATACTGATTTGCTTTATTATTTACGCATAATGTTATCTATTATCTTAAATAATTTGATAGATTGAGAAACATTTCGTATCTATAATAATGATCTTTTTTTATTTATTTCATCAAAATAATAATAATAATAATATAGTAGCAGATTTTATGTCATCTTTAACTTTTTGTTTTCAGTAGGAAGTTTAATTTCGAATACAAGTTAAGATAAATATACTGCATGTCACAATTTAGAAAACAATCTATATAAAAACCACTTGAAATATAAATAAAGCATTACGTTTCGTCTCAAATGCGGGAGCGTCAGATGTGCTAGGTATTGGCTAGCGAGTGAGTGACTGGCGGAGTGACTGTCATTTATTTATATTACTTCTATTCAGAAGATTGCAGACGTCAAACAATATCATTGAGAGAAGAAAAAAAAAAAACAGAAAAAAATCAAATTTCTAAAATTTCATCTAGCTTTCTCTTAAGCACCCGAGAGAGGCAGCTCGTTCTTTCAGAACGATCGCCGGCCACCAGTAGACATTTCCCCTGTCATCGTAATCTAATGCTAAAACTAAGCAATGCGTTTCCGTGAATGCGAACGGAAGGCGTGCGATTCTACGGTCTGTTTTGTCCTCGCCCAACAGTGACTGGCGGAGCTTTGTTCCTGTAAGTGGAGTTATGTTTGTTAGCTAGGATAACGACGGAAGACACTTCGCCTTCGGTAAAATAGGCAACCTGTTGTTGCAAAGGTAGGCAGGCAGCTGCTGGTGTACCGGAGAGAAAGTGAGACGAGATGACTTCTGTGAGACAGACAATGAGTTAGCTGGTCATTTGTTATGGTCTGCTCCAGGGCACTTGTTCGCAGACGTTCGAAGAACTCTTGGGACGAGGCAGTGCAGAAGATGAAGGAATTCACTGAGCTAGTTATGTAACGGTAACAGTACTGTTTAGAATTGCTCATTGAATTCATTTTGTTTGAAGCAAGTTTCATTGAAACATTGTGTTCGAGATATTGAGAACTGGTCACACTGAATGATATGTTATAGCTGGTGGGAATTGGTTCGAATTACTTATACGAGACACTGATGTATTGATTTAATTCCCAGGATAAATCAATCCAATATTCTAACATTCTATGCAAAGTATTTCCTTTACTTTCATTGTACTAACCATTGCTGTGACTACACTTCTTTAATAACATTTTTCACGTGGATACTATTCTAATGGCACTGAAGGATACATGAGATTCTCCATGCCCAAGGTAGAGACATCTCTTACGAAAAAGTTTAAAAAATAAACACTAGTTTCTTATTGACATGAAAAAAACTTTCTTTCCCTCCCCAACTTACACAAGTTTTCTTTGTTGTTTACTGTGATATCAGACGATACATCTGACAAATAGACGACAGATGAATAGCACGGAGACAAGAGAGTCCTCTCGCGAGGAGGGAAATGTTGTCTTTATCACCGCACAGTATCACTTCTGTCACAATCCAGGAGCTCATTAACTTACTTGAGAGTTAACTTACTCTCTGAGTTGGTCCAGCGGTTGAGAGTGAGGAACCAGCGTAACACGAGAGGCAAAACGAAGCAAAAAGTCAGAAGAACCTGTTGGAAGCCGTCGAGATCGCTGGAGTCCACGCCTAAAGCGAGTCGCTAATACTCACTTGAGGTGGCTGTTTGAACTGCGGATTCCATTTCAAACGAGGTGTAGTGTTGCAACGTAATTTGCCAGGCACGTTTATGATTGCTGGAATTATCACACTTTTACTACCTTCACTTAAAATATGAAATGTCCATCCTTTCACTTTTATGGAACGATAATTATTAATTCATGTCGTGGAGCAATGATTTTTTCTAGTTATTTTATTTCTTTCCTCAAATTGTCAAATTCCTTATAGTAAAAACGATGCGTAAATGCACTTTCCTTACACAAAACTATACGTGAATCTACCCACAATTTTTTTATTGCCGACTTCCTCAGGTGGAAAATTACAAAAAACATATGATAGTATACTTGTACATTAAATCTCTTATTTTTAATTTTCTTCACTGACGACATTAAACCCATCGATACTCAAGGTAATTAATATATTTCTAAAAACTGGATCTGTTTTGAGCTAAAAATGCGAGAGACGTAGTTTGAGAAGTGTCAGTTTGAGAAAATGGCATTTTTTTAAATATTCAACCAAAGAAAGTGTCCGATAAAAAATTGCAAGCATATGTGGATTTTGTGAAGAATTTCCGATGAGTTAAATATTCTTGGAATTTTTTAGAAGAGTAATTAACGTTTGTAAGATGACTTTAAAAATTCTCTGTATTTCTCGAGATAAAGAGATAAAAGGGAAAATGACTATGAAAAATCACAGAGAACATCTTACGGACGACGTGTTAAGCTTAAAATTATTTTGGGGAAGTTTTTCAGATCAGGTTATACAACTCTTACCCACCTGATGTGGAGCTGCGTTAGTGGATGATCTGCTCATGATTCTAGCTCACCAAGTGAAGAAATTTAGAAATCTTAGCTTACTATCTTGGTTTCCTTGGCTTACTATCTTTTTGAGTATTTTCTATGGAATGTGAAATCCGACATCGAACTACTTCCGGAAAATAAAGCTCTATTTTTCGTTCATGTAACCTAACGTAGTTCAAAGCTTTTTCTCCNTATATATATATATATATATCCTCATTTCAAATTGGACTATATGATATTCACTTTAGTGTGGGTTATACAATCTTGAAGAGTCTGTACGCTTCCTGTGGTTTGAGATGTGGCGCATGTACCATGTAAGCGTAGCCGACTCTTAGAAATTGTGGTTGGTAGGCTGTTTATGTAGTTGTGGTGTTACATGCACCCTACCGCTCCTGCCTTCCTTGATGTCCGCGAGCACAAAGCAATGTTCACCGCCTCCCACAACTTCCACATCCACCACTCTGATGTCACTACGTTAATTGCAAAGAGACATGCTGTGGAAGAGTGGATACAGCAAAGAATGGTTTCCGGAAACACAATATATGTCAACAATATTCTGTCCGGAAAATATACCATACAAATGAGAGATAAATTACCGTTGATTTTATGTATGGGTTATTCAATTTGTGTTTCTCTGAACTTTATGAATACACAGAAAATTTAATTAAATAAATAGTTAAAAACTTACGACCTTTTAAGGACGAATAATATTTTTATTTTTTGTTACGAACTCACTACGTTTCGACGTGGATTTACGCCGTCGTCAGGTGATCAAGATTACATAATGGACGTTAATAGGAGTAGAACACAGAAAATGTGCAGAAATAAGCTCCGCATTGAAAGTAATTTCGGTGACAAGTGTAGAGTATGTAGAGGATCAAGAAATCTTTCAATATCACATGTTGTCAAAATCACAATGAAGGAAGTAGTTGAGAAAGTACAATGGTAGAAGAGCGTTTGAACTGGCATTCTTTATAATAATGAGAGTTTACTTCCGACAATATCACATTTCTCGTGAAAAGAGATAACAGTATCAAATTAATTCGTTTACTCTTCTGTGCGGTTTTCTTAAAAGTCTCTATCCAAGTTATTTAAATTATCACTTTATGCATCTAAACCATTTCAAGAAAAGTACCCTAATTGCAATAATTGAGAGCGCCTATTTTGACTCAAAACCTCGGCTGTTCCAAATTCTAGGATACTATCCCGAGAGACTGAAAAGGTCTTAATAATAATAATTAAAAAACGCCCTGAAAACTGTAACACCCTTCGAATTAATTGAGATACTGAATATATTTCGGGGGCAAGAAAGGCACCGTTGAACTTGACAAGTACTCTCAATAGATTAGTGGCAAGATGTGTTTTCAGAAAGTTTTGTAAATTTCGGTTCGCGGGAGACAGGTGAAAATTAAAATTAACGCATTTCTGACAATTTTACCTAGTTGAAGAATCACGATATTGATTAATACATGGAACAGTTGTTCAAACATCTAAACATTCATCTTATATGAGTGATAACTTCTTATTTCAATATGTGGGATATAATTTACTTTTCTATCTTTTATAATATATTAAAACATTTTTTCCGTTAATGAATAATCAAACCTGTATGTTGATAATTCGAGGATCGGGTTATTCTGAAGTTCGAGGTCGCTTTATTCTGAAGGGAACAGACGTTACTTATATACTGAAGTATTTGCGTAATTGTGCTAAGTGTAGCAACAGTTGCAAATCTAATTATAGTCAGATGCAGTATATATTGTGCTGTTTCTTAGTTTTTTGCTTATTACCTGAGCTCACCCTCAGGTACTTTGATCCCTCATTCATTTCACGAATCCTCGATCCTCTTTTGAAACTATTTACTTCACAGTCATGTAATACGTGGTCCATCGTTTCTTTTTCCTTCCCGTAAATACATATAGCATTATTCTTTAGTGCCATTTTTGTTAAATAGTCATTAAAGTCGCCGTGTATGTCAAAATCTGTATTAAGGGTGCACTAGGCCTAAACCATTTTTTATTCTTTTCGGCAAATTTTACTTCAATGAATATTTTTTGTATTTATTTATTTACAGATTTTAGATTTTTACACATTAATTTACATAACTTATTCCTATTATTCACCTTTCTTGCAACATAATCATTCTAAGGGTACAGCGTCTTAATATCTTCGCGGCTTTTGTCTGCTTCTCTGGGGACTTCATTGAATAATAATAAAATGTAGAAAGAAAATGTATTTTGTGTATTTCAGCTAAACTTCAACGCCAGAATCTACCAAATTCTGAGTTCTCCTGCGCCATTCCGAGCATCCATTACAAAAGAGGAGCTCAGATCTGCGCAATTTGTACACCACGCCCACGAACGTGTTGGGATCGTGGTTCCGAGGTGATTAATGTCTCCACTGCGTTCTCTCGCCCTAGCAGTGCCGTCGGCATGGCAGATGTGACGCTTGATAATTATGGTTGATTCGGCGTTTGACATCCGCGATTTACAGTTCTCGCTCGTCAACCGCAACGCAACAGTTCATCGAAACGGACAGAGAGTCGTGTTCTTGGCGTATGATCCTTCATAGAGGTGTGGGTTCCTCTGAACCTCTATATCACCTGAACGTCACACGGAGGAGAAGAACACCTAGCTGCGAGATTGTTTCGTGGATTTCGTGGAATTCCTCTTAATTATAAGACATTTCTCGAATTTTGGGTCTCTATGCTGAAAAATAATGAATTGCAAAGAAAACTCACTTATCATGCATGTTTATTACAGAAGAAATTTTTAAGCCTGAAAGAACAGTTGAGCAAGAAAGAAGTGGAAAACTACAACACTTTTCTTTTGTTCCGACCTACAATGTAGGGTCTAGGGGATCCCCTCTCCCCTCAATCACATAACGAATTATACTGAAAAACAAGTCATTAACCTGATTAAATTAATACAAATTGTTGATTTAATACTCGTATTAATTATTTAGGCTAAACAAACTTTATATTATTTTCGTCACACCTCAGATCCACACCCCTCCGTTAACAAAATCCTGACTACGTTCTTGTTTGAAAATTAATGATTAATTTTTGTGTGTGTTCATGCCACTGTTACGCGTCTGATGAATACGCCTTTCTTCGATACAATAATTTGAGAATTTCACTCCATTAGAATTGTTGACTGTAATATCCAAATAAATTTAATGATACTAAAGTTCGACTTGATACAATGAAGAATAATGTTTGCAACTTCTGAAGGAAGATAATGAGTAAATTGTTGGGACAGGGACCTTGTTATAGTGAGAAAAAAAAAAGGAATTGCTAGGCTACGGGAAACAAAAGTTTAGAGATATAAACTTAGATCAATTATTTCCAGTTAGTGATACCAAGACATAGGAAGCAGATGCGTACACGAAACATAGATCGGACTGGTACACATTTGTAAAGTATATAATGTGATTTTTACCAAACAATAATTTTAAGTGCGAGGCAAATTATTAAAAAATTAATAGATTTTTCCCTGTTCTTTTACACTAAATTTCTCTATCTCTCGTTGTAATGTTGCATATGAACAACGACGCCTAAGAATTATATTTTAAAACTAGGGAAACAATTCATACACGTGTTCTTAAATGATTAATTTTCCTCAGTTTGAGACCTATGGCCTAGGGGTTATCAATGATACTTGAACAAATCAATTATTTTTCTTTAATTACCCTAAATTATGTAAACACGCCAATGCTCAAAAAGTTTTGTCTAACCTTTCGACTTGGTTCCATGCAAATCGTCTCATTGTAAACACTGACAAAACAGTGTCTATGTCATTTCACAATAG
>NNCF01131614.1:443618-533312 GCA_002313205.1 Laupala kohalensis | reverse complement strand
AACATATTGACATTCTATTAGTATTATAACTCGCAGCTAACTTTTTATCTTATCTAGGAATTTTTGCTGAATTTTTTGAATCCGCCTCTGCCTTAGGGCCCTTGATCGGAATTGATGGGATGGTCCCTTGCTTGCTTCCGGAGAGTAAATTAGTTTTTTTTTTCCCTCCACGTGGTCATACGCAGTTTGTACTGTTTTTTGACAATAAATTTATTTATTTATTTATTTAACATGAATATAAGATCTAAAAAAATCTTTCTGAATCAAAATAAATAGGTACATGGAATATAGGATTAATAATCTTCGGTTTGCAGAATTATTTCTTAGTGCCAAAAAAAGTTTATTTTTTCGCATTTATTTGAAATAATATAAATAAAATGTTGCTTTTTGTTTAAGAGTAACGAAATTATATTGTTTTCGAGCCTTTATTATGATGAATCAGGGTTATATTTATTAGGTTTCGACAAAGTTGCTGTGCTCATAGTCTATTATAATCTATTCTATCAAGATTGTACTAATAAATCATAAGACTCGCGTGTGACGACACATTTGATAATTGTCATGTTTTCTCGTGTTATTATGTTATAATGACTATAAAAAATGTAACCATTCCTTATCATGTTTTCTGTCGATTTGTCGAAGCCAATTTCGATTTTTCAAATCGTAGAATTATGGGATAGTAAAAGAAATTAATGACATCGAACAGCTTTCTCACGAATGCGTAAGTGGTGGCCAGCTAATTTCCCAAATAGAAGCCATTAGCGGTACAGGAGCGACGAAGAAACATTGCTCCGATAGAAGCCTGCTCGAGGATCTAGTTCTCCTGGACGCTACAAACAAGAAAGGTCGTTCTGCCGGCACGCCCATCCCATCGGCTCCTGTGAGAGAATTCACTGCAGAAGCTCCTAACGTCTTCAAATAACGATGCTCTCCTAATTAAAATGAAAAGTTTTACAAATAACCTTTAATGAGGTGTTTTCAATTCCTCGTTAAATTTCTTTCGCCGAGTTCGTTAAACAATACACGATATTCGACAATTTGTTTGGTTCCCCGTTTTAAGACTATGTTACTGTGTGAAATCGTCTTCTTTCTGAAGTTTTCATACTGTTTGGCCGCTAAAAGGTACAAGGTATTTTGAATCGAACACTTGATTGAAATTCATCAGCAGGAAAAATGTTGCCAATTTATCGATTTTTTAAAATATGAACTTTCATGTGTCAAATTAAAAAATCGGCACATTGCTATCCTTTTTGGTGAATATAAAATTTTCGATTACCTTGATAGTTGATAGTTTCTTGAAAAACAATAATAACATGAATACTCCAGTTTTAAAAACTATTTGGATATCTTCTTCAGAATCAGGTATTCCATTTTACATTTTTCATGTATTGTTCAATAATTAATTATTTTTCAACAATTATTGAATGGTGGTTTTCGATCATCTTTCACAGCTTGCCTCACACAATTGTACTTTCTGCGCTGACCGATAAGAGCGCGCGAGTCGACTTCGTAACTAGAGTACCTATAAGGAGAGTAACGCCGATCGCTATTTTGTGCCTAAAAGCACGTCACACTACGGTGCAACGCTGTAATGTAACAGCACCGAACAAGCGAATGCGAACGATGTCAACGTGACTTAGCGATGTCCGGGAATTCAAAATGATAATGAGTAATTGTCATGGAAGCGCAATATAAAATATATTTCAATGAGAGTACGCGTATTTATGCAGTTGCGATTTAATAATAATACTTAGAAAAATAAATATAATAATAATTGTGGACGAGAGTTAAGAAATAATCATATGTACTTTTGAGCGTTTTAATACTAGTAATAAAAAGGAAAAATCATATGTATAATTTATATGGAAATCAATTCACATTATGTATTAAACACTAATTTATAATCCAGCGCATTACATCAGCAATAATAATTCACTTGTTGATTGATGTATAAATGCATTAAATTTAGTTTTTGTTTTTGAATCATTCATAATGAAAAGTACCATTGCAATGCCAAATCCGCCAATTGAGAAATGTTACGGAGATTTCTCGGAAGGGGTGGTTGAAAAACTGGGTTGGTAAGTATTATTCATGTATTCTTTTGTGTTGATGAACAAGGAGCGTCACATTTATCACATTGGAGCGACAAAAACCATTCCTATTTATAACATTTGACACTTAAGGAACTGAACTAAGGACATTTTTTTCTAATTTAGAACATCGATTCTTATTTCGTACTACTAACGTTTAAATAAATTAACTAGAAAAAATATTAGGTATTATAAAAGAGGATAAACAGTCTTTACGTTACAATATAATACGAGTACTAGGTTCAAAACAATATAGTTTTATCTAAACCACAATATATTGGTATTTAGAAGGATTCTTTTCCACGGTGGTTATGATATTAGAGACATGTTCTACATCTGCTGAATGATAAACAAAATTTGTCATGTATTCAATGCTGTTGCTATGCACTTAGTCTTAACACGATGTCAGACAGAATACGCGAGTCATAAGGATCTGTAGTGTAGGTGACGTTGCCGCAAGTGCCTGAAGTTTGAAAGTGGCGCGGGACGAAAGGCACAAAATGGCGGCACCAATGAGAAGTGTCAACTGGTCAGCAGACTCGTGGGCGTTTCTCTACTTACAGGTACTCTACTTCGTAACGGTCTAGGAAGGGTGTGGCCGATGCGTATCCAGGTTTCCGACATTTTTTGTCAAGTTGGAGTGAATACAATTAAATTCATAAGGATTCTAAATAAATTTCAATAAATGTTTTTCCAAATACTTTTTCATGCTTTTTGAAATGAAAATTAATTAATATTTTTTAAAAGAGAGTTCTCAAATGCACGTTTTATTATCGTATCACTTTAAGGGAAAAATTGCGGATCTCGGTGAGCGGCCACATTCTTACGAGACTCACTCCACTTCGTAAATTTTAATACCAGAGGCATTTTACATTTTATTCTCTTCTTACTCTTAATGTGCTGGACTTCATATGTAGCTTTCTTTAAGGGGTGTAAATAGATCGAGGGTAATGAGAATGAAACGGCCTGTCGCATCAAGTTCTGTTGACGTCTGATCTGAATAACGCGTACAGGAACGGAAATTGGAGACATGTTTATCGTTCAGCTCTTCATTTCAACGAAGGCAGATGCAATGGAAGTTGTGAGAGATCCGAAGTTTGATACAATTTAATGCACCTCCATGAGATAAATTGGACGGGGAGATGAGAAATAGGTTGGGTCAAGGTGGTATAATGAAGTTCGGAAAGGCTCTTATTCTGAGTTTCGATCCACTCCTGATACATCAATTTGCAATATCAATTCGGAACAAACAAATAACGAACGTAACCTGCTTTGGAGATGGAATTCAACCGGTTTGAAAGGTTAACCTGATGTTTAAAAGTTAGAACATGTATGCAAGTAAAGAAGAATACAACCTTTTACTTTTGAGCGTTTCTCAAATAAGGATATTCGTTTATGCAAATTGAGACTGGTCGACACAGCTTCAGTGAATATACTTTTTGAGGAAAACAAATAATGGACAAATTTCCAAACATTTTCTAAATATATTTTAAAAATTTTACCATCTACTTTCTTTACATTTACCATGCACTTATTTCAGTTGGATACTTACCAGTAGAAATGTGTAAAGTACCAAATTTGTGAACACAAAGTTATTATAAAAAACTATCTATATTACACATTTTTATTTCTTAATTCTTCAAACTTCAATGATAGGAGCAAAAGGGAACTCTTTTTAATACAAAATGAAAGTTTCATGGCATCTGTAAAATTAAAGTGGAAAAGAAAACAAAAAAGAATATAATTTGTGAAAGGTGCTATGTCCAGCCTCATTTTCATAGTGATATGTGATATATTTTTACTCATTCTATACAGATTAAGTAGCGATTCCCTTTTTACTACCAATCTCAAGTTCACTATATGCTTCTTTCATAGTACACTTCCCTAGTTAGCAGATAAGACTATAAGTTCCTTCACTTCTTTTTCTTCAAATCCAAGGAATGCAAAACTAATGAATGACACTTTGAACCTCTGTAATGAAATTAACCAGGGATTTTGCATTTAGGATTTTGTGATGGTCTCGGGAACTCTTTATAGTCTTCTATGGACTTTGCCCTCAAGATATGCAACTCGCCATGACTTTTCAAATGCAATATCTCAATTTCTCAAATTTTGGCACTTTGCACCTTTCTACTGACAATAATTTTAAAAACTGAAAATACAATTTTTATTTGATTTTTTATTCGTGATGTTTAATCCTACTTATTGATACGTACTTTGCATGTTTGTGTTGATTGAATAAATTTCAAAAGTGCAAAATGTTATTTGTGGCTCATTGATGCAATAATTTTCACATATTTTTTCTGTCTGTTTCAGGTAAGAATATGATCCCATGGACTTGAGAGCCATACTTAAAAGAACATCCCTTTCATCTTTTCATCTGGTTTGAGGTGAGAAAGAAAAGTTTTAAAAAATAAAATAGTTTTACATCCTCGTATCAATGATAAAATAAAACTAACATTGTTAATATTCCCACCTTTGCATTGATTAATCGAGTTCACTTTCGACTGCATTACAAACCATCTTCAGCATCATTCTCAGGACAAGGAAAATTTGCCACTGCATTTGCAACATTTCGTTGTCTGGAAAAATATACTGAAGATGATTGCTGTGTTTTATTTTTCACCATGTCAAAAATATATCACCAAAAGCATCAACATTCAATTCAATGATCCTGAAGTAATGAAAAAAGATCCTTCTCAAACGCTTGTGTTGTATGTGTTCTTGTGTCTGATATCTCCAATGCAACTTGTGACTCAATATTATGTATTCGAGTTAATCACTTTCGTGTGAAACACGGTAGATGCGCGATTTCCGATTATAACCTTCTATAATATAGCGAGGTGTTTTCTGAAGCCACGGTTTTTATTCTAGTTTTTCCACGGAACGGTTAGGGACACATTCAAATTTACAGAATGTTAAATCATACATCTGGTCAACTAATGCACGAGTGAATCTATCATACATTTTCATAATTTGCAATATGTAATTTAAAATAATATATATACATGAGGATATATCTTATTTTACCAAATTACCGTCTGCCGTCCAGGTCAGTCGTGAAATACCTTGCAAGGTCTGCGAGCTCTAGAAATTTTGATAGGGGTTTATGTCAAACATTTCCGTGCCCTTACTATAGAGATTATATGTATCTCATTCCAGGACCGGACTGGCCATATGGGGATTCATTCCAAGTCTCAATGCGCCGCACTACTTTTCGTTCAAAGATGCCGCTTAACCAACGATATTTTTTCTTAAAATGCCGCCTAGGTGATTTAAATACACCTTTCTTAATGTACGGTAAACAATCGGGCTGGACAGATGTAGTATCCCCAGTCGAATCAAAATGTTGTGAGACGATAAATCGGATATGAGAGTCAAAGGAAAGTCCAAAAGTTTCCCCTTGTGGACCCCGAAAATGCCCTGAGGGTAGAGTTTTGCAGTTACCAGGTCTTAACACTAGGCGGGGGAGATGTGGCCAGAATCTCTCTCCGACCGATTTGAGAGACGCGGTACTCATTTTACAGCAGGCTGAGTAGGTCNATATATATATATATATATATATATATATATATATATATATATATATATATACTGGAAGACAGAGACAAAATTGTATTCCCAGTCCAATCTAATCTCATTCGATTCGTAATAGGTCAAGAAGTTTCCCTCACCCCTGCTGAAAGTCCTGACTACTTCCTTAAGGAAATAGTGCCCCACCCTTCATCCTTCTCCTAGTATGACCATCAAAGTAGGTCGCGCGTATATGGGCAGTGGTCACGACAACGGGGTTTGGCGGCGAACGAGCGGTTCTTTGCTGTACGTAAGGGAGGCGGTGGTCGTCGCCGTTGAGTCGACGCAAGTAAACTTCCGGTCCCAGTTTACACACGCCCACGTTAGCCGTGGTCCGGGACGTGGGCGCGAGCGGTGTTCGTGACGTCAGACTCGCGTTAAGAATAGCCAGCGATGGCACGACGAGGCGGCAGCAGCAGCGCCGCGGAGAAGGCCTGAACGACGAAACGCAACTCCTAACCACCCCCCCTCCACACTCCTCCCATTGTGGCTTCCATTCTCTTCGAGTTATTCTCCTCAAGAAAGGAATTCGAGTAAGAGTAAGAAATATTTCTGTTAGACGAAGGGAAAAACGAATTGTCGAAGTTCGAACAGTGTTTCGTAGCTAAGGATATGTACAGTGATTACACTGGCACACAAAATAGAAAATTGAACTTTTCCACAGTCAAACCTGTGTATCCTTATGTATTTTTCCAGCTGAATCTGAATCCAGAATTACAACATCATCCACCATCGTTTTTTACCCGTATTTTCCATTTTAAGGGCAGTTTTTCGCGATTTAATAATATGGATGGTGAGTGAACAATTCTGACCCCAGATTCGGTTTTAGCACGTCAAAATAGATAAGGACACATAGGACTAGTCTTTGGAAAAGTCCAATGTTTTATTTTTGTGTGCGTGTAGCCTCAATACGTGACAAAAAACGTTACACACACTACATACTCTTCTGTAAGAGTGCTTGGATCTTAATTGTGTGTATTTCTCGTTTCGGCCAACTAAGGACTACGATGACGAGTGTTAGTAAGTCTCAGTTCTGTGTCAGTTTACTCACTAGACACATCGTGACACATTTTGGGGGGACAGCATCTAGATTGCTGTATTCGAGTATTACAACTGCGGTTGTAAGTTACAGGGTGAACTTTTCATACACCAGAGCTATATGAAATGAGACATAAAAAGGAAAAGCTACAAATTGGATCATAATTATTAAGAAACAATGTTAACTTTATTCTCATTAACTCCACGCGACACGAGAGAGAATGTAGTCACTGTAGTACTAGGAATAATTCGAAGATACTTGTGATTACTACTCCAAGTCACAGCTAACAAGTTATTTTTTGAGGGGGGTGGAGGTCATATCCTTTACGAGGCTATTTCGTATCCTTTAGTGCTAAGGGTGTATGGAATAATCGTGAAAGTATCAATTAGGGACAGAAATATAGTACGAACCTCTTGTTTGTATTAAAAGAAGAATGTGTACTTCAAGTTCACGTTTTGTTTCCTTCGAACACGATTAAACAAACAAATCTTCGACGAACAAAAGAATTGAACTGTTTCCTTTTAAATGTTCAATGAGAAATACGTTCATGTGTATTGTTTTCAATGGTATTGCAACTTGAGCAACGACTGGAAGCGCTCGAATCCAAGATGAAGTCATCAGTCGCCATGTTACCTCCTGACTCCGCGCTGCCCATCTAACAGTCTGCTAGGTAAATGAACAGTGAAAACTCATTATAGAAAGATCGTTATTAGGGTACAGGACCCCGAAAATCTTTAAAATATTTTGATACATATATTCCTACATTTGATTAAAATAGTATTGCATTTTTAATGTACTATTTTTTATGAATTAAAAATCTAGAATACATGAACATTTCCATTGTGAGAAATATAAAATAAAAATATTTGAACATTGCAAATTATAAAACAATAAAGGTAGAAATGGATCTTAATATCATTTCATCTTAATTGTTGATAATTATATTGTAAAAAAACTAATATTGAGAAAAGAAAATTCACATTAAAATTTTTAATTTATTTTATGCTTGTCAGTGGTAAAACTTAATACACTTCACTACAAGAAATAATGTACACGTAGATTCAATTTAGAAGGCACTACTAATTTAATGTGCACAGACTGAGAATGAGAAACGTACGTAACAAGGTACAGTACATGAAATAATATACATGGTCATTATGTCATAGGTCTCTTAGTGAAGATTGAAACTGTTAAATGAGTTTAGAACAATTTTTGATATGACATAAATCAGTATAGATTACTCAGAAATCAATGTAGATTCAGCATTTGCAGTGCATTCATAAAGTCCGTGGAAATCTGAGAAAGTCACTGAAGAATAACACTTGACTCGAATGATAAGTCGGCGAGTAAATAGTTCTGACGTCGAGTTGACTTGAGCACTGATTCTGAATGTTGTTAATAAACGTGGGCATTGATAACCCGTTCTAGAACGCAATATCACTCTCGTGAGGAAGAGCGGCAAACAAATGTCACTCGAAGTGAAGTGAGCAGTAGAATATTGTCACTGGTAGTGAAGCTCGTAGTTGACTGAACTTTACACTGAATAAAGTGCATGCGCGTACGTGGGCAGTGTTGCTCGTACGATGAGTTGCACTAGACTAGCACTAGGTGTCACTCGTAGCGGAACGCGCGGTCGGATGATGTGACCCGTCGCGAGGTTCGCATTAGACTGATGTGACTCGT
Organism: Laupala kohalensis; assembly: GCA_002313205.1. Classification (NCBI taxonomy): domain Eukaryota; kingdom Metazoa; phylum Arthropoda; class Insecta; order Orthoptera; family Trigonidiidae; genus Laupala; species Laupala kohalensis. Next base: position 524,927 of record NNCF01131614.1, on the reverse strand, counting down.
AGCTTACACCAGACTGAATGTCTTGTTTCTAAATCAACAAGTCCCGTTGCTAGGCTTTTAACAATGGCCTAGGTCTCCTTGATTTAGTAGAATGAGTTAGTGGGAGTTGGCTTTGGTAGACTGTTCTGGAATGTCACTATGTAGTGTGTCGCTACATCACTACCCCTGGTCGGAGAAAAAAAAACTTCCCTTGAAGAAAAAAAATCTTTAGTTCTTCGGAAACAAAAAAACTTTAGTCGGAAGAAAAAAATTCAATCGGAGCTGTCTCTGATGCCTTCTGCTGGAACTTGGTCGCCGCATTGCCGGCGGCATGGTGTAGTAGTAGCGTCTGGCAGGATTTTCAGCGGCTGTCCTGATGTTCGATCAGGCTGTATTCTTGCAGTGAACAGCAATATGTCGTATAGGGGTCGTCAGTTCCCCAATGAAAAGCAGTATGTAGCATTTATATTTGAAAAGGAAAAACATGCATTAAGACTTTAAGCAGTTGTTGTTTTCTTCCGAGAGGAGTTCATGGTTTCGGAGACGAGTTCATGACTTCGGAGAGGAGTTCAATGTTTTTCATTTCCCATAGCCATTTTCAATGTTTTGGAAGTTTGTTTCGTCAAATAGTACTATCTTGCGTTTAGCGTTATATAGGTATGTGCCATCGTGATAGTAGGCGTATGTAATACATTGCTTTGCAAGATATAGTTCAGTTTTCTTTTCACAAAAATCAAGGTTCAATGTCTTCGTATGTTAAGTTTAAACCATTGCGTACGGAACAAAACAGAGCAAATATATGAAATACACATTGGAATATATGCGTAGAATCATACAGACTTTCATACAGTGATGTGTCGAATGCAGGCCGTCATTGACCTTGGGCAGAATAAATGTAGAAATATTAGATACTAACGGAAAAATTACACCGATATTTTTCCATTGTAACAATCCTAAGTGACTGCAACGATGTTTCTATCTCTTTCTTAGTACGACAATGGAAGTTAATATTCTAGTTTAAAGTTGTAGCGGATATAACACGCATGTGGCTTCGAATATTTGTACTCTTGGTGTTCTGTGAAAATTTTAAGAGTAAAAGAAATCTGGCTTGTCATTAAATTTCACTCGTCTGCCTGAACGGGAAATGATTCCAGATGGTTTAGCACCAGTGGACACGTCTTCTGTTCCTTCATAGTTTGTTCGCGAAGTGTTTATTTCGTTTGGATCCGCGGTGAAGAACACTGGTTTAATTCTATCCGTGCTGACACTTAAGTTCTTAATATCAAGAAGTAAATCCATCGTTTTATTGTCCTGTGATCGAGACAATATTTTAAATGGTCCGTTGTAAGGTGGGACTAGTGCTTTCTTGAAAGATGTGCTGCATAGAAATACGTGCGTTGTTTTTCATTTCATTGTGTATGAAGGGTTGATTTATTCTTTGCCTGGGAGTGACCGGTTTGAGTTGTTGCATCTGATACGTGAAGTTTAAGATATAATTCATCGTTGGTTTGCTGTCATTTTTATTGTACTCGTGGAGTATGTCGCTGGGTAGTGTGAGTGTCTTTCCAAAAACTAACCCCATTGTGGAAGCTTTTAGGACTTCCCGCAAAGCTGTTCGGAAATCTAGCATTACTAATGGTAACGCTTTCGTCCATACCGTGGCGTGTGACATTAATGTGGCTTTAAGTTGCCGATGCAACTCTCGATCATTGTCTGCCTGCGGGTGATAAGCGCATGTTCTATGGCAGTTGATCCCGAGCCGTTGCAGTAATTCTTTGACCAAGCATCCCTTGAATTGCGTGTCTTGGTCGGTAATGATTTTCGAAGGAATCCCCTAGCGCGGTATCCACCCGTGTAGAAGGGCGTCTCGTACTGTTTCAGACGTAATATCTGCTACTGGGATTACTTCCGCCCAACGAGTGACACGGTCTATATTTGTGACAGCGTATTTAAATCCTTCTGTGGAAGAAAGCGGTCCTACAATGTCCATGTGTATTTTGTCAAACCTTTCCTCTGGTGGTTTGAACGTTGCAAGTGGAGTGACCGTGTGCCGGTGCATTTTATTTATCTGGTAAGATGTACATGCGTTTGTCCATGTTTTTATGTCATGGTTAAGACCGGGACAAAAATAATCAATCGTTGTGCTGCCTTACGTCCAGGATGTGATAGAGTTAGGTTAGAATTTGGAATTACTTGTTTAGAGTACATATCTGGTCTTGATGTATGTAATTCGTGGAGACTAGTGTCTTCCCTTTGAAGAAGGGATAACTGGCTTGCGTCGTTTAGTAAGGTGACTGATTCTATACGCGATAGTGTGTCAGCAACGATGTTGTCGCCGCTGATGTGTTAGATATCTGTGAAAAACTGCGCAATAAATTGGAGTTTATCTAATTGCTGAGGCGGCGGTTTTTCGCGTTTCTGTTTGAAAGCGTAAGTGAGCGGTTTGTGGTCGGGTGAAGATTGTTATATAAAAAACCTTCGTACGAGTGTCTGAAGTGTTGCACGCTATCATATATCGCAAGAAGTTCACGGTAGTATGCCGGCATCCGTATCTCTTTGGTATTTAATTTTTTGCTGAAGAAATACAGTTGTTGCCACTCGTTGTTTACCTTCTATTGTAGACACGATCCGATGTGTGTCGCCGAGGTTTCTGTGAATAACGTCAGCTGGACGTTGCTGCGGGGATGGATCAGCTTGACGGTATTTGCAGTCGCGATACGCTTCCTGGAGGTCATCGCGATACGCTTCCTGGAACGGTTTGTTCCCGTTTTGCTTCCCTCCTGAAATAGCATCTATGAGGGCTGCTTGAGGTGCAGCCGCGTTTGAGATAAACCCCCCTGTAAAAATTCACCATTCCTAGGAAACGTCTCATTCCACGTCTCGTGGTTGGTGGTTCCATATGACGCATTGCGGTAACTCGTTCTTCCGGGGGTCGGATGCATATCAGGAACCTAAAATATAAGGAGATTTTCTAACTCCATACCTTTTCAATTTCGCCTCTTGTGTGAAACACATTTTGTGAAATGGAGTGATAAAAGAAAAAACTTAAAGGAAGAGAGTTTAGTGAACGAATAAATAATTTTTTTAAATTCCAAGTTAACGTAGAACGGTTTCGTTAACATTAGAAAGGTTTCGTGAAGTGTTTCCTGCAGGCGGCTCAGTTTCGACCGAGTATCGGTTTGTCAGACCCACGGCTCCGATTTTGAGACTGAAACTGCTCCACCAATCCCCGGACACGGTAAACTTAGGGCTTCAGCGACCACCATTGGCGCGATGGGGAAAGTTTTGTATTACGTAGAGCGGGGATCTTACCTTAATTGGCCGGGACGCGAGGATTACTGTACCAAATCTAAACCGGTGTCAAAAACCCTCAACCTCAAGGTGTGTTGCGCGCCGATGAGGGGAATGGGTGTTGAGACTAAATAATCGTTAGCTGACAACCTCAGGCAACTGCCACAGCTCAGTTCTATAAGGCGTAGTGGGGTGAGACAGGAGCTCCACGTCACCGAACATTCTTTCTCCTAGACTCGTAGGACCAAGATTGTAAGTCCAACAAACTCCTAAAATTGCGGATCGGGTGGACTGCAAGGTTTGCCTGACATCCAATCTTCTGTGAAGCGGCAGAGGGTTCATAGCCCCCCCGTGTTGGAGGTACAGAGCATTCCTTACCAGAATGCTTATATTCTAAAGTCAAGAATTGACGATTCATTAGAAAACGTTTTGCCATTTTATATTAGTAAAGCTTTAAAAGGTTTAGTTGGTGATTTAAAGTCGATCAAATAACTCAGAAAATTTTAGGAGACTAAAATCAACTCACAGACATCGGCCTTCCGTAAATGCACTAAGTTGGTACAGTAATCACCTGCAGGAACATAATGGATATGACACCCGAATAACTGGCCAAGGAACGGTAGACTCAGGGGTAAAGGTCAATCAGCTAATGAGGAAGGTAGGCGGTGATCCTAAGAAGATTGCTTCCTTCATCATTACATTTGACTGCTCAAAGCTTCCGAAGGACATTAATGTTGGATGTTAAACCTGCCAGTGCGGCCCTTTCTTTCAAATTCTCTGTGTTGCTTACAGTGCCAGAGATCTGGACACACGATCGTGTAAGAGCCGTTCAACTTGTGGCAAGAGCGGAAAGTTGACACACGAACCCGGTGTTACATGTCCGGGACCTGCTTTGTGCATTAATTGCACAGGTACCAATTCGGTATGAGGCAGGGAATGTGTCAAATTTTTAGAGGAAAACAAAATCCAGGAGATAAATCCGTCGAGAAGATTCCGTACGGTGAAGCACGGGAGAAATATAGGGCCATACATCCTGTATTTTCTACCGGTAACTCCATCTCTGCGAAGACTCCTGTTCAAAAGAAGAGCATATCGGCACAGACATCTGCAACTGACATGTCTAGGACAACGTCGTACACATGTGAGTGCAATTATGTGAAGTAAAATCTTCAAACTATCTTCGTGAATGCAGTTACTCCAGCCACACCCCGTTCTTCAATTTCAACAAAGAATACTCCCAGCAGTGCAAGCGTAAAAACCAACGAAGATTCAAAGCAGATGAAAGTTCAGGGTACCTTTGGGCTCTTCAAAAGTCTCTGAGACGCAAAAGTAAAGTATTTCTTCTTTGTTTCCCCGGATCGGATTGTACTTTATCCGAAGATGACGGGAAATGCACATTCAGGAGCCCGACCCAGGAGGGTCAAAATCGTAATGGCTTCCATACTTCAGTGGAACCTTAATAACTACAGAACTTAACAAAGGGAGCTGCAGCTCTTAGTGTGTCACAATCCGATATACATTTTTGCTTGCAAGTGACACACCTTTTACCAGAACAATCCCCATCTTTGCGGCGATACATGAACTTCAGATTTGATGATATCACGGGAAAGTGAGCAAGAGAGGTAGTGTTTGTTAGGAATACTGTCCTCTTCTCATCCGTTCTTCTCCTTACTACACTCCAGATATCTACGTTTCTGCCAAGACCTCATGTCTCCTGGTGTAAAGACGTATGTCATTCCGCTATTCGGACGAGGCGAAGAGCATTGCGGAAATTTAAGGGCAGTCCATTGCCGGAAAACCTTACTGTATATCGGATTGCTAGGGTATAGGCGCGGAGAACCATCAAAGAATCAAGGACCGCTTCCTGGAGAGAGTATCGAAGTACCATTAAGAGGTCAACATAATCCATGAAGTATGGAAGTCAATCCGAAAGATATGTGGAAGGTATTCTCGAGTCCCATTATCGGGACTCAATTATCAGGGTCAGGTACTCAGCAACAACAGAGTAATGGCAACAGCGATGGCGACACCGATGACTGAATATATCGCTGATCTACAATCTACATCAAACTGCGATCGCGAATTGACGAGAATTTGGGAATTTACAGAGAGTACCTCTTTTGACTTTCGTTCCACCAACAGAGAATCTTAGAACACTTCCTTCTTTATCTGTGAACTTGAGTCATCTCGAACTACAGCCCACGACACTCTACCTGGTCCCGATTATATTCACTATGAGATGCTTAGACAATTTAGTCGATACCTTCTCGATATCTTTAATCTTTCATGGTGCGAGGAATTATTCCCTAATTCGTGGAAGGAATCAACGCTAATTCTTCTACGAAAATCCAGAAAGGACAAAACAGCCATCAGTTTTTATTGAAGCATCGCCTTGATGAATTACGTTGGTCAAATTCTGGAGAGAAGTATCAAACGACGTCTTGCCAGGTATCTTGAGAGTCATAACCTTTTGAGTCGATCTCAGTGTGGTTTCAGGAAGCTCCATTCCACACTGGACAACCTTCTTCCCTTGGAAACAGCAATTCAAGGTACGTTCGTCCGAAGACCACAAGTCGGAATTTTTTTAACCAAAAAGGCTTACGATACTACTTGGCATAATGGCATTTTACTTCAAAACTGTGCCTGGGGTTTTAGAGGACATCTCCTGATTTTACAGTCCACTTTGGCGTTCCTTCCGTTACAGAATTGGAAGACACACCTCGGATCATCTTCATCTAGAGAACAGTGTCCCTCAGGGCTCAGTCCTTAGCGTGACATTATTTGCTGTCGCTATTAACAGCTTACCATCTGCTGTGAGGAATCCTATTCAACACTCTTTTTGTCGATACATTTGCCATCTTTTGGTCGTCACAAAGTGTCACGGATGCAGAACGACAAATCCAACTCGTCCTCAATAGATTGGCAAAGACGACTGGCTCTCGTTTCTCTGCTGAAAAAAACACGCTGTGTTCATTTAAGAAAGAGACCAAGTCTCCTGACAGAAACTCACCTCACGTTGGGAGCAAAGGTTCTCAAATTTTATCCTTCAGTAAAGTTCTTAGGTCTCATCTTTGATCAGAGACATAATTGGATTGAACATCTTACGAACCTGAAAGCTAGAACACTAAAGTCTCTGTAACTCTTGAAATGCCTTAGTAGCAGAGAATGGGGTGCTGATTGTTCCTCCTAGCTCCAGTTTTATCAAGCATTCGTAAGATCTCGGCTAGATTATGACTGCGGTGTGTATATCTTTGCTCGTGCAAGCTAATTAAACAAATTGGATAGTGTCCATTATGCAGGAACCCAAATAGTTTCGGGAGCCTACCGTATTAGTCCAATTCCTAGTTTGTATGAAGAGAGTGGTGAACCATCTCTTTGTCTTCGGTGGCAACTGCTCATGTTACGACACTTTTCCCATGTATTCACATCCAGAATATTCTTTGTTCTCTCCAAAGTGACGGAAGAAACATGTTTAACTGGGTTCCCGGACACGTAGGTATCAATGGAAATGAGGAGACAGACTATTCCGTGAAAGCAGCATACCACAAGAATTGCATGGATTTCTTCACGATTCCAAAGAGGACATTTTAAATTACTTCAAGACAAGAATTGTTAGAGAATAGAACAATGAGTGGTTGACTATTGAAGGGAATAAACTCATACTTATCAAGTCCTCTTTTAAGTCATAAAGTAGTTCATGTAGGTCAGCAAGGCGCGAGGAGATCTTACTGATCCGCCTGGGCATAAGGCATTCTCCTCTCACTTATCGATATCTCGTGCAACTTGATCAACCCGTGTGTGAAGAGTGTAGTTTTTCTCTGACAGTGCGTCACCTACAAATTGATGGCAGAAAATAGACCATATTACGGAGAAACATTGGATTGTCGGACCAACGATTTTCGGAAATGAAGAGGATCGTGTTAATAAATTATTGAAGTTTATAAATAGATCGGGGAACTGGTTGTCTGTGAATTTATCAACAATTCTCGGAAATGAAACGGATCATGTTAATAAATTATTGAAGCTTATAAATAGATCGGGGTTTCTCGCACAAGTTCTGGAGAGGGTTTAAATTTACATTCTTTTTTCCTTTTCCTCTTCTTCCTTCCTTAAACTTTTTCTTTTCCTTTGCTTGAAAAAGTATAGTTTTCAGAATTTATTTATTTTTTAATATTAATTATTAGGCAACTGTTGTCTGTCCTTTCGTATGATCTTTGTATTTAGATATTTGGTGAATTCAGAAGGGTTTTTAGTAGGTATTGTCGATGTATTCGGTGAGTTCCACTCTCGGGAGGAGTCACATCGGTCCTTCCCTAAGGTGCGAGTTATTATACTATACTAAGTGTTATCTTGGTTTACAAGCGGGAATGCTGATGTGTTGAATCGTGTTCATTCGACCAGAAATCAGAAAAATGAAGTCTCACGATCGGTACGCAGGAAGAGATTAGTGTTATAGTGTTGATGACTTCTGATTGTTCGTTGATTTCCCTTTATTTATTTATTTTTTCATTTTCCTCCTTTTATTTTTGATTGTTGGGTAAAAAATTGCTTATATACCATGTATATAAGCAATTACGATTCGAATTCATAGAAAAAGATTGAAAAAATGTGTATATACGAAAAGATAAGGATATAGGGCTGTGACACAAAGATGACTGTTAATGTATTAAAAATATATACTGTTAATGTCAATACTTAACTTATCAATAAAAATGTAACACGTACGGACTTTTTCCAATCAAATGTTATACTTTGTCTTAAGCTAGCCTTGTGAATACTTTTTCTTTAATTTCTTTTGCTGTGGTATATACTGCTCCCGAAATAATGTTGAAAAATTCCTTCGTTCTTCAGAAAATTTGAATCACTACCGCAAACCGTATGTGCGTATTTACAACTGTAGAGGTATACAGTGTCATACAAATTTGTGAGTTAACATTCGCACATATGGCTTCGGATGTGTTGAATATTTTAGCATCATTTTGCATTCGTTGGAAATGAGCCAGAAGTAGCTTCCATTTATTTTCCTTCATAATCCTGTAGAGTAGTTGGTGGCGTGGGTAGTGTTTAGTAAAGCCAGTCTCTCGGAGCGACAATGTGCTCCTGTATGTGAGATTCTGATTTATCTGCTCCCGTCAAATGGATTTACAATCTCTTTTTATATTGGGACATAAAAAGATGACCTTAGGTACGTATAGGAATTCGAAAGGAATTTTTAAAATGACTTCAGTATATTTTCAAATATGCCATTTTAACCTCACGCCGGTTGATGTGTACCGCCACAATCACTTGGTGATAAATTTTGGGAGTTTTGAAATAGTTTTTTAGCTATTAAAGAGTGGGAAAATTTACAGCATTGATTTTGCAGAACTTCATTGATATTGTTCAATATCAACCTTTGACTTAAACTTTATTACGACCTTTGACTGAAACTTTATTTTCAGTTTTTCTTTCTTCACTACGTATCAACCTTTATTTTAAACCATTTTAATGTGTATGTGTATCTTAACAACATAACTACTTATGTCACAGTTATATTTTCACAAACAAGAACCATCCGTTGCTTTAAATTCAAGAATCATGTATTACCAAAATTTCTTTTCATTTCCATCAAGATACTCCTTTCTATAATTATTAGTTAGTTGGCATTAATTACATTATTAACGTCTCCATTTTTACTTTCTCTTTTACGTAGTATATAGAAAGTATTGTAAATGAAAAAATTCGGAAGCGAGATTTCGACGGAAATATCCGTTTTAGAGATCCCTGATTCTGAAGAAGTGGTTTTTGGGGTGACGTCCGTCTGTTCGTCTGTGCGCAGCGATTCTGAGTAAATGAATGAATCAATTTAATTCGCATTACAGCAAACGCACTGCAGATACGAAAATACATAGGTTTCTGTACATAACACTTTTATATAACATTTACGATATTTCTTTACATACGATAACACTTTTACTATATTTATAAGAATGAGATGTCGCTGTATGTTTTGAAATAATCTTCTGAATATTTATTTTACTTTCAAATTTCTAATAAAAGACTAATAAGTTTATCTAGCGACTTTGAGCATGAATAGAGCACTGGAAGACTACCAAAATATACAGGACCACGCCAGAAATGACCCTTTCGCTATAGAATTTTTTTCTCACTCTATGCTGCAGACGGAGAAACGTATATGAGAAAGTATGTGCAATGGTTTTGCACCACTAGTTTTGTATGTGAATGTATTACCGTGTTATAACTAATTGTCGGTAAGATTCAGGTTTGTACCCGAAAATCGACTGAAAGATTGAAACGTTTTGAACGAAAAACTGAAAAAAAGTCTACGACACAGGTCGAAAATTAAATATTGTACAGTATAATGGTAGACGTTAATAATAGACTGGACTTAATTGTATTTCATTCAATTCCAAATATCGTATTTAACGGAAACTTCAAATTAAACTTAGAGTATTATACAGTGCAGTTAAAGACATTCCGAGTAATGTGCTTTTTTCTTGAAGAAAAAAACCACCATAGTTTCATTTGTACTAATTGTAATTGTACATTTGTACTTAAGACCTATTTTGATACTGACACAACTTTTGTTACTTATACTTTTCATGTGTTCTAGTTTGAAAGAAAAAGAACTCTATAAAGGAATTATTATAAAACAATTTGGGCTTTATAATGACTATAGAAATTTCGTTGGGGATCATTTAAAAAATATAAAAGTATCTGATAATAGTGTACTGGATGAAACGAAATCATTCGTAACGGAATACAATTAAATAATTTCTTTAATATTTTAGGATGTGTGCAAGAAACTCTCCTGGAAGAAACTTTCTGTGCTGGAAACTGTCATAGAGGTCAAGCTCTATGGACATAATAGAATGGGATAGAAAGCTAGAATTATAAATATAAGTTCATTTAAGTATTCTACAACTACGATGATCAGAAAGAGGCGTTTACTGGTAATCCTGAAATTTCCCGCACCAATTCTTGGTTACCCGACGCAGTTCGAAGTCTAACACTCGTTACGATTAGGAATGTCCTGACTTTGATATCTATCCAGCGCTTTATTGCTGTAAAATGTCGTAGCAGAGACTTTCATTGGAACTATCCATTAATATTAAAATTTTAAGCTTTTTACTCCCGTAGATAAAATAAAACCGAAAAGCTCTTCTTAGGTCAAGACTAGAGAAATATTTTATGGCGGGGAAATTTATGGCTCATCAAAATCAGCTATACTACGAGCAAACCAAAAGTAGACCTGTTTTTACAGTTAAAACGTGAATACTTTTAGAATTTGAATTAGGTTTGAGTGTCCTCAGTTTGTTTAATCCGATATATTTTATTATAAGAGTAACTGTTAAAAATCGAAATTTAAAATTATTTAAACTCTCATCTCACTTATTTTCTGAATGCAAAAATAATGAATTGTGAAAAGTTACAGCTGGATTAGGAAAACCCGTGCCATCGATGGGTTAAAATTTAAACTATAATTAGGACGGAGTTATTTGGGAAAAAAATTATTATTTTCCTATAAATGGATGTGAAAAGTTTCCTACTCATGGTGTCACTGAGCAGGAATTCAATGTTCAAACTGGAATGGTTTTGCACTTAATAATACCATTTCTCAAAGTAATTAACTCCGAATTTGTGTTCAGATACTCTAAAACTATAGCTTATAACTTTTTGTCAAGACTTTCGAAAATAAGAATATTACATTCAAATTTATGAATTCCAATGATAATTCCCTTTTAAATTTCAACACCTCCGTATTACGGTACGGGTTGTTATTATTATTTAGATCGGTTGAAGTTTTGTATCGCGCACGTGTTTTGCATTCTGTAACAACTTAGAAAAAGGGAAAAAATTAGATTTCAATTTTTCTTCAGTCTCCATAACCATTTGCGATTGATATCCCCTTTTTCCATACTTATGGATGCGTTTAGTATGAAAACCTGCTTTATCCACATTTTTTCATGACTACCTTTTTTATTTTCGTTTCAAATTCAGCGATTTTTACACTTTCTTGAGCGATTTTGATTTTAAAAATAGCTCCTTCCCGATGAAAATCCACATTGAAAATGCATCTTATATCAAACCCATGATTACTTGAAGTGCCACCAGAGGTACATGAATACACTAGTTTTTTTTAAAACTTAAAATTGTTATTACGATATGAATAATACTTCATTTTGAAAATGAATAGGTAATTTTAATATTACATTGTTAATGTTATTTTTAGTTCATTATTTCGAAAACAAAGGAAATATTAAGTTTAGTTTCTTCATATATTTTTGTGGGGCTTTAGGCTTTGTCAACGTCAAGGTCATTAGAGCCATTTTTCTGCATATATAATTATTATCTATAATATAATATTTTTAACATGTCGCATGAATAAATGTGTATTTATGTTAAGAATTTTGTTCCCCTGATAACTCACGATCAAATTGATGCATTGAAATCAATCGATTTGACTTTGAATGCGTTGGGATTAGAAGCCTATTTCTGGACAGCTCATACCAACGTCATTTACATACCGCGCTGAACTTCTGGTTTCTTAATATTCAAAATTTTGAAAATAAGCATAGAAGCATTTTGATCGGTCAGTCATTCTGCGTACAGATTGCTAAAGCGAATTCCTGTGCGACGCACCGTTTTCGACAGACAGCGAAAATGTATTACGCAAAAATGGAGTTATATTAGAGGCGCTTTTCTGAAATGTGCCAATAAGGCTATTGCAAACAGTTTAACGTGGAAGATGAAGCATACAATCTATACTTGAATATGTTTTATGATTTTTAGGAATTTACCATGTACTGTGATGATAATACATTTTGAAACCAATGAATCTTTGAAATATGAAGATCTTGTTTGATAATTATGATATATTATTACTTCTGTTTTGAAGTTTTTTTCTTAAACTTTTAGTGTTATGTACGGTGTTTAGTGCCATGAGTTTTTTTTATGAATTATTATTGGAAAGTTTGAGTGGGGCATACTCCAGATTTTTCTTTCTTGTCGCGTTCCCCTCTTGAAGTTATCGGAAGGAACAGGCAAAATGTTAACTATTTTGTACTTAAAACTTGTTGATATATTTTGATCATCATTTCAAAGATTATTCCGTGTGCCAGAGAAGAGTCCATGATCGTCTCTTTCACTGAAATAGGGTCTTGAAATATTGAAATGTGTGGGATGAAGATAAGGTAGTGAGCAAGGATAAAGATCACTCAACATGGATGGTGGTATACACACGTGACCTATCTATAAAGTCAGTTCTGTCGGTTCCAGCCTCTCTTAATGAGCTCATACTTCAAACAAGCACTGGCGACGAGAGAAACTTATGACAAGGCGATACCTGTTCTTGATGTCTCAATCGAGATATCGTCCGTCTCTCGATAGTTTCTTCCCCTTCAGTGGATACTTCAGAACAGGCCAGATTTTGAATCATACACTGGTAATTAAGGAAAAACAATATTCATAAACATTTAAATACAAGTTTCATAAATATTGTTGTACTGTCCATGATTGTTTAGATTGTTCATATTCTCCGTTTTGTTGTTTTTCATGTTATCATTTTTATTTTTAAAAATTTTCATGAAGAGAAAAATTTGTATATCTGGAGTAAAACAATGCATTGTTGAATGTTATTATTATTATTATTATTAATAATAATAATAATAGTAAAACGAAACGTGTTGACTGCATCAGGAATTTAAAAAACTGTTCCGGGTTTCTGAAATACGAATTTTTAATGAAATCACACCATCATATACTTCTAGATTTTGGGTCTTGGACGATTTAATTCATGAAAAAGGATTTGCCATAATTTCAACCAAATTATATTATTTTTCAAGATAAATGAATAATTTTAGACTTACGAGATTTTAATGGAAGAATACTATTTTTTTAGAACACAACATTTTTTCCGTCGAAAACAGTTATATACAATGTTATACATTGGACCAAATTATTTCTTTTAATTCTTTTTCATCTCCGCACCTTCATATACCGTTTAAAAACTTAGAGAAATGTATTCTCGTTTCATTCTAGCCTGTTGAAGAATTGTTAAATGTTTATTGAATTGACATAAAGGCTGTGTCTTGTTTTTCATCATTCTTATTAAGATACTAGTGGACTCGTTAGCAAGAGAAGTCGTTAGTATGGCATTTGAAGACACCGCGGTACACTAGACACGGAAGTATGAGTTAACGAGTTAATTAAGTACTCAATCTTTATTCATTTATGACATCTGTCCATCCTCTTTCCAAGTAGTAATGCACTGAAAAATTATGTCACAATACAGCTTACTTTTATGGTCTTTATATGCCTATAAGGGTATAGACGATTACATGTTTTGTACAAGAGAGGAGGACAATACAATCGTTTATTGTCATGCAAGTTTGCATTTATAACTGGTTCAGATCATGTTACAATGAAATGTGTTTGTGTCATCATTATAATAATCTTTTGTAGCACTACCCTGTCTGGTTAAAGTACTCCAAATATGTTTCTTTTTGATTTTCTCTCTTGCAATGAGATATGGCAAACCCCACAAAATAAATGTTGTAATTATTTACTATATATTTGTGAAAATCAATAAATAATAAATAATCATAATAATGACTCATGTTTCTCTTATCACTTCTAAAAGAGTTGAGGATCGTCCTTCACTTCTTGAAATAATAACATTTTAATTTGCATCAGTGTAATAAAAATATTATTTATTGGACTGATATACGAATAATTACACCAAATTGAAGTATCATATGAATACCGTGTGAGAAATAAATAAAATAATCAGAGTATTACTATTGCAGCGTTGTGGAAAATATGCGTTTTTTTCTGAAATGTGGGAGTAGAAGCTATTTATAAAGCATTATATTGATTGCGTGCACTTCATAGAAAAGTCGTTAGATTATTTTTTTCTTACCTTCCTTTTCCTTTGGTAGAATATAATACAATTGAAAATATAATTGTATCTTATAATAGCTTCAGGTGAACTTATCATGTACTCGAAATTTAGTAAAATTTAATTGTTTAGTATACCATAAACTGATCCACCTCTTACTTTAATCGATTTCATTGCTATGTCCATCACTCCGTATCCAAAAAGAAAAGCTAAAAGTATTTGGGATTATGATTATAACAAATGGGCGAATTTGACATATTTAGATAAAATAATTCGATAACTGAAGGATGAGCGGTGTTCTTTAAAAGGGTTTCTAAACAGTTTTGTATATCGTTTTATGTCTGCTTCTATGTAATGATCTGTTGATCGAAAGTTATAAAACTTTCGCTTAATATTATTTCTAATTAAAATCCTTATTTTTTCTCTATTTTTTCGTACCATATTTTATTATTGATTGCATTGGTTTTAAATAGTTGCCGTTTTCTTCTCTGAGTTGAAATGGCACTATAAATCAAGTAGGAATATAACGTAATAGAGTTCTTCTTGACAGATCTTGATCATCTACATTGAATTACGATTTTCCTGTTGCTTGCAGGTGGTATCGCGAAATCTTTGAACCGAACTTAAGATGTTTTCGTGCCACTCATTGGAAACATTAAATGATGTTTGATCTTTTTGCTCTTGAATTCCTTAGTTCAGCCCTTGAGACCGGGTTGAACATGGTTATATCTTAGACCAGTAATATCTTAGACTGCCGCTTTCCATTTGTTGATGTTTCGAAATTTTATTCCAGGAAAAGTGGATAATTGATAAATACATATTGAATTTATATTATTTATGCAAACACGAGTTTATTATTATACTCAAGTTAAAAATATGTAATTGGGCACATTCTTTAGAGAAGATGTCAAAGAGTTAATTTGCTCATCACTTGCTTTGTCCGATTTATTAACTTAAACAAAACTTCTTGCAAGAGGAAGCATAAATTTTAGAAAGCGTTTACTGTTGACAGAAGAAAAGAAAAGCCACGGATCGCAGTTTCGCAAAACAATTATGGTTCTCTTGACTTGAGGAAATGTTGAAGTAATAAACACGACACACATTGAAATGTTTGAAGAGACAAACCACAGATCCAATCACGAGCCTGCTTTGGTGTATTGCCTTTGACTTTCGAATATTCGATAAATATGTTCTATGAAATTTGATAATTCATTTCAATTATAGAAAAGAAGAGCAAAATGATTTAATATTGCGTAATAAAGCAAAAAACCAGGCACAATGTATTATAGCTTAGTCTATTAGCTTTAAAATTTTCTTAAGTATTTTATTATTTATAATATTAAAAGTCATTACAATAATAAGTTGCAACATGGATGAGATGAGTATACCAAACTCTTAACATCGTTGTTCGAGAATGATATAACATATTCATTGCCCAGAACATAATTTTCTACCGACTATGTCCTAAATGTCTTTCTCTATCACATCAACATACCTCAATTACACGATTCAGAAAATATTTTTTAAGAGGTACCGCCACATACATAATATAATCTATTTTTCGATAGTTTGTCATTTTCTTCCGGTGGTATATATTGAATATTCGTTGATTTGATTAAAATGAAATAATACTGTGAAAGTTTTTGAACTCACCAGGAAACTTCTACGTGAAACTCAAAAAAATTACTATATCCCTCGGTTCCTGTTTATCAGTTAATGGTTTAAAAAAGAAACACGCTGTTAAATCATAGAAAAGAAAGTTTTAGTATACCTACTAAGATTACACACAAACATTTTCTAGGCGCCAATATTATTGGATAACTCTTTCATAATACATTAATAATTCATTAAACACATCACAAAACTCACACCAACAAGACCGCCAATTCTTAGATAGTTACGTAGGAACAAGAAAACGCTTTGCAAGTGGAGAAAAAAAACTAAACGAAGGAAAATCCTTTAATTATCACCCAAAGCACATATGCCTTAACATGAAACAAGTGCCTTGTGTGAAGGTTTGAAACAAAGGTATGTTATTGAGAAAGCTTTACTTGTCATATATTTTATATGCTTTCCTCCTTTTTTGACTATAAATTTAATTGTTATCTCGCACTTGTGCTGTTGATTACACTCGGAAGGTAGAATAGCTAAGCTTCTTGTCGATAATACTGTGGTTTGTTAGGTAATACTCTCCATGCTCATCTCAGATTTAGAGATAGTAAAATGTTGAGAAAATTGAATTTACCTTGTAAGTAATTCCATTATACGACGATTGTCAAAATAAAAATGACCTTATGACCTTAAGCTGGAAAATTAGGAGAGAGAAGTCTATATGTCCTACTTTAATAAGATGATTTCGTCTATGTTCCGGATGCAGTATGAGTGTACGACTCAAAAGCTGCAAACATTCAGAACATAGACGGTATTTTGATGAAGATTTAAAAATTTTCTTTTCTTGTTGAGCTATGGGAAATATCGTGGTAATGCAAAGTGGGTGAGTCCAAATGAAAAGGAGACCACGGTTATATGTAAGGACGCATGTAGCTGACCCTTTAACAAACATAGATTCACAGCTATCGAATCATCTGCCATTAATTGTGTGTCTCCCCGAAGTTATTCCCTCTTTTCCATTGACGAAACGTGATCTCTTTCACGACAATGTCTACGACGTTAACCTCGTAACGCATGGAAACATCTGCTGTCGGCGATTCCTGTATATGTAGCGAGAACGTTAGACGTTTTACCCGTGGCTATACTTAGCCAACTTTATAATGGTGTCGCGTTATGCGGTCGAATAGGAAAAAAAAAGACACAGCACATGCATGTTCCAGGAACGTTAAACAATGTAAGTACATGGATATTCAGAAATAGAGTATGTCTTTGATTTTTGTGGAGTGAGTATTTATTTAAAATACCGAGTACAATATCTGTGTATCCGACCTCTTAAAAGCTACAATTCTGAAAGTAATTGCTATTGCCATGCGTTACTTCTTCCGCGCAACGTATACGAGATATTCTCACATCAAATATTTCCTTCCTTTCAGACCTTAAACATAAAGAGACGTGGTCATGCCTCGTTCACCTCACGGGTACTAACCATTCAATTCAATTAACATGTATCTTAGTGGACCTCTGCGTCCCCTGCCACGACGAACTTTGCAGCGCACTAACCTACCATATTTGTCGTGAAGAGAGGCCAGTGTGACTGGTTTGAGTGAGGCGTGGGCCGAATTGATGGTCCCGATGTATGTCGCGATTCCTGGACCTCCGAGGAAGGGTCTGCCATAAACGCCCCCTGATGGCGCCGTGTCGCGTCGCTCTCTCCTGGGGGTTTTATGACCGACACATGAGTCGTCGCCTGCATCGTTCCTGTGGGCGTCAAGAACTCAGAGACAAAGATTTCGACGAAGTCCTCGATCTCTTTGGCAGAATTAGTTTTCGGCCACATCGAGCGCCTTCTGGTTTACGGCTGTTTATTTGTGTGCGACGTTTACGATTGCTGATGAAGTGAGATATGACATTTTCGGCTTTTATTTGAGACTGTCCTTTCCTGTGTCGTGATATTTGGGACGCCTGAATTTGTAACGCTTTCCAAAACGTTTTTGTTCCTTAAAATTGTTAGTTTTTGTACGGGAAGAATTATCAACATTAGAAGATAATTCATTTTTTATGAAACCCAATTTCCGTACGAAGTTTTCTTTCACCGAATAATATTTTAGATATAGTTGGATCTTTGTGACGAAATACGAGTATACTCATTCTAACGAAATATGTATCGTCCTATTGGCACTACGATAACGTTCTGACAACATCAACGAGTTTCTCGAGGTTATTAATGATTTACGTGAATCGTTTTTGCTAACGAACACTAGTAAACGATGAAATTTTCCTTGCGAAATATTTAGACAAATGTAAATATACGTTTACGTTAATATAAGCAAATACAATGAAGGAGAAGTAGATACTTTGAAAAGATATGGGTAATTCGAAATAACTCCGTTGCCTCTTATTCAAATTCGTACTATTAACTTCCAAGAAAATCCCCGTTCTATTTCATTGACGATAAAACTTTTAGAACTCTGTCGAGTGTTGTTTTCCTTCCTTAGCACATCTGCCGCGGATAAGGGGTGACAAATCCACGGAACATGTATAAACGATCGTCACAAATAACTACTTCACGTTGTATACGTAACATCCACTTATAAATATTTGTAACGCTCTGAATGTTGAATTTGTGTAGGAAAATCGGGATTTCTATTTATATAATTATTTAAGTTTACTTTTATGAACTTTGGTGTTTCTTTTCGTATTCATTATTATATTATGTTTTCTAGCAAAAACTATTGCGCTTAAGTGAATAGGAACATTGCGGATACAAATGCTGGAGGAAATATCATGATGAACAAGGAAAGTCCTGTTTGTTGTTATGTGAAAGAATTGAATTTTACCTACAACTTGACTCACGTGTTACTATATTTCATTAATGTTCCTGTCATGAGACAAGACAAAACATTATTTTCAAAGCTGTCAAATATTGGAAAACTGTCACATGACCCATATGACAGTTTCAGATGGGTCATTACATGTCAAATCAGACTTTTTTTTTTTAATTCTTAATAATTTCAATACACCTGTTTCTCCTTTATTCTACGTATAAACTTTTGTATCTTGTTAAATATCATTTTGTTGTTCTTTTATAACTCAAAAATCTAATTGTATTTCTTTAAAAATTACACATATGAGTATTTTATGACTTGAATTTTTCAATCTGTGAATTCTATAGATTTCTTGTTGCTCTTTCAAAAGATGCTATCTGTTTACATACAAAAATAATCGTAGAACAAAATTAGTTTTTTTCTCTATAAACCTTTTTAATTCATTAGTACACTTTTAACTTTTCAAAATGATTCTTCAACACAAAGTTTGTTTATTTATTATTAAGACAAAACAAGTCTATTTGTGCAATATAATCGTTATCTTTTAAGAGAAGAAATTTAAGATAGACTGCAGCTTCCTGACATGGAGTAGGCTGTAATGGCACAAGAGTTACGGAAGCAATTTAATTTCTATTCTTAATTACGACACGTACGTAAAAACGCATCCCCAAATTTTGAGGTGGTACTTAATATCAGTCAGCATTAAAGATGGCGGAGGATCCAAGTTATGTTACCACCATTTTCTCCGTCTCCCTTGGTCTGAACATATTGTATTTTTTAATAAACGCCTGAAAATTGAAATTTTATACTTTTTATTTTGTGTGTAATTTTTGCTAACATCAAGATCGATTTGGCGTCAAGAATGTGTCGAAGTGTTTAATAGTTTTGTAGGGCTGTTATTAATATTTGTAGGGCTAGTACTTCAGACATCTTCAAAAATTAGTATGGTACCCAGTTATATTATTCTAATGAAATATTACAGTAGAACTTTTCATAGTCTACCTCGACACGACCGACTCTTCGGGATAACCGACCACGCGATCGGCTGCTCTCACTCTGGAGTTGACTCCCCGCCTTTCGATCGTGCGTAGTCACCCAAAGAGCTCTGAGAATGAATATTAGTTCTCATCGGATTGGAAACGGCTCAGTCGTGCAATTGCGCGCTTGGAGTTCTGAATTTATCATTTATGGACGACCTACTGAATTTCCTTTATGGAAGACTTCCCCATATAGCAAATTAGTCTCAAAGAAATCTCTCTAAATCTTGGAGATATCTGTGGCGTTTTAGCTGGGAGGCTGGTATGAAATAGAACCACGTCGAGAGAGTTTGATTCTAGCGCAATGCAAGGGATAGGGATAATACTAGTGTTATCTTGCACTAACCACAGATTATAGAAGGTAATATAATCTGTGGCACTAACTTCGAGGTACTGCTCTCAATAACAGTTTAAGTTCTTACCATAGCGTCACACCATAGTTCTTACCATACAATAACATTCCCAAAACTTGACACGAGTTCAATAGCAATATGGAGAGGTCGTGTGCATATGATAATCTCTAGATCGATCAAGTAGATCGTGTTATGATCATTGTGATAAATATTGAACTTTAATTGTTTTTATATGTGCGCTATCATTACATTGTGGTCATGAAATGAAATCTCTGCATGTTTACGTCGCGATTTTTGTTAATGGGTTAACATTGTTTTATCTATCGAAAATTATTTGTCTAGAAATTAATGTTTAAAGGTATTCGAAAAATATCTCCCTGAAACATGGGTGTTTTCTCATTAAAATACACGTGCTGTACAATAACGCATCGACTTGTACAAATTATGAAATAGAACGATATCAGTTTTTGTAACAATACACTTATTGACACCAAAGTGTCACATTCGGAGA
Organism: Laupala kohalensis; assembly: GCA_002313205.1. Taxonomy (NCBI): domain Eukaryota; kingdom Metazoa; phylum Arthropoda; class Insecta; order Orthoptera; family Trigonidiidae; genus Laupala; species Laupala kohalensis. The sequence continues at coordinate 504,420 of NNCF01131614.1, read as the reverse complement.
TAATCATACACTTTGAATATCCTGGAGTCTTTGCATCGCAGTCGCAATTTAATTAGAAAGTAACCCCACAAAGTTAATGTTACTTTCGTTTGGAAGATGAAGCAAGTATACCTGTCTTACAAGTTTAATTGAATTTTGAAATATTGAATCGAATGAATGTTATCGATAGAAAATGCTGTCTTCCGAGAGAGGTGGAATAAACATTCTGAATTTTACGTATTATAAAACAGAAATTTTGGATTCTTTTTTTCTTATTTGAAATTCTGATGTCATAGTATTTTCATATTAATTTGCAATTCAAGCTGTTACAGTGTTTCTTTAAGAAATTACTGAAGGGATTCGACCTCTTCAGCTCTGCTGTATTTTCGCGTCTCTTCAAAATTGCTCAAAAGAAGAGATAGTTATTAAAAATGAATTACTTCCTCATTATATATGATAATATGTGATAAAAATTTGGAATATGTTAAATAACTATGTATATACAATGTAACGATTTACGAAATACCCATGCCATTTCCCATGGAGAGCTATTTAAAAAGCATCCACGATTTATCACCAAAATAGTAAAAAAATTGTGGCATATATCAATCCACTTTGATCAAGACTAAATTTTATTTGTTAGACTGTTACAATGTATTCGTAAAGTTAACATTTATAATGCCAATTAATTCGTTCATCGCAAACTATGATTATATTTTATTGGTTAATAAATATTTCAAATATTTGAGTAAATAGGTTACATGAAAGTGGTTTTAATTTTACATATCTTTCTACTATTTAATATATAATATGTGAAGGTACGTTTACACTTGTATACATGTATGAGCGACTTGTATGAGACACATGTCAATTTATATAAGCTAGTGCCATATAGTTATTCTCTAACATGTCGCGCGACAGGATCTCAGACAAGTCCCGATACATTTTGTATGATCTTCATTCAGGATGTACAAGTCGCAAACGCGTACGCGCATGCGCTGAACCGATGCCCAGTACGCGTCCCAACATGTTTGTTTAAAATCTAGTTCCGCTAGACGCGCAATAAAGTTTTCCGCTTAGACCTACTCATTTTTATGGTTATTGAACGACACCTGGATTTATAAGCATAACTTTTCACAATAAACATAAATGTTTTTATAAATATAAAGCTCTAATTTTACTAAAAAAGCATTGTCAATCCATAAATAAGGCACAACATCAAAATATCAATAGAAGAATTTTTCTGACTTTTCAGTTCTAAGAACAAGATTACATCTGTTTAATATCTATTTACTATGACAATGTGAAATGTTTAGGACTTCATACCACTATTGGTATGTAATAAACCAAATTATAGTATTAAACTACCACTGCTCTTAGCATCACACGTTTGCACGAACATAAATTCATCAACTGACTTACGCCGCTCTCATTCTAAACACCTTGGCAGTTTTGTTTGGGATGAGAATGATGTGGGGTTCCCAGCCGCCACTGGGTGTATCACTGACTTACTTCACCCTGAAACTAAACATTTTCAGCATAATTACATGGATACTAATTAATCACGTTTATGGACTTGCATTCAGTGATGTTTCAATATACATATTTATCATTTCTCTCCAAGCGAAAAAAATTATATTCGTACGCAAAATGCCATTTTTGTTATTTATTACTTTTACAACCGAAAGGACAGTATTTGATTTCACTTTTTTATAACAACGTGGCGTTGTTATGATATGTACGAAAGCAATTTAAAGATAGTAATGTATCTTCAGCTTCTCCTATTATTACGTTCTATATTTGTTTACACGCTGTCGATTACTAGTCCTGTTTTAACTTTTAGAAATACCCGTCACTTGTTGGTATCGAATCACGGGAATGAGAAGAATGATTTGAGAAAAATACCTCACAATTGTCGAAAAAGGGAAAGTACAGACCAAGGAATTTATGAACCGAACTACCGCACTACATTCTCGAATACTTCGGAAGGGAAAAATCGTCCCAGGTATTATTCGATTTGGCAACATCATTTGCCCGAAATTGACTGCAAGTAATTTACGCTAGTGTTCACACAAACACTAGAAATTTTAGTCTAATTGGCTTGCAATTCTTTTGAGTTTCTCACGTAATAAAAACTATTTTATAATTATGTTGGAAAGGTTGTGTTTATAGATGGGGATCGATTATTATTCATTAACTCATTAAATCAAATATTTTTTCGAAAGAAGTGTGAATTGAGCCTATTAGGATTGTTCTTCTATTTGAATATACAGGAGTTTGGTATACCTTAGGTTACTTCTTTTATGATAGAGATAATGAAGATTTGTCTGCCGAATGCAATATGTGTGTGTGAAGAGCTTACAAGAGATTATGTTGAACGCAAAATAAAAGTTGATTGTAAACAACTACAAATATTCCTTTGTTATTAATTTTTTCCCGAACTCTGTATAACAAGTAATTTTTAAAATCATATCTCACTTGAAACAACAACAAGTTAATTATTTATATGATGTACTTGCGTTCATGCAGAGAAATTCATTCACTTTGCCGTGTCCCATTTTTTAAATAATCTTCTTACCCCAGAAGATTGGAAATGTCACTTGTAAACACAACTTTCTTTGAAACGGAAACATAATGCAATTTTTCCGAGTTCCATTTTGAGGTCTGTGAGTAATTAGTTTCTAAGTTCATCATCTAATGCGCTTTATTTCTACATAACTGGAAAAAAATGTCTGATACTTGAATTAAAAATTAAGTGTAACGATTTCGAAAAATGTTTGAACAATATATTTTAGCTAGACATTAAATAGAAAAATACAAAAAAGATGTTCTAATATAACAGAGAGGTTTTGCGTTCTAAGTTATATCAATAGTGAATGTAAGATCCAACTGTGCGAGTGGACAATGGCTTTTTTTTTTTTTTATTAGCGACCGATGCGACATCGAGCGTCTGAACGTCATCAACGCCTGGACGGTCGCGGAGGCTATGACGACGGCGGCGAACGGTGACTTCGGTCGAGTTCAAATACCTGCCACGAGTAAAAAGCGCGCAGATGCGGACTGGTTTCAGTCCAGGAACCTGTCTCCAGCTGCAGTTTATTAGCCGGCCCAGGGGCAGACGCGGCGGCGCGACGTTTTACACTCGCTCGCACGTCCCTTCACGACGCATGCAGCGTGAGCCCTCCACACGCTGATGGACGACCGATTGAGACGTTGGTATAGTGAAGAATCCATTCCAAGGAGAGAAAACTGCATCCCCGTTGTTGGATATTGTTTGCTCGTCACTCGATAATGTGTCGGTATTTGGAATATCACGAGAGAACAGGTTTGGGTATGAGATCAAATTTTAGAGGACGGAAAGGATTTTCCCGAACCTTTGGATGTAGCACCCCAATCTTTTCATCCGAAACTTACGGTACGCGAAATCTAAGGTTGGAATAACATTTTTTAAAGATGATGGACAAACCATTTCCTTCCTGAGAATTTGGCTGTGGCATCCCAACCTTTGGGTAGGTCATAAGAACCTTATAATAACTGAACTCTAAGATTGGAATATCATATCCAAAAAATTGGAGTAATCCTTTCCTCTCTCTGAATTTGAATTCCACAACCAATCCTAGGGAACTCATATATGTAGTGTTTACTCATTGTATATCCCTCTTCATCAACGGGAAGGATTTACAATTTTGGGGTCTACATTCGAATGCGTCATGTCATAGCAATACTAATGTTCATAACAATCGAGAGAAATAATAAAATAATTATTAGATGCAATTCTTATGGAACTCCTTTTCGAGATATTACTTACAAAGATCTTTATCTACATATATCTGTAACTAATTACGAAAGTCTGTGTATCCGTTCGGGGTGTCCAAACGTGTATTAATGTGTCATTTTAACTGCTCATATTTCGTGGATTTGTCATGAATGACCATGACAAACCATCAGGTGTGTAGTACAAGGCATGGGGCAATGAAAATAATAATATATTGTGACTGCGTTGTTTTCTTCAAACCTGATACGATATGTGTAAGATTAAAATAATTGTAATGGACGAAAATATATGGCGTCTATGTTATTCAGACATAGCACATTCATAATTCAGACGCATGCAAATTTCTGCCGTGGCATGCGACTACGCCTGTGTCATAAATGTATTCATCTGAGTAGATGAGTAAGATGTGAAAGATATATCAAATGATCCGGTAATTGAAAAACTGACATATGTATGCAAGGAATGCCAATTAATATGTATGAAGTTCTCAATCACTAAATGTATTCATGTGGTTACTTAAAAAGCTTTAAGATTTTATCTGAACTGTTGTAAAAATATTCTCATCAGAAATTATTTTTATTTAATAATTATAAAAAGGATCTGTTTAATTTTAGAAATCATTTATGTTGGTTATTTAATTATTTATTAACAATACTGTTTACAAGAAGGAACTTTTTGTTGTTTTTGTATATGTAGTTCGTATCATTCACCAAGAAGCAAAAGGATTTTAAAAATATTTGAATAGCCCTGTACACAAAATATAGTAGAGATTTATGTAATTTGTGATGATAAGATTTCAAGAATTCAATTCCAGAATCACATACGGCTGTTTCGCCGAATCTTTAATCAATTCCTTCAGCTGTATTTACGTTTGTATTTCGAATCAGTTTCCAGGCTAATGGAGTGCGCTAACGCTTATGCTTACACTCATCACATACTTCCCAGCTAACCTTGAATAATTGCCAGAAAGGTTTCAGATGCGCACACTTCGGCATATTGTGCGTGCGTCACGCACAGTGAACGCGTGGTTTGGAAGAGGCGTGCATGTCATTTCGTTGATGTGTTGATACGTTTCCGGCTCTCCAATCGCGCGAGCCGTGCCGCCGTCGACCTCGGGTATTTCATCGATTCCGTTACGATTGTGCGCGACCTATGTCAAACGCGAACTCACTTGACAGGAGACGACCTACACGATTCGCTCCCCGCTGAGACACTCTGTCCGTCCCGAAAGCTTTCTATTGCTTCGCGGACAGTTCGAGGACTACAGTGTGAACGCTCCTTCTGCGCGCATTTCTGCCTCTTCCTGCGCCACGAGACGGGTGGCGGGATTACTTTTCTAAAAACATTGACCCTATCTGAATAAGTATAACAGATATCTCAGCTCGCTCTTATAGAAAGTGGACCAAATGGAAGCAAGATACATTGAAAATTAAACTTAATTTATTGCGATTGTTTCATCACTAGTTATATATGTTATAGTTATACAAAGGGAGAAAAATTAGAGAAGTATTCCGTGCCCAAATAGATTCCTTTTTAGATATGTACCGGTCTAATAACATTATCTTGGTTAATGCATACTAGCCGAACACAGCCAGCGTCGTCCGAGGGTCTGAAATTTCTTTGCGGCAGCTTCACACAATTGACGTCGTGTGATAAATAGATATCTCCACTGAAGTAGTCTCCCTTCCCACTCACCTCAACTTGGCGACGCTTACTCTCAATGAACTATTTCCCGTATACGACTTTCGTGGAAACACGTGAATTTCTGTTTGTGAGTTACGGTTAAAATTAATAATACCGTACTTGCTTTCTAGACCGTTTCACACCATTTCACAAAAATTGATGAATATCTATCGAATGATATTGAATTGAATGCTTCTTGAACTTCAAACACACATCTCGATATATTTGATTAAGAAGGTCTTTATATATTGAGAACTTCTTTACATACCGATGCTTTATATGTGCGCGTTACCTTAAATAACAGTAACCCATCTAAAAGCATTGACTCACTACCGGAATAAAAATTACAGGTATCTTAGTTCCCGCTTGTACAGAAAGTGGTCCACATGAAAGCTCGATGTTAAGGTTATTTTAACTTACGTTGATCGATGAGTAGGCAAAAAAAGACACATCTGTGGTGAGGCTAGTAGCACCCAGCTCACCCGCGCAGATAGAGCGTCGGCACTGTTCATTGTGCCTCTCAAAGAATTTATGTTTCGACAAACAGGTATCGTTAATTAAATTGTGTTAGTTATGTAGAAGTAGTAATACGGAACATCGCGGCACAGCTGTAACTTATTATATTCCTTAGGCCTTTTTGAAGTTGTAGTCTTTTCAATATACTTATCAATTGAATCTTTGCTGGTTTCAGTAAGACATTTTAGTATTGTGATTGATCTCCTCTTTTATATTTCGTGTCTCCGTATGTGCTTTGCAGTGATAGAAAATGAAAAGTTGATTTTGATCGTCCCCTCGAGATTCACCCCACTTGACGTGATTTGTACACGGATATATGAACATATAAAATTCATCATAACAAAACTAATGGAATAAGGATTCAGAGGAAATTATTCACGGAAAGTAGACGTTGGAAATGTCTTGTGCAAAGACGCATGAAGATCCACTCTGGCAGTCTGTTAACGTACTGCAAACTGTATTAACAATCGTAGAAATTCGATTAATATTTATTTCCTTATTAATGTGCAGCATTATTTTGAGAATGAACTGCGCTTTTGGGATCTGGAGCTTTTGTTCAGCCGTCGTGCACTCGATGGATCCGGCGTCAATGCGCTCCCGTATTCGTTCGTGGGCGTGGCAGTTCACTGCTATAAATTCTCAACGAGACATTTAAACACGTGCTGCTCCGAAGGCGCTTGGGGTATGTACGTACGCGACTAATGGTCTGTCGATTGTGATCCGAATACGGCACGCTTGATCATAAAAATCCCTGCGGGATGCTACAAGAGAAGAGCGCGGTCAGTATGTTTGGGGATATTGATGCAATAAGTAATAATACTCGGGTCACTAGAGAAGATTTACTTTTATTTTCTTACCAAGTACATTATTGTTAGTCGCAAGAATTGTTAATTTTACAATAATGGTATAAATTATATCAGTGTGAACGAGTAAATTTTCTTTTTTGAATTCTTTCTTAACACAACTTCCTTCATCAGGTGGTTTTATTAGTTACATCGTACTATTTGTTTAAAACATTCTCTGGACAGAAAATCCTCTAACGTTTTAACGTAGCGGTGACCATGGTGACGAATTGGGAATCGAAAAATGATCTCAGGAGGTAAACTCCTGAGTCACCCGCTCGCCTTTGTATGGCTCAACACTACCTGTCTACCTAGGCCCCTCAATCCGGAAGGCTGGGAACGTATTCCCATATCGGGAATAGGCGAACTCCGGGAGCACCATTGCTCCCGTCAATTGTGTCAGTTTAAGATTCGGTTTCACACATAATCACGCATTCAGTTATTCCCGTTTCAATTTTCCTACTCTTCTCTATCAAAGTTTCTCTATCATCTGATCAAAGTTTGCACATTTCGTCCTCAATGTGTGGGAACACGGACGATTGACTTACATTTTAACATATTTATTTGCATACGTCTCTTACAAGATAAAGCCCTTCACGAGTACTCCTTATAGTTCTTTCTTTTCTTTACCACGGTTACGATGCCTGCAACTTGCATTCTATTCTCACATTCCTCAGTGCTGATTGAGTTTAGTGAGAGGTGATGAGCAAGATTGGATAATGACTACGCATAGTCTTCAATCGCATTGAAGTACAGAAAAATGTAGTTTTCTTGGATGCGATTTTGAAAATTATGGTGTATTTTTAAGAGTACTGTATCCCACAGATATTTCTACCATTGACAAGAACCCATCCGATCAAGTTTATTTACGTTTTTGTTCTACAGTCATGTCATCATCACAAGACATTACATGACTTAATAAAAATCTTACAAAATGAATTTCTCTTAGTTTTCTATTTTAGTATAATTCTATCCCTTATTTAATTTCTCATATTTCAGCTACATAGGTTGTGAAAATTTTAAACTCCACTTCCGTCTCTATTTATTTGAAATATCACATCTTGTCTTTAACTTCACTTTATAGTACTCAATCGCACAGAAAGTGCTCTCTGGTTTCACTATCTCTTCCACGTATTAGTAATTATCTACGTATTGAAATATACACATATAACTGCACATATCTCCGTGTCCTGATATTTTTTCTGCCGTACGAGAGGTTGGCAGAAACAATTTTTTTCTCTACAATATGAAGAGGGGAAGAAATTTATACAAATTTCTCCCTTTTGACGATTCCACTTCTCTCATTTCTTTTTTTGTGCGCTAGATCGTAATGCAATTTTGTTCACTATATCGATAGGCAGTCCCCAAAAACATGTTTAGTCAATCCGTTCAAGTTGTACTTGTATCAAAGCCAGTTTCTTCTTCCTAACCATTTTACCCCTCTCGAAACCTCTCCAGTTGAACGCGTAAGTTAGACTACTCGCCAGAAATGGAATGGAGAGGGAGATACTCTTCCAGTTTTCGCGAGGAGTTAGTTGGACCAGTGATTGTGAGATATCTCAGGCCCGTCGCTAACTTTCTGCGGAGGTGTCCACGAGGGTTTATGGGCACTCTTAAGAGCAGCTGCGGGTTGGCGTGCTTGTGAGAAGAGCAACACATTCGCGTCGGCCCGCACCACTGAGTCCGTGGACGCGTACATTGTCGGAAGTCACGAGGAAGAAAGGCCCAGAATGCCGAAGCCCATTGTGTCGATTCTACGCGTTCATGGCGATTCAGATCATTAATGAGATTCAATGCGGATATGGATGTCAGGAAGAATAGGACTTGACGATTCGAGGAATGATATGTGAATGGTGGAAAGTATCACGCGACGATTTTCTCCGTTCTTTGAAAATTTCTTTGAACTACCGTTGATTTCTTTCTATTAAATTGTTGGAGGAAATACATCTAAATAGAATAAGAGTTATAATCGTACTCATCTAAATGAGTTTAAATTTAAAGAAAATAAAGTATACAATTTTATATCATAGCATTTAATGTTCTTAAATAACAATGTTTCCTAAGTATAAACGTTTTTTCTAAGTAAGATAATGATACCAAATGAAAATGTAAAATTTGATCAGCGATTTTCGTACTAATGATAATAATGTTACGACAATCTAGCACCAATCATGAATTTATTTGTTTCATTATTTTTTATTGTCATATGATATTAAATTCGTAAAAAGGAAATGTCGTTGCTTGATATGATTAATACGACATTAGTAATAATTTTCGTATGACATAATTCTTTGACATGATAATTCGTATAATTTGAATTACAAAATTTTCTAAATTGTTGATGGAATGAAACTTAGAAAGACAAATTTAAATTGGAAATACATACAAGTATCACACCATTTGCAATTTTTGCACAGATTTTGTTCTCTATTTTTACGTCTATGTGAGAAAATCTTCAATTAATTCCAAGTATCTCTCAAAAAACAAAAACAAAAAAACAGAAATCTTAGCGATTGACCTGTTGACTACTCGATATAGAACGATGTTTCTCAACCGGTGGATCGCGATTCAGAAGTCGATGAGCCAGAAAATCGAGCGACTACACGTAGACTGAAAAATGTATATGGTTTGGAATTTGGAGAAATCGTTATGAATGGGTTCAGCGTCGACAGCATCTAAAAGTATAAGTATTTCTCTCTTCATTAGTCCTCATGTGTATAGATCTTGAAACTTGGTCAATTAAGAAAGGAAAATGCTGGACCTTGTTTGGGCCACATTATTGATTTAATGTATCGATTTATTCATGTTATGTAGTGTTTGAATTGATTACCAGCGTGTCCTTTGCTTTAGATGTGTTATTTGATAAACCAAAATTCGTCACTTTTGTGTTGTGCATCTTAGTTGTCTTTGATCTCTCCTGATAGGACTCCTAACATCGCGAACTATCATATTTCATGAGCTATAAGTTTCTGTCCTTCTCAGCTTAATGAAAACCATGCTGATGAGGTATTTATGAACTCATTTCTGGCATTTCGTGGACGTTGAAAAACGAATCAACTTCTCTAAGCCAATTTAAGATTCTCATACATATATCGTATTCTGTTTATTTCATATTTAACATTTAACTATATCCAGTTCAAGTTATTTTGTGTATAACGGACGTAATTTTATGCGTATCGTGAAAATGTGATTAATTATTTTAGAGCTTGTTTTGAACAATTATTGTAGAATTTTTTAAACTTATTTCAGTTTCAACAATCACATTCAATCACTTTCAATACAACTACTTCTTTTTCTTAAATGACGCTACAACTCGCTGTGAGTCTTGGCCTGTTTAATAACTTTTTGTCAAGCTTTCCATCACCGGCATTTTTCTTCCAATTTTGGATTTTCAATTTTCTGGTATCTCAAATGATATTATCCTTTGACCTTCCTCTATGTCTTATTGCTATGGGCTTCCACTTTCTTATCTTTATGGTAATTCTTTTATTAAACATCCTTTCTGTATGCCCAAGCCAGGCCTGCCTTCTTGACTTAATATCTCTCACTATATTTTTCTTCTTAATACGGCATTCTATTTCATCATTGGTTAACCTTAACATCATTTCTTATCTTAAGAGGACCAAGTATTCTCCATAAAATCTTTCGTTCTGTCCTCAGGAGTTTCTGCCTGATTTGTTTTTCTCATCACCCACGTTTCACAACCATACCTGCTTTATCAGAGTATTGTATATATTTATTTTGATGTTTTTGGATAACAATTTGTTATATAATAATATTTTATACTTTGACTTGGTTTCATGGTAAAATGTTTGAAATCTGTATAAAATTACGAGGTTTCATTTTCACATTTCTATTACTGAGATCTTCTCTGCGAACAATTTTTACTTCTTTCGTCTTCTTATTATTCTGTCATTTTTCCGTTTCTGTTATAATTCACGTCACTAGTTTGTGTCTTCATCTGCAGATATTGTCTCCTGGCTTTGGTTTTCTCCTGCGCAGCTTTCTTGCAATCTTCATCCAACCAATCGCTTCTATCCCTTGGAAGGTATACCTCTTCAATGTTCTCTGATTTGGGGTATCCCTTCCAAGTTGCTGTGAGCTTTATTTGTATATTCTACTATTTTATTCCTGTTGCTTATTCCACCTCCGACTATTAGACTCTTCATTGAGTTGTAAATGTAGTATCTTCCAACGTATATTGCTTTTCCCCTCATTTGGATTAATTCTTAAATTGGTGACCGGGTTGTGGAAAATTTCTGGATGAAGATGGGAATAAGGAAATAGGTTGTACGACAAGCGTAAAATCAACAGTTAAAGAAGTTAAGGAATATTCCTAGAATGTCGGATTACAAGGGGATTTTCCGGATAGGTCAACAAACATTCACAGGAACATAGTGTGATTTGTTTACATTATTTGTGGGTAGTGTTGAGTTGCAAGGACTGAATGAGGATAGAAACCAACATGACAATAACGTGGGGTGGGGAAGAGGATTCTGTGCATGACAAATGCATTTAGGAAAGGAGGATGTCAAGAGCACTCAATGAGTGAGTGACTGGATCCTTGGATTGGCGGGGATACGCCGCCCTGCGGTCTGGCACGTAGCTCGCAGGATTTGTCTGTCTTCGACGGCTCAGCTAGGTCCCGTCATCGCAAAGCGATCTTCCCAGAATAGCTGCCTCGCCCATACACCTACCCTGCTCATGGAGGTGCGAACGGCGACCGGGCAACACCACGAGGAAGAGAAATGCACTTTTATGTAGCTCATGGAGTTCAACGTGTGGGGAACTTCGTGTCGTACATTTTTTGTGGGGGTTTAGGGCTCGTCAACGGCAAGGTCATTAGAGCCCTACAGCTGGTGGGAAACCAACAAATGCTTTATTTAATTTCTTATAAAACCGCAAAATCTTGAATACGTTTTTATGAAAACATCCACTAATATTAAATAATACGGCTACTTCACTGCAAACGAATTATCTGCATGTCATTTACGAAATGGACAAAGATTTTGTTAAGAACTAATTGGATGGTAAGAAGAAACAAAGCTACTCTACGTGTCATAGAACAATGAATAATCACGTAAATCACTTATACTTAAGGTAGTGTAGATAATTTCATTTCTGCCTTTAGAGGTACTGTTAGAATTAGGTTGTCTCCACCTGAATATTGTGAGTACAGTAATAATAACTGAATTGATAAGAAATTTGATTACCCTATGTGCCAGGAATAGGTAAATTGATTAATGCGCAGGTATTGATTAAAATAAAATAACAATTAATTCTCCGTAAATGAGTAACGATTTAATTACAGTGTTTTAAGAAGAATTTATAATATTGTTTGTTGATTTTCTGTTGCGCAGAGACGTGATCTTCAAAATTACAGCCGAATTTTGTATTCTAAATGCAGCACCAACTAAAATTCATAGAATATTTTAATACTCTGTAGCTTGAGATTATCATTATTTTTGTACAAGAACAACGTTTTTTCTCGTTTGATGATGCATCTACTTACCTCTACTTTGTAATATATTCGCTATAAAACTTTTGAAAATATTAGTTAAACAAGGAATTACAATAAACATGGAAGATGATGATAAAGAATATATAAAGATGTCAGAATAGTAGTAGTAATAATTATTATTTCTATTACTACTAACTGTTATTATATTTATTATTAATCGCTTTTAAGATTTAAGATTTTGCATGATATTTTCTCCACATAACAAGAGGGCGCGAAGAAGTAGCTGCTCAGGGATAGTTTCCTGAATTTCTTAACGAAAAACAAAGTATTCACATCGCAGTGTGAATGTATATTTTTTTATAGATTTTATAACCCGACTCTAAGGGTCAGGTTGGTAATTAAGTAAACAATGTGGTACTGTAGGCTAAAAAGAAGTACAGGGAGTACCTCCATAAAAATGTTTATTTTAAAATGACTAGGACAGTTTTTCAGTCTGACAAGAATCAATGATACTTGCATTATCCGTCAATTATTAGTTGGACTCCATTCCTGACAGTCTATTCACACGGATCCATGTGACAAATTGAATATCCAATACTCACCCGGTATCGATACAGAATATATTTTTAAACACCCCATAGTGGATCTTCATCTTCTTCAGAGTCAGTCGTAACTTCCTGACGTGTGACTATTAACTTTACTCAGTTGAAGTATTTGATTTGATTTGAACATCACATTAGCTCTAGAATTTCGAGGAACGAATATGAGAGAAATGTTGAAGTACAAATTACTATTCTTGCGTCCTACCAAAGGAAATACGAGATCACTTTCTTTTTTAAATAAAAAGTAATAAATATAAATTTTCAGTATAATATTAAAATTAGATTTAAATAAAATTGAAAATTCTCATGTTAAAAATTCAAATAAAGAAACAGCTGAGTCAAGAAATGTCGAAAAACACACTCGATCATTGTTCTATCAATAAAAAGTCAGTTGGCCGAAATAAAACGTTACACCCACCAACGAAGAATATATGAAGCTAAGTTTTTTACATGTGGATATTCCGGATCACTTTTTACTTAAGCTTATACTCGGGTATCTATAATTTTTCCGACGACAGTACTTAGAAACTCGCGTTGAAGAACAGTTGACCTGTGAGTGGACGACTGTATACCATAAAACAAAAGGAGGCATGAAATCGGATTTTTCATAAACATGATTATTGTTCTTAAAAGGGATCAGATGGTTATAAATGTAGAAAGTCGATTCCCATTGAAAACAGGAAATGATTTGTTATTTTTTGTTATGTTAGTTTCTCTTTTTAATCGAAATGCGTGAACAGATGCTGGATGAAGGTTGCACAAATAAAACTGTTATTCTTAACGAAAACCTTTTAAACTATGATTCAGCGGTCCTGTCCGAGAGGAGAATTTATGATGCCTCCCTGAATAAGAAGAAACAAATTAAGTTATCATCGGTTAAATGGCTTCCGTAAATTTTGGAGGTAATTGTTCCGCTATATTTTGGGCGAATGAGATAACATATGTGAAACATAATAAACTCCTTTATTGTCGTAGGGTAACAAGGCATATTTACGAGCCAATTTTATCGAATCATGTTCTATTTATTGCATCTCGTTGCATCCCTAAAGGAAACCTGCTACTCTCCACCCCACTGTCAAGTCACACCTGCAATCAATCAGTCTCTTGAGAGAAGAGAGGTTTAAGAACAAAGGAAGGAATACATGGATCTGGCCGATGCAGTAGCCTTCCATCGTAGTGGGATGGAGGTACTGTGGCTTGCTAACATATTCCTAGATAATAATGTAGAAAAAAGTTCAAAATACCATTTTGGGTTTTCAGTTGTCGTAAATACAAAATAACTAGGTTAAAAAATTATTATGAATTTTATAAGATACGGATTACTGGGATAATTCGTACAAATTTATAGAAATATTTGTAATTTTGACGTGGCCTTGGTAAGTAACATTTAACATCAATGTAAGCGTTCAATAAGTAAATAAATAAAACATTCCTCTCCATCTTGCAAAATTGCATATAAGGACATACTTGCATACTTATATACACGGGACATCACAGTCTTGTTTTTAGAAAAATAGTAGAATTTCTCACTGTTACAAAGGTACGATAGTGTTTTGTAAAAAATTGATAATTTATATGTCAAAAACGTCCCATTTCTGAATAATTGATTATAGTTCTATGAGTACTTGTTCACATACAGAGATTGGGAACATGATAAAACGTCTAACCAGAGATAAGCGGAGAAAACTCAACTGTCGCAAATACACATGAACGAATACGGGTAGTTATAAAGTTAACAAATTCAGTCTGTACTGCGATTGCCATCACTTTTTGCACTATAGATTGATTCTTGAAGGTCTAGAATGCTGAAGTTGGCCTTTCACATACTCATGCTATTACAAGTAAACATAGCTGTATCGTGGTTCGAGGCGATTCATGGTTAGATGGTGCCTGCGTGATGAAGAGAGTAGCGGAGAAGACAATGCCTCCTAAATTGGCATTGACGCGGTGTTGCTGTGTAGCGGGCAGTGACATAGGGGGTTCTCAAGGCAATGCCAGCAACATGGTGTTTGTAGGAGGCAATGCGACCCTCTCAGTTTCACGTTTAGAGAGTATGCACTATTCTGTACGTGCAGCAGTTAAGTCGATTGTCTAGTTCAATTTATTACATGATAAATAACTATGTGTGTCTGCCTCATAGGTTATGATACCTAGAATGTCTGATGTTTGTATCGTATGTTTTAGTGATGTATACATCATCAGGCGTATGAAGTGAAAAAGAATCCGAGGTGTAAACGGGCAGTTGGGCAGCATATTTGAGCATCATGCACCGAAAATGTCTGTGTTTCGAGCCGAACATATCCAAATGTGACACTAAGCTATGGTATGAGTAAAGTGTAATGACATTAAAACTTAGAATTAAAATCACAAATTTATGAAGGTATAGTTTGTGGAATAAATATTTAATTACAGTGTATGAAGTAAATGTTTATTGATTAGTGTCCATGATATATACTTTATGAACATTTTCTATATTCTGCATACATTGGCTCATATGTAATCGCTGTGCATAAGAAATAAAGTTAATGTTACTTCTGTACAAATTCACCCTTATACCGTGATAATGTGTGCATTTATATTTACGAATCGTAGAATATTTGCAATAGCAACCATGAAGCAACCGATGACTTGCAGTATCATACACAATAATGCCGAAAACACTTGTAAAATACATGGTAGTGGACGACAATATTGAATATGAAATATAGTATATTTGAATATGAATATATTCAGTATGAAATATAATTCACTTAATTTTCTGAAGTTCGGTGGTTACTTCATTCGAATACATTATTTTAACATTCTAATTATTTCTTTGTTCTATTGAATATGAACCACGGGCGAAATGAGCTAAAAAGAATCCTGACCTATTGACAGGTGTTTTAACATCAGAATATCCAGTAATGAGTGTTTCATGTTTCTTTTGAAATTCCGGGTAACGTCGTGTAGTTTTGCTAGTTTGTTATATTATTGATACTGTATGTCACATTATAATAATATTTATCTAGTATTATTTTATTTTCTCGCATAATCCTCTTTTAAAATAATATAAGAATGATGAAGTTGCCCCAAAAATAAATACATTTAAACTGTGGCGACACTTACTTCTATGACTGATTCGGAGAAGTTCGTTATATTGTTCAAATTTAGACTTTTGAAAAGAAATTTGAAGTTAACAACTTTTGTTTTTCAAAACTTCTCATATTCTTTTCATCTCATTTCAAAGCGAGAGAAATAATTTTAAATTAACTTACCAGTCGACGGGTGTGTACAAGATGATATGACGATCCAGTGAATGCATGGTCTTCATAGTTCGAAAACAAACTCTGTAAATATTAGTTAACGAATATTTTAAGAAGTTAGACTACTTTAAAATACATTTCTCATTTAGTAAGACCTTTTCTTGGACGACCACATACATCTTTTTGTTTTATCAAAACATAAGGTAAGGTCGTCAATTACAAGTTATTAATATATCTTTATTGTGTAATGGTCGTACATGGCAGAATTCATTTCTTTCTTTGGTGCGTGAATTTGTCCACGGATCTCAGTTAACTGAAATGTAAATTGCAATTAGTTTCTTAGCATTTCTACCGCCACATAAACGTACATTTATTTGCCACGTATTTTGCTATGTCCACTTGTATGGCACCTTTGAAGAAAAAAAACATCATACAAATCTGGGAAAGACCATTAGAATAATTTTGTTTTTAATCCAGTTATTTCCTTAAAATTTTTAATGAAAATTTATCCATCCGAAGAAAAAATAATTCAATAAAAGATAATACTTTAAAATTGTAGTTGATTTCTTGATGAGAATTTAATTATGCAACGACGCAATGTGAACAACTAGAACATTTCTCTTGATTGAACAATGTGTAAATATCCAACATTTTTATTCAAATAAAACCCTACTTGCCCTCACAGTTAAACAAGTACTAGGGTTTTATTAATAAATTTCTTTGTTAACTCATTTAAACAAGTACTAGTTTAAACACAGTTAAACAAGTACTAGGGTTTTATTAATAAATTTCTTTGTTAACTCATCTATATGGACATCGTCCTTTCGAAATGATTGCCAAAACATATTTTAAAAGCGTCATTTATTCATTAGCTACAATAAATTATATTGTAGCTATTGACTGCGCCATTGACTAGGTTGTGCCTCTGGAGATATAAGTTTCGGTTTACTAATGAATGATAGTGAGTTTCATGTCCTTCTTTATTCATCATAACTCTTTCCACTTCTACCTTACATTATCGTGTCATAAGCCATTAAACATATTAGGTTGATGTAAGGAAGTGTAAACAAACCTATAATTCCAGTCATGAATGGCCTTCACTTTACAATCCACAGTGAATGGTATATAAAAAGAGGAAATACAATGAAAAATCTCAGCTACATCTATCATAATGTAGAAAAAGATATTTACTAATGCAAAACTTCGAAACTCTTGTATTTTGAATCAATGACGTCATTTCTTTCTTATTCAGGACATAAAAGTGACAAGTTTCAACTTTTTAATGCTTATTTCACTTAAGTTGTTCTCGGTGAATAATGAAAAATATTTACTGTATTAAATCGAACTTTCAATGTCACCTCTCTTAATCGTGATACTCTGAGATGAACTGCCACCTCCTGGGGCTGATCTTATTGCGCTTGTAAATACTTTAATGAGTAATGGAATGGCGACCTTCCTCCTCAACATCCATCCTTCACTGTAGGACGGTCATTGACCTCCCCGTAGT
The DNA here is from genome assembly GCA_002313205.1 of Laupala kohalensis. Classification (NCBI taxonomy): domain Eukaryota; kingdom Metazoa; phylum Arthropoda; class Insecta; order Orthoptera; family Trigonidiidae; genus Laupala; species Laupala kohalensis. The sequence continues at coordinate 486,813 of NNCF01131614.1, read as the reverse complement.
TTACAAACGCGTCAGGCATGTCAAATCACTTCCAAGAATGTGATGCACAGCTTTAATGTTTCTGATCTCTCGTCCAGACAGAGTAACTTCAGTAGTACTGGAAAGAACACGTGTAAGATAACGTTTCTAATAGCTGACTCAAGAAAGTTTTCTGCATGATATGCTGTTGACTTCAGACAAAGATATTTCTGAATTCTTTGCAATGTTGTATTCCTCTGAGGTGCTTTAATCTATACATTAACTTGCGCAGGTGTCCAGAAATCTTGCCTCGTACGTATAATAAATTATTATTCTTTAGATACGTGAGTTTATTGGGTCGCAACGATATATATCATTCTAATTTCATTCGACTACATATACGCCGTTGTGGAGTGTTTACCAGAACTTAGGCGAATGTTTTAATTCTCAGAGGATATTATTATGCTCCTTTGGGCATGTTTTCGCTTTAAACTGGCTATGTAACTACTTTGATTATTTTCAAGGGCCATTTATCAGCCCCGGAGGGTTAATGCTGTTCTTTGTTTGTGGAGCAGGGAAACCTAATTCGCCGTCCTGTTGTTTTCATGTGACGTACGACTCCGCAAAGGATTCTCGGAAGAAGGAGCTCGTGCCCACAACTCTGCGGCGAAGCTCGTAAAACAGTGAAGAGGTGGGGTGGGGGGAGAGGCAAAACGTAAGAACTCTTCGTTGAATGGGAGAAATAATACTCGAAGGAATTTTGTATTTCTTAGGTCTCGGATTAGTTTTACGTTATTTTGATGATAATGTAACCTTAACGATATGGCGTCGATTCCTGTCATGTCTTCCTGAATTGTCTCGGAAAATATTTCCACAAAATAAAGAAATAAAAGACGTAACAATCACACGACGTGTATTTCTGTAAGAAATGTTTATTTTTAAATACATTTTATCTTCCTGATGGCTTATATAAATCTGTGCTTTTGAAATAGGTATCGTAAAATAGTTTCATTTCGGCGAAGAAAATAATATTGCGTTACACATCATTGTCTCGATAAATGAATTGTATTATAATAATATATACATTCCTGCCTCTCCGAATATGTATATTTACATTCGTGTCTCTTCTTAGAATGATCGATGACACTTTCTAAGCTGTGTCCATAAAAGCAAGTAAACAATTTTCTATATGATAAGGGTGGAAAGGTTGAAATTTGAAATAGTATTGTTCAATTTCATTCTCGTTTTCATATTTTTTGCTTTAGTATATTCCTTTTGCGTAGTTAGCAACTTAAAAGATATGAACGAGAAATGTCTTCCAACCCGTTATGAAGTTAATATTTTTGTCACGTATGTATAACTTCTAGTACTAAAAATATCTAGTACTAAAAAGATGGTTTACTCTGTGAAAGGCCATAATCGGTGGCGGTGGGGGGGGAGTTGAGAGTGTTCAAGTCGAATCAAAATGAATTTTTAAAACATGGGACTTATACTTCTATCTTCGTTGATAATTTTTAATTACGTAATACAATTACGTAATTTACGAATGATCCTCATCCTGGCCCGGGTTTTTCTCCGTTTTTCCTTCGGGTAGAGGCGGATTTCTTATACAGGTTATCTAGGCTTTGTCTAGGGGCGTGTTTATTGTAACAATAAATCGTGAATTTAGTGTTTTTTCAACTCTTATGATTTTTAAACACTATACTCAGAATAATCTATAGTTCGATAATAACTTGTACATGTAAATTTACAAACATATTTGCGTTAAATTACAAACATATTGACATTATATATGTATTATAACTCGCAGCTAACTTTTTATCTTATCTAGGAACTTTTGCTGAAATTTTTGAATCCGCCTCTGCCTTAGGGCCCTTGATCGGAATTGATGGGATGGTCCCTTGCTTGCTTCCGGAGAGTAAATTAGTTTATTGTCCTCCACGTGGTCATACGCAGTCTGTACTGTTTTTTGACAATAAATTTATTTATTTATTTATTCACAAATAAGCAAATCTAATTGACTTTATGAATTTTACGGTTGTGAGGAATCATTCGTAAATTACGCCACGTGATCTTTGAGGGTATGTTACTTACCCCGACGTGTCTCGTTTCGTCACGTTATTCGTATTAAATTCCTCCTTAACGTGACGTAACAAACCGACCTGCCCCCTCTCGTCATAAAGAATGGAAAACAGTAAGTAAAGGAGAAAATATAATCATTTGTATACTTGAGAGGATTCTAAGGGACGAAGGTGACGTCCGAAGAAGATGATGCGTAAGGGATTTTTTTTCATACAGGAAAATTTGCCTCACATGAGACAATTCTCAACATTTATCATATGCAACGACAAGCTTTCTGAAATATCCCCGGCCTCCCTCATCACGAACCCTCACGTTTTGCTTACCCCCTCTTCCCGCAAGACCGTGACATAATTTATAAACGATCCCTACCGTAATCACTAACAAATGACGTTATATAGTATAAATAAATATAAATTTACTGACAAAAAAGAAGTTTCAAACTGAGTACGACCATGTGGAGCATAATAAACTAATTTACTCTCCAGAAGCAAGCAAGGAACTATTTCTTTTTCAAAATATAGTGTGTCAACTAAACATTACCGAAAGCGTGTTTTTGCTGAACAACTCAATTCTCTAGCTGATCTTCATTAGATAATACTTGTCAGTGATGGTGTTACAAATTCAAATAATACTCGAAGAAAATATTTTGTACCTAATTGTAAATATTACTGTTAACGATTGGTTTTTATTCTACGATTTTATTCCCGTGAATTTTAATTTGCTCCACAACTTTTACTTCATTTAGAAGACCATTTTCATTAGGGAAACATCAACTCTAACGTATGGATCGAGTTATTCATTAGTCAGGAAATGGTTCGTGCCACGTGAGACGATGACATGGCGAATGTTTAATTTGATCCTGTGTTCCGTGTTCTCTTGGATCCCCTGGATGACGCGTCATGTCGCTGAAGGGATGTGGTGAGCGCTGAGCAGTCGGCGCTTCCAAATCGGATAAATCACCCTGACACAAAGGCGTTGCTGCCACCGACATTGTGTTACTATTCAACGTACAATAAAATAATTTATTATTTCCAACGGTCGTGACAATTTGTGATTTCCAGTAGACTGTGGAGGTGACCGACCTCGGGTGACCCTTTGTCGGAATGACCTTTCCACTGGAACCGTCCCATACTGGCGAGGGTGTGCAGATATATTAAGCTCTTTTCGGTTCACTGTTGCTAGACAGCTGATTCAATTAAAATAACCGATAATTTTTTGTCAACGAAAACATTCTTGTAATTTCTATGACAAGATTATGACAGATCTTGTTTTGTATCAAAATATAAGTAGACGCCTTGTCTCACCGAACGATACACACTTATATAATTATCCAATGGACATTTATAGTAAGTATATACTTATATCCAACATTTATTTAGTAAAGCATCTACTTATTATTTATTTAAACATTAATATGCTGAATTAAGAAAAAGGAATGTCAAAATGCCAAAACGAAGGAATATTGAAAATCTATCATGTGTGTATGTATGATCCAAAGAAATAATAGCTTTTGAGTTGTTTTTAAAATTTCTTTTGATTTTCTCGCCTCATGTGACATTCCACAAGGAAACGATTTATTATCGACATTTGGAACATCTTCCAATCTTGTGGTATTGAGGCTCACTCTATGGTCTCGAGAGGTAGATAATGTCACTAATAGCAGGTTCTGATTTTATCTATTATTTACTTAATCGATATTATTTACTTAATCGACTTTGTTTTATCCTCCTGTTTAAAAAAAATTTCCTATTCCGAAACGTTTACTTTTTATTGGCTGAATGTAGAAACCTGACCAATATAATCAATCGCATGGAAGTACAATAAAAATCATTTATCAAAATGTGCTGCAGTGTGTCGATCAGCTTGAAAATTGTGTTAGAAGGTTACAAAATGACAACACAAATAAACAGAACAAAATGGCCTTAACTGCGCAAGGTCTTTCATAATTGTTCTTTAAAATTGTATGTGTTGGTATGAAAACTGTTTTTCAGATTGTATATTGGAAAACTCTGATTAATAGACTTATAAAGAAAATTAGGATGATAACCATACGTTAAATTTTGAATGAACAATACTATTTGAGGACAATATTCTGTTTGAACTCAAGTCGAAGGGAAGCTGGAATTCGAAAAATAAAGGAATATTTGGAAGAGACAACTAAAAGCAGTTTACGATTTCGCATGGATTTTCATTTGAAAATACTAAAATAAATTCATTCGTGAAGAGGAGGAAATCATTCACAAATAGTAATTATTTGCATCGCAATTCGTTTTAATTTGCTTCCATTCAAGATTTTTAATTTAATTAAATTCATTTTGCACGGCAATTCAAGAGACATTAATCTTTTACTGTGTGATTATAGGTGTATTTTATGAGGAAATAATAGAGTACAATGTAAATATGAAATGAATATTGTCTCTGTTATTAATCTTTATAGATTAAAATGTGGTGTGCGCACCACTCAACTTTCCAATTTTATTTCTTAAATTAAAAAAAAAACAGTAAACCGACTACATTGAAATATTAAATAAAATAATTTATAGCTATGAAACATGAACGTATTGTAATTATCAAACATTATGACATATTACGCTGATAAATCTGTATAAAAATATTTATTCTCAAAACTTAACGAAGTATTATGTTACCTACACATCTGCATATTGAAATAGGAATTTCTTAAATTAATATCTTCTTCCCAAAACTTTTTGCATTTACCTCATTGGCTGCTCTAAACAAGGAGCTTCCAAGATTTTGTGTAAATTTTTTTCGTTGTATCTCAAAAACTGTGCGACGTACATAAATGCTATTTAGCAATATGTATGCAGAATTTCTTGTTCAACAAAAATGTTTATATTCATATTTCCAAAATTTTGAATTTTAAGAAAACGGAAGTGGGGCACAGTGTTTAAATAAAGTCGGAATGAGCTGTCTAAGAATAGGCTTCTATTCCTACTGCATTCAATTCTCATGTTTGGTTTCGATGCATCAATTTGTTAGCGAGTTACGGGGGCAACAAAATTCTTAACATACACACATGCGACATTGGACATCATTGCCAAAATTTGAAAGTAGACTTTCCTGGAGGCAATTCATAAAGATCCGAAGAGATCTCAGTTTTCTTTTTTCCACCGATTTCAATACTTCTCTTACATTTTCTTTATAATTGAAAAGTATAAAGGAATTTAGTAAAATCAAAGTTTTTTCCGTAACTTCCGAAAAATAAATCTACTTCTTCGTGACTATTTGAGTTACGAACACTATAGTGTAAAATGTCATTTATATGTTCTAGTTAATGTTATCATTCCAGAGATAAAGGGGTTTCGTACTTTGTGTAAATGGAAAATTTTTCATGTTCACTCAGTTTTGTTGGTTCAGTTGAATGTGAAGTATATTGCGACGCCACTAATGTATTATGGAAAGCATAACACATCTTTGTATTAGCTGTGTAAATTTTGTTGATATATCTTAATTTTTATAATATTAAATGGCATGGTATCTTATATACTATTCATGGGTAAAGAAGGCATAATAGGATTAAACTTATATGTAATTATTTTGTATAAACTGTTGAATTTCGAATTTAGGATTCGCAAAGACGAGACTGACTACTTTTTCTTCTTACATGTATTAATTTACCCTTTAATTTTATTTTGTAAATTTCGGTAAATCTAAAAAAATTTCTAATAAATTTTCTAAAAAAATTAATCTGTCATTTCATGTCACCCATTACTAAAATTTTCCTCTCCTAAAATATAAATAGAATTTGGGAGAGATTTCAATAATATCACATAAATCATTTCTAGTACCTAAACAATTTCCACAGTTCGACGTACGTGCATGACAATGCTTCTTCAATGGATAATGTCTTAATGGAGAATCATATGGATTAAAACAGATTTGTCGCATTAACCTTGACTTAACCCTCCGCGTACACGTGACGGAGAGATCTTTATAGCTAAGCGCGAAAGAGGCGCATGTATTGAAGAAGTAGATTGACGTCAGAGAGAAAAGCGAACGACGAAGCGTCTCTTGTGAGACAGCGGTTGGCCGTTTGGAAAACAGCTTGTTAGTGCGACTTCGACTTTGCGTGACCTCAAGATTAAGACACGTGTTTTCGAGAGAAAAATTTGAAAACGTGACTTTTGGATTTGGAAGTTTCCGCTCTTGCTGTTTCTTTGTGAGTGCTCGTTAGATGAAGTGATTCTGTGGACGATTGAATGAAATTTCCAGTTTCCTCTCTCCAAAAGACGCGAGTTTAATCAAGAAAGTGTTGAAGTTCATGATAACTTTGTTTAATTGCTTTATTTTTCTTGGATGTTTTAAAACTTTGATTACTGTTTTATTGTTCACAAACAAAGAGCGTTCTACCGCGTGCCGATAGAACTAGACGAGAAGTAAAGCTGTAAAAGTGTAACTTTCATAAAAAATACGGATAAAAATGTTATTTCATTTACACATTTTTGTTGGATATTTTTTTACTTTTTATTTTCATGATGGCATGTTTTCACTTCCTAAACATCCGAAGAACCTAATTTTTATGATTTGTCGCAAACACTGACTCCTAGATTTATCGAGTTCTTTTCTACGGACTCTGCCACTAATCAAACGCTGTCAAGGACCACACTATTATTTCTCCATCGATCTTTAAACATGACGTAATATATGAAACTAACTCATATATCAATCGGAACTCTCTAGTTTTGTAAATTATTGTGTCACTTAATATCGTCTCTAATTGCCTTCCTGGCACTTTCGCAGCCGCGACACTGGAGGAAATACAAATGTCTCGTTGCGTTTAGTCGCCATTTCGTTAATATCGCTGCATACTTCTGTCTTTGCCTCCGTCTACCCGTGAAAGTGTGGTCGGAGGAGGAGCTACGAGGCTATGATTTGTGAGACGCGTGTTTCTGCACAGTACATGCCTCTGCGCTGTCCGTGCCGCTGCGTCAGTTACGTCTCCGAAGCCACCACTAGCATTCCCCTCTCGGTTGCCGTCGCAGGCGTTACCACAGCAATGTTACCTGAGACAGCTTCCACTTCCTACATGCCTCTTCTGCTATCATTGTCAGCTGTCATCGCCATAACCAAGTGTTCTCAACTACCCGATCATTGGTATTGACAAAAAGAAACATCAAAGCTGCAGCGGTGGGGGGTGGGGGGAATCTCTCCAACTCCCCGCAGCCGGTAGGTGTCGAATACCGTTGTCGAGTGAAATTATTCTTTGGAATAAAAGATTGTATATTATCTTCAACGGTGTATGTTTCTCCCTTGTGTCCTGCTGCCATTCCGATCAAACACGTTTTATTTATTTGTTTTGCTAGTGTTTGTTTTTGACTTTGTACCTACCATGTAGCGTTATTGTTTCTATTATTGTCTACTATTCGAATGGTTATAGTCTAAAATCAAAGCAGATGCAAACATTCTCTATTATATCAGTATAATGAACATATCATGATATCGTATAAAATAGTGCATTATTCAGATCTTTTTGTTGGTTGGGTAAACATATCTTTGAGGTATACTAATTAAGAATTCGCACTGGCTAGAGGCGACTCCGTGATGACCAGACTGGTTTCTTCTTGGGTCAAGACCTGTGATTATTACACGCACTTCACTCGATCCACGCGACCTCGAAATGTTTGCACCTCATCCCCGTGACACCTCCCGATCCACGTTTTTCTTGCCTCGCGGCGACTGTCGTTGCTTTAGTTACGCGTTAGGTATAATTCGCCTTAAGAGTGTTGCCTTAGACGCGCCTATCTCTCTGTATGTACCTAACACTTTTTGTATCTGTACAAAAACGAGACGACCCGTGACATGTTTCTTGAATACCGTGTGGGAAATCCTTTGTAATTTATTCATAACGTCTCCTCGCTTGTTGCCATTATGCGGATGAGTTTGCTTTCGCGCCGAGACGACGCTTAAGGAAAAGGCAGGAGTGTCAGTGGTCGGGTTGTTGATAAAAGAGTAACAGGAATCAGAAAGCTTCGTTCATTTGTCTTCACTTATCTGTTATAAACATCTCACTTTACAAGGAATTAGGGGGAACAACGAGTGGCACTCGAGATGAGTTGCAAATTTTGTGTAAGTGCTGAATGTCTCGTTGTAATCCTAAAAAACTCGATGAAAATAAATGTTTGAGCTCTTCTTCACACGATTTGCCTTGACGTTGTGGTTACATGATAGCTCAACACTCTCTTTCGTAATTCTACCTGGCTCTGCAGAAGTTTTAATCGTAAAAGAATCGTTTTATTATGAAACCTTTGAATTTTCGTTTTTTGTATTACGAAAGGCAATGCTTAGATTGATATGCTTAAAATACTCGTTTGGTTTAAGAACTTACAAAATTTATCCGACATTTTATACCATATGTTTATTCTAACAAGTTTTTTAAAAGCTACACTCCGCGTTAATGGCGTATTATTTCTTTCCTTTTTTTACGTGTAATTCAGAAATATATCGATAACTGAACATTCTAAATGTCCACATCTTTCGTGAACTGAGATGAGAAAACAAGTTGTGTCAATATAAATCGAAAGGACTTTTTTTACGAGTAAGTTTTTTTAGTTTTTGTTTCGAGTCAGTCTTAAGTTTTTTGTATAAATTAATACTCCTCTTATCAAAAGAAATCTTAAAATCGATTTTTAATTGAACTGTACCATACGTGCCAGGAGTGATCTGTTACATAACAAGAAGTTTATATAAATATATATACTAAATATACATTTACGAGCATTGAGAGGTAACATACACTATAATGACAGCTAAATGACAGCTAAGTTACAAAAATGTTATATAATGTGATAAAATCTTGAAATTGTATTTTGAGATATAAAGGTAGTGTAGGTCCATATAAGACTACTTTTCCGCTTTATTGAACAAGACAGAGATCTTCCATGAAACTAAAGGCTTTGCGTTCGAATTCTACTACATTTTTATGATATGAGACTATGGAGACGATGGAAATTCCAAGAAGTACGCAAGGAGATAAATCTTATTGAGATTCTTCTTGTTCTTCAAGTATTATTTTTGTTGCAAGGTAGTTACTAAAAGTTTGAATGCAGGGAAACTGCGAGAAAAAAATATTCACAGAAGGAAAAAGTCATTCAGAAAAGATACAAGATTTGTCAAACTCTCTCTAGAATCTACCTTGCAGTAAGTTTCCGTGCGACAACTCTTCTTTACGAACATACGCTGAGAGTCTCCGACCCTCGTGTAAGTTTAGAAACGTCTTGGGGTGAGGGAGTGCAGTCTACTTTATAACAACGTGATGTTCTTTTAAAGTGCGGTTCGACTGCTCCTCCTACTTTGTTCCTTAACCCACTGGCATCATCACTTTCTTCCTATATTTCCCAAATAAACTGTGAGGTCGTTACGAGTGATTCCCAAATTATTGTAACGCGCGCTTCCGACGTTCCAGCAAAATTGCTGATGTTTATTTTGGTCTAATGCTACAGTTCAATTTTCGCTGTCGCATCTGATAATCCAAAGTTTGGAAGATGACACCGTGGCATAGACTTTTACTAATACTGGTCATATAAGTTATGTATACAATCTTTCTGGCTATTTGTTTTTTAATTGTCATAGGACGAGATTCAGACTACGAGGCCTGCTCTGCCACCTAACCGTGTCTTGGGTGAGGGAATTGGGAAGAAGAGAGGTAGGTTTGCCAGGGAGTATGTGGTGCCGGACCAATTTTCGTCTCGAGTAGTTGAGGTAAACCCGAACTGAAAACCTCATTTAGTACGGCCGAACCCACTCTCTACCAATTAGCAGTGTGGCAAAGACCATCGCTCTCGTTTATCCCCATGTTCTATTTTTTTCACCAAATTCTTTTATCAGATTTGCGTCTTCGACCTGCTCCGTGGCCACTTCTCACTTCGCTATCGACACAGTTGCCGACATCCGCGATCCAGCTTAACGTTTTCGCTGGGAATACATGCTTTTGGAAGGCGTGCCTGTCGCTGCTCGCGGTCGTCGCGGCTCCTGTTCCCGGCTTCCATGCTCCCTCCGTACAAAGCCATAAATCCTCGGATAACGAGTCTCATTAACGCTTCCGGGAGCCCACGTTGCCTGCTGTGACTAGTGCACGCCGCCATCGCGTCGCCACACGCTTCAGCTGCGTCGTGGTGTCAGACGACTTCACCAAATCTCTCGGACGACAGATAGCACTTGGCGATGCTATGCGACTTCTTTCGGAACATCCCTCTTCTCTTCGCGCTTAGAGGTGGAGATATCTCAGTATGATTGTTCCATTTTTTACATGAAAATTGGTACATTGAAAGAACAGGTTTAGGTGCAAGATCCAAATTCAGAGGAAGGAAAGGATGTCTCAAAACATTTGGGAATGACATACCTACTTTTGGATGAAACATCCAAATCTTAGAGTATCCGAACTATAAGGTAGGGATATCACATCCAAAGTTCTGGAGAAATCTTTCTTCTAAATTTGAATCTCACATCCAATCGTGGGATACACGTATCCATGGTGTTTTCTCAATGGAGATATAGTTTGTGAGAATTTCGTTCTGGAGTGCTGCCTAAGAAATTATTTTAGAAGTAAATGATCAGCGTTTTTCCTACTATTAGTTAAATAATATCAGTAGGTAGTATCCTTGAATACTATTGAACTGACATAACGTAACATCATTTTGATCATCCGCGATCCATACCATTTATTCTTTGTTAGTTTCTTAATTTTACTGAGAGAAATAACTTAGAGTCACATTGTCTCTTCCTGAAGTATTGACTCATTGAGCGTCCAGATAGTCTATTTTAGAAATTTGTTTCAATAATTCATGAGTATTAGAAATTATGATTTCAAAACACCTCCAAATGCATTACCTCTTTTTTTCTCAGAACAATATTTGTATATTTTCTGGATTATGTATACTCTTTGATGTTAAGCTATGATGTGCTGAATAATATTCGCGGTAATTATTTTTATGATTGCCAATAAATATATTTTCTTGGTGCCAGGTGAATAGTCTTCATCCTTATCCTTCGTCCATATCCAAGTCGAACCCATGACACGTGAACAAGGTATAAATATTCCAGTGACTGGAATTTTAATTATAACAGGAACTAAATGTGTAATTTACATTCTAGTATCTTCTGATGATTGTTAGGAGTAAAAATTAAAATTCTCATACCTGTGACATTTGAGACAACTTTCGGGTTAAAACTTCTTAGCATATTTCAGTTGCGAGAAGGGAATGAGAGAGAATATTTAAGAAATTTGATTTTTTTTCGATGTGTCACACAGTTAAAATCTTGAAGATATTTTTTGAACTATGGAATATCATCTGGTTCCTTAATTTTATGAGAGGAGAGTGTATGCAACAGAGGGAAAACATATTTCATAAAATTCATCTCTTAAAATTTAATGAACTTCATCATTTATAATGATAATGTCAAAATTTCCACACTTCCAAGGCGCTAACAAAATAGAAGAGACATATCGAAGCCAAGCAACGTCAGCAAAACACAAACACTTTTAATCAAGAGAGATATATCGAATATTGCGTTTCAGCGGAAATATTAATAGGATTCCGTATGTTCTTTTATACATAAATTTTAAGAGACAGTGCGTCTTCCTGAATTGTTCCATACCTCTGGCACTGACGCGAAGGATGATGCTCCTCGGGAAACTTGGAGAAGTGCCCATCCCCTCCAACATCATCTCCTCCATCTTACTCCTCGTCTCAGTCACGACGACTGTCGCACCACACACGGACTCAGCATTACAGTACAGCATTATAAATGCTTCACCAAACGCTATCAATCTCACAGTCAGTGCTCATCCTTTCAAACACGGATAATATGGAATTGCTGCAGTTGTCCCTTCCTTGTTTGCTGAGAGTAAACACATGTATTGTTCTCCACTTGATTATACGCAGTCTGTAATTGATTTTTGACAATAAATTTATTATTATATATTTATTTATAAAACTTTCCAATGACTGTCACTCGCATGGTACCGTCAAATTAGTTCACTGTTCAGAAGTGTACGCTTTTGATATATTAACGTTAAAGAAGTATACATAAATGGTGTCGAAATTGCGGAAAATAATTGATAACTATATATTTTTAATTTATTTATAAAAAATACAGCCCACACACTTTCAAATTTTGTTGAATGTTCCCCCAAAAGAGAGGATGAAGAAAGTTTTTTTCGATCGAAGTTAACATAGTAGGGAAAACTGAATAATTGCCTTGATTTATACGCTACACATAAAAATGAAAATCTTTTTAAAAACACATCGAAATTTGGAAACATGTCAAATGCTGGACACAAATTTTATAAACAAATATCTTATTTCCTTGGAATGGGGCCATATTATCACCCCGCTACCTTACAGAGAGTTTTTTAAAATTAGAACAGTCTGTCCGTATTCAAAATGAAGCATCATTATTTGAGTTAAATTCGGAATAATATAGCATGCTGCTGTAAACAGTCTTCAACTATGATAATTTTATGAGAGTTGAATGTAACAAATTGCTGTCTCACGTAAAAAAATATTTACCCGAGCAAAATTTAGATATTATAAGTAAATATTATAATAGATGTTGATTATGCGAAGAAGAAGAAAAACGAGGTATTAATGTAATAACCCTCGAATTGTTTAATAATATCCATAGGAAATCTGAAGATTCTAGAGACGGATTTCCGAGTTTTAGTCGAATGAACATGACTTATATTATAAAGGTAATGGGCAAATGATTTTAAACTAATCGTAAGAAGTGTAAATATGTACAAAATAATTACCTGTCACTTCCTGATGTAGACGAAAATAAATAAAAAGAAAAGATTTTTCCGATGCGGAGTTCTAACAATAGTTACTCTCAGCGCTACCTACCACACAATTTATTATTTATATTCAGAACTTGGATCGATATGCATTAAAAAATTGAAAAATAGCACTAAAGGTTCAAAATATGCACATAATGTATACGATAAAAAGTCCAAAATATGCCCAAAACATCCAATTAAATGCACTAAAAATTCGAAATATGTACTTAAAAAGAAGTTACGTATGTATCTACTTATTACTGAGAAAGTGAAAGTATATATTGGGTTAGTTGAATGATATTACTGAGCTCGTCCCAACAATATGGAGCATATTTCAATGAAAGCTATATGTAAATTTTTATTAATTACAGAAATGCAACCTAAAAATTTGCAGTTTAAACAAAAATTTGCATTTATATGCACTATTAAATTTAATTCAAATAGTACCACGAGGTTATAATAGCTAGATATTGATTCCTCAAAACCACAGAAAGTCAGGAAAAAAATATGCTTAATCCGAGTTTAAAACACGCACATTATAGAAATATACGAAATGATTTAATGATTGTGTAGCGTAAGAAATAAGCGAGATATCTGCTGTTTAAGTAGCACTGTACACAAAGATATGTGATGGTTCAGCCGTGGTCCATGTGGCAACCTTAGCATCTCCATCGCGGGAAGTCCAGATGTTGCGGAGCAAGTTTCATAGCGTCATCATCGTCTCCTGCAACCATTGTAAATACTAACGAGGGGTAGCTCTATCGTTTATCACGCTGTCTACGGAGTCATTTGTTCTTGGCATTCTTTTTATTGCTATTTGTCAAGCACTTGCTACAACTTTCTCGGTGGAGATCAAGCAGAGCCAAAGTAAATTGAACCTTGAGTAAACGACTATATTTTCACATTACTTCTCATTAACGTGTCAACTTGCATTAATAACAATCGATACGCTCTGGCGTATTAATGGTTTTACTTTGCTTCTATTTTAACCTAACATGTAGCAGAAGAATGAACTCGCTTATTTGGTCTCAAGCTTTGTTCGTCGTATTCTGAGAGATTCGGTTATTGTGTGTGTGGAAGTAATGTATTGTGTGAACGCGTGGGAGTTATAACTTTGTTGTGGGTTGAGATTGTGGTTTATATTACGTTATATTAAGAAAGTATTAGATGTCTGATGTAGAAACAGACATCTAATATTCATTATAAAGAATGTTTTTGATTTTTCGTGTCTTGCCTTTTTTAATGCATTTGCATGATTTAATTTTGCAAGTACTACTTTTGCTGTAAAATGGGTATGTGAAAATCCAAGTCTGAAAACTTAACCTTGAAAACATATTGAATAAACAATAAATGCCAAAGAATGACGTTTCGTTGGTAAGATATTGATGATATTTCATTAATATTTAGATAATAACATTTACCTAAGCAATATTTTATGAAAATCAATTTGTTTCACCCAATTACTTTTTGTAAACTTTATTGTTTTGAAATAGTAAACAATAAAGCAATGAAATGGATTGAATTACTAACGTATTCATTATAAAAAGAAAAAGTTTGGTTATTATTAATTTCATTTATTTAAATCAGATTTGGTCATTACAAAAAGAAACATTGTTATTAACGTTACGTGATTAAAAAGTAAATAATATTGTTTCAAATATATGAATATAATTATGATTTAAGTTTCTCTTTTATTATAGAAACTATGGCTATAATAACCTAGACGTTGGCGAGACCTAAAGCCTCAATAAAAAATATTGAAACTATCTGAGTATCCGTAACTTTGCTCTCGTGAATTTTATGATTTCCGTGCAAATATTCTTTCCTAAATAGCAATTGATATCTATAAAAATGTTATTCGTTAATGTTGGTGATCTGGAAGTACTGGTGTATAATGTTCAATAATAACTTCAGTACCATCCTTTTTAGCATAGGAAGAAGTGTAGGATTTTTTGAACCACAAACTGATAAGATTAAATTTATTGTCGAATGATATAGCATTTTCTTGACTCAGATATTAGAATATCCATATTGCCTAATTTTCCTGATGGTATGTAAAAGTTTTTAGTTCTCTTTTATTTATTCCCGGTTCTACTCTTCAAAAGACCCGTGGTGAAACACAGATTCCATTCATATGGTAAGATATCCAAGAATAGTCAATATTTGCCTGAAAAAGTACAATCTGATGTTCTAAACAATAAAAGGTAAATCTAAATATAGCTGTAGAAACAAACTTTTCACGTCCATCTGAAGTCGAACTAATGAATTATATGCACTAACTCCAATTAATCTCATAAAATATATTAATTTGTTACATTCTTTGATATAACGCATTTTAAATAGTGGTTGTGTGGCAGTATATGTAAGTGATATCATGAGCCCAGTAATCGGGCTATATTTATTGTCAAGCGTAATGCGATTGATAAATTTTATACTTTTTGATCTGGGTGTAAATAAAGTAACAAAATCTTACACAGATCATCAAACATCATCGCAAAACTCTAAGAATAAATTCAGGTGGTCTCAATTTGAAAACAACTAAAGGTTCATGTCATTTTGGTACGTTTATGCTTTCCCAATAGAATATATGTAAAATTGGACAATACTATTTTCTCTGTTGCTTAGCAGGTACAGCAATAAATACTAATAACCAAGAACACCTAATCGGGCCCTGTTCGGTACTGTCGAATACTTGCGTCTAATATAGCATGTCCCTCTCCTTGATAATACCTACCTACTACTATGGGAATTTAAACATTTTGAGTGAATTGAACTCTCTTGATTTGTTCATTGCATTGATTAAGACAGTTCTCTGTTTCTTTCAGGTGAGTGCCGAAATGCAATTGATATGCAAATGCAAATACCCCCAAATGGAAATTGGATGAATTTGTGATACTGGTGAGTGGTGAGAATTAACTAATAACAATTTTTTTTTTTTTAATATTAGAAGAGATGAACACTAATTTCATTTCTTTCTTACATTTATTGTACCCCGTTCTAATTCGTATCTATTGGTGTAAAGAAGAGCACTTGTTCCATCGGATAAAAGGAATATAGTTCTAAAAAATATTAATTATTATATAACGAAAAAATTATAAAACTTAATTTTTTTGTTATATAACCCTAATTTACTTCAACTTTCCCGGAGAATAAACATTCAAAGCGGGATAAAATTGTTCTATCAGTCAGGAAAAAGTCAAACTATCTCACAACAGGTCCCGAAGGAGCCCAAGTGGTATATCAGTAGTTATGTTAAATATTCGAGTTGATTCTATATTATTAACATTACTTACTTTGAGATCTGTTTTAGTTGTTAGTTTTTAACTCATTATTGTTTGATACATAGAGATTTTACTAATAAAATAAATAATGAATGATTTACGACCTTTTATGGACGAATAATATATACTCACATTTTGTGAAAACAGCTCAAAACGTATAATGGACGTTAATTGTAGTAGATATTTGACTGAATTTGCTTAGTCATTTTGTTGGGATTCCATTGAGTGTATCCTCGTTTCTTAGGTGATGAATCTAATGGCTAATTGGAGGTTATGACTGGCTTGGAAAACTGTGTGAGTCTGTGCTGGCCGCCTCCATCGTAGAACTTTTACGGCAGCTCATGTAACACACTTGAACGCTTTCGGCACTTCCAACCTCAGTCCGTCGTTACCATTTCCGCGAATGGCTCTTAAGGTGACTTATTTATCCTCTTCAGCCTATGCTATTTCCTATCTATCTCTCATCGAAACTTGAAAACAAAATCATTCCTATATTGTTCTGGACACGTCATCCTGAAGTGGAATTAATCATTTTATTATTCTTTGTACTTGTTACATGCACATTCAACCTTTTTTCATCTGTCCTTTTTTACAACATCATTTTTATCTCAGACGTTTTCATCTCAAACTGTATTAGTGTTCATACGAGTTCTTTAGTGTGTGTATGTTTTTTTTCCACTGAAATATTGCTTTTTCGTTCCTATCGCATATTTTAATTCTACTAATTCCGTCATATTCTACAAACTTTTTTTCTTGTTCGATTATATTGCAATGGGATCGTGTTAACCCTGTGATGTATGTACGTACATATTAAATCTAATTATATTAATACACTATTATCTTAATACATATTCTGTATATATTGCGCCTATCAACTTACTCATTCATCTCATGTTCTGTACACCGCGTTTTTCTTTCTTTTTTATCTTTCCCTTCTGATACTCAGAATCATTCGTGTGCTTGCTGTTGTAACTGTACTTGTATTACAACACTAATTGCCGTGCTACATAGAGCGATTGCCATTCTGAATCAATGCAATTCACCCACCTCCTTCACCGTTACGACCACACTCATTTCTTTGGGCTGTAAATCGGTAGCATTGATGGTGGCGGCAGCGCCGTTTCAAGTGAGAGGTGGCACGTGGCGTCGGCTGGCGCCGGGGCGTGGACGTTCCGAGTCGGTGGCGGCGTCCGCCTGCAGACGTTGCCGAGGCGCCCGCCCATTCCCCGCCTGTCCACCCGGTAGCCGCTTGCAGCTCGCACCGCGGTCTGTTCACCGCTTCATGAATGGAACCAAACTAGTTCTCAGACATGCTCTGTTTACTGTTCAGCTGTGTGGGGTGTAAATTAAAGCCGACAACCGATTATTATTTTTTTCGTGGGTGTAGAAATTTGTTTGTATTTTGTTCTAGAAAAGAAAAAAAACGCCTCAGCGCGCCGTGAACGTGGCATACATCCCTTTTTCTCTTAGACTTTTGCATGTTACTCAGACATATACAAATAAAACATCGTATCACAGTGATGGGAATAATGTACTACAATGACTAGTGGTACTTATGAAAAATAAGAACGACCAATAAATCTGTATCAGTATGGTGCTTTAAGATTGGAGATTTTGTTTTTTGTTAACCTACCTTAAAGAACAATATAAAATAAATTTTTTCTTGGTATCGAACTAGTAAAATTGTAAACAGTATGAGAAGTTGAAAATTAATTAATACCACGAATCAAGTGACAATGCTATTCGAAACGTATTTTTATCTATTTAAAGTCATTGTTTTTAATTTTCGACGAACTAGTGAGTTGAAATAAGAGATTTCCCCCCTGAAACTGTTATTAAACTACAAACAGATGTTTGTAATTCTTGATGTGTTCTCTCCATATCGTAATCTCTCATCATTTATGAAGTGGAACCAGGTTCGTTCCTGGTGCAAATCACTCGTGGCCGCATGGAGATATCAGTACCCCAATGTTTTTGTGATTCAATGACAAAAGTAACACTTTGTGATTTTCTCATTAAATATGAAAAGAGATACATGTATCCTGACGTTCTGCAAAAGAAAATATATTCAAGAATAAGATACATCGCGGTTCAGTAAAATAGAAACTAATACATTACTTTAATACTTGACTAATACATTACTTTAATACTTACCCAGCGTCCCCACTTCGCTCAGGAGTTTTCAAAGGGACGTTGAAGACAGGAAAACATAGTTAAAATAAAGGAACTACGTGGTAAGTACAATATAGACAGATAATTCGATATATGCAGGGTAAATATATGTGATATGAGGGTTTCTCTGTATTTAACTTTTATATCAATGAAGTCCTAGAATGATGAAATCATTAGACCGAAGCAAAATATTGTGATATTTTATTCAATGAAGTAAAAAAAAAACAAATAAGTATGATAAATTACAATTAAAAAGTATCATGTATGAAACAAGTTGTATTACTTGGCATTACGACTATGTATCCAAATAATATTAGGTAAAGAAGTATTATAAATATTTTCTCGAAGTTACGTTTGATGAAGTCAATTAAAGTCTATCAAGTTTTAGAGATCAAATAAACCTTATATATTGTGCAGCAAATGTTCGTGACTAATTTTAGGATGAATAAACCCGTCACCATAAAATATTTTAAGGAGCCACAGGAATTTTCGTCTTCCTAACCGATATTTATATAAAATTGTGTAAATCAAACTCAGTGATAAATATAGGTTTATATTCCGAAGAACAATAAAACTGCCATTACAATTTTACAGCCAACATATGATTCGTAGACGATCAACGAGCCTTAAAATTTTATCACTAATGAAGATAAATGAAAAAGATGAATCATTCGAAATATCCCATATAAAATATCCACTTTAAACATATAATTGTTATAAATATATTGTTACCCAAAATTCATTTCAAGTTGCATTAAACACTTCAAGCATGTGATTAAAATTTCATTAAGATACCCCAGAAACAGTTTTGGTAAACAACGCTGTTTTCGTCTGAGTTTGGTTCTCTCGTAAAATCTTCCTTACTGCGATGTTCATTATTATACCTCAATTACAATAAAAATGTCAAGCACTATACAATGGCTGATAGTACAAATTGAACATCATCACACTAATTACATACATTCTAAATCTACGACTTAGTATTTACATAATGCCAATTGACTTCCGACTATTAGTTCTACATTACAGAAGTGAAGAAACCTTGCATCCCTTTTTTAAAGAGATAGAGACATCATCGTGGAACCCAAAGCACTTAAGCTCTTGTCATTAGATCTCTCGAATGCCTGTCTTCACTAATGGTCCCAAAGGCAAAGAAAGCCATGATGACGAGATCAAGAGCTGTTCCTTGGTGAGTTTGTACAACTAGCACAAGAGAACCAGCACAAAGGACACTTTCTGCAGCGGAAATCGATCCCTAACCCTTCGATTGACATTCACGTCGACGTGGGTGGCGCACTCACAGTTATTGACTCAGTAAACATTGGAACGTCTTCAAGTGACAGGAAGAAATGTTTAGACTCAACTTCATTCTCCCACTGACTTATAATTACGGACATAGAGAGAAGTATGTGATCAATAGGAAGTCTAACAATTTAAAGTCCTCATTCTCTATGCTGACATGAAATCAATCAAGTGCTGTATTTTTTTTATTGAAGAACCACTACTTACAAAGATCATTGACATACAAATGTATATTCCCCTTCCCTGCCGTAGAGAAAATTTGGAGACTCCTTTGAAATTTCTTCAACATAGAGGAATAGAGATAATAGAATTTTAGAAATAGAAGTAGAATAAGTGAGTGAGTCTGTCGACGTTCTATAACTCTGCTGTTCTATAACTCTGGGTTGGAGAAAGGAATAAAAAAGAAGAAATCTATAGGATGTATTTGATAAAATTATATACAGCATTTAGTCATGTGTACCGTATGTAATAACGTAAGACCATTGGTTATGCGTAGCTAACAAGTGTGCTTAACGAACATACGAAGACCCCGTTTACCTTTAACCACCTAAATGTACCTATATTTGCCGAAAACTGATTTCTCGCATGCGTCGAATTCCTGGATGTATCTCACTTGGTTCCCGTCACAGATTATGTTATTTTACCTTCTATAATCTGTGATTCCCATTCCACATCCTCCACTTCGATGTACGTAGGTTCCACTGTATTCAGTAGAGCATCTATTCAATAAAAAAGAAATTGAGGTTTACATCTTAGAATTTCTTTTTTCATCTCGTTTCATAAAATATATGATGATTTTAAGATATTTTTTTATTTTTCGTGCTCGTAATACACTTGTAAGAAATTGATGTTATCATTAGTAGTAGTGTTGTGAAAAAGAAATTAAAGCATTATTGAGAAAATCAAAAGCTTTCTTTGACACTAATTACGGAAAAAGTTTCATCTGATTAATGTGCAATATCTTCCTTACAACGAGGACATGATTGAGAAGAAATTATAAATACCTTAATATAAGACGTAAGTAAAATGTTGAAAATAAACCAACGGAAAGTCCACATGTTTTTGTATTTTTGTTGCGAGTCTTGTTTGGAATTTCAAATCCATATGGATTTGACCTGCTTGATTATATTCAATCATTCAAGTCTCTACATTGTAGATGTTTTTTCATGGGCAATATATTAGTTTGTAATTTGTAAATGATATTTACCATGTACTGTTTTTTTTGTATTGTAATTTACGGTAGTTCTAAAAGAGGGGATCTATGTGAAATTGATATATTTTCAATTTTGGAAACAGGTATGCGGATAAAAAATAGTTTATGAAATATATATTGAAACATCGTATTTTATTATTTATTTGCCTTTTATTTTAATGTATTTAATCGACTACTTCGTTCGCTGAAGGTTTCCACTATACCCCCGTTCGAGGCTTCGCCCCATCAAATCCGTAGGTGTCACCCCCAAACGACCTCCAGGGTTTTGCATAAATAGAGCCATGCAGATATCTACCAGGCATCGACAACTATGAGTCTCGTTGTTATTTACAAATCAAGCGCTTATTATATTATTTATTTATTTTATGCATTTTGGCGACGTTCAGGCCATGAGGCCTGTCCTTCCACCTAACCACTGGACTCCGAATTGGGGATTTGTAGAGATGTTGGATTGCCGGGAAACGCGAGGTACCGAACCGATATTTGTCGGTCGAGCAGGATTTGAACCCACGTTTTTCCGTTCAGCGGGATGGGGGAAGCGAAGACGCTACCATTAGTTAGTGGTTTTCTATTTCCAATGTTGTAAGGTGAATTTTATTACATTTTGAGGCTATTAAAAACCCTAAAATGATACCAAAATTTGAGGTACTCACCATTCTAATGTAGAGGATACATCCATGAAGGAAAAATGATCTAGTGATTCACGAAGTTCGATGGACGTGGGCCATCGCTGTGGGGGTGCAGTGGGAAAGTGGGAATCGAATGGGTATGAGTTTGGCAGGCAGCGTGAGAGCGAACGAAGCGGTGCTTGTTACTCGAGTGGAAGTGCCGGGACGAAAATAGGCGCGCCGCTTGACGGTCGCCGCTGCGTCGGTGCCGATTTGTCGATGGGAGAAGGGCGAGCGGACGAACGAGCGAGGGTGAGGGCGATGTCGAGCGTGAATGACTGTTGCGCAAACTACTTTATCATGGACGCCGGCGTCGTCACTGGTAGCAGCGGGCGTCGCGCCGGGCGCCGGAGACTGCCACACGAGTGGCACGGCGTGGAGCCAACCAGAGAGTATTCTTGAGTGCAGCCTCTAGATAGTGATGATGTGCAGGTTGAAACATTTTTTCTGTCGTTCTTCATGTTAGCATTTTCTTTATTGGGATGCCTACACACACACACAAAACAGAATTTATTTTCTCATAGTTGACCTCACGCAGCGTCGCAAGGGATTCGTATTGGTCGTTTCCCGACCTCTTCACACAATTTAACTCGGTGTGATCAATAGATATCTCCATAAAAGTTTACTCATTACTCCATAAATTCATAACCCTTTGGCATTGGTTTTTCTTCTCTTTTGTGTTTACAAATTGTAATGTAGTCTGTAAAAATTATATCTTAGCTGCATGTTACTATTCTTGTCGTTAAATGAATAATTAAATTTGAATATGTCAAATGCTACAGAGAGCAATTTAATAGTAATGAGTGGACAATATTACTTTGTTTTACGTTTTCTGTTGATATAAATTTCTCACTGACCACTACTACTGGCTGTAGTCGTCAGTTATTCGTAAGGGTATTATTTATTTTGTAATTATATAGATGGAAGAAATCATTATCATTATGTTTACACTCAATGAATTGCTATTTCTCTTTTACGGATGTTACGAAAAACGCATAAATTTCAGTTCGCAAGTGATGGATAAAAATTTAAATTAACATACTGGCATCACCAAGTTTAACAAAGATCAATCAAATGAGATATATTTGTGTATCGGACTAAGCAAACATTCGATCATACGAATATCTGAGAATAATAATGGCACAAAGAAGCATGTTATTATTATTATTACTATTATTTCTTTGCGTCGGGTCATACAATGAAATTTATATCCTATTATTTTGTGAATTACTGTAATAATTTTTGTATACACTCCACATCGATAATGGATTACAAAGGAAAAGCACTAACAAGAGATCTCATATGTTGTTGGCAGAGTAGATGGGGTGACAGTACAAAGGGGAGAACATTTAATTTATGTATACAGAATGTGCAACTTAGAGAAAGGAACAATGAATGATTCAAGCCAAGCTTAGTGTTCATATACTCTTTACCGAGACTTTCATAAATATCTCGTTAAAAAAGGAAAAATCAAGGATAGGTGTTTATGTAGAACCGGTGAAGAAATGTAAGACATAATTTATTGAATTATGTGCTTTGCGAAAATTAATGGGTAAAATTTTTACGAAAATACAAAAAATATGTCATATTAAATTAAACCGGTTGACGATGGCTAATACAAAGCAAATTTGATATTTTGAATATTTATATACAGAAGCTTTCCGAGATCTGCAATGTCTTTATACTGTGACAAGTATACTGTGAAACTCGTATCATTGCTACAAAAATAAATTAATAAGAAATCTGTATTATGACATATCCAGCAGATTTGCTAGATGATGTTCCTTTGATTAAATAATTTCATTTTATTTACAGTTATTTACAAAAATAAGTACGTCTAAGGTTTCTGAGTTATATAACTAGTTAAATTACTTTCTATGTCAAAATCAAAAAGTTTAATTCAGACATCGATTTCACGAAATTTCACGAACCATTGATCTTCGTGACACAATTCATTAATGACTTTCAAATCAACTTTCCTTAATCGTAGATTAAATCTCATTGCGAATGTGGTTATTAACTGCACCATAATTACTGTTTCAAAGTTATATTGTTTTGAAAGGTTTTGGTTTGTCAGCGAAATACGAATTGTTTCTGTTATCACGATTTAATAACAATTTAATGTGATTATTGGATTGTAGATTCATGCAAATCATATAAGCCATTACGTTTTCCCCTCCAACGCTCTTTCACGTTTCAGACGTTTTGTTGTGTGAAACGTCTGATTTTTTTCTCAAACTATGATATATAATACATCTGAGGTCGAAAGAATACCGGAAACTGGTGAAAATGTGTAGAATCTCTGTGTGCAGTTATGAAAATTATTCTTCTTCATTTATAAAATATAGAAATTAACCTATTTTCATATTTATTAATTAATTTTCCACGAAGAAAAAATGAAGGAAAACTAATGAAATCTTTATTTTGTAAACTGAGACCTTTGGCTAGTCGTCATTTTCATCTCCAATTTTTTTGTTCTCCATGTACAGTTGACCTTACTTTGGGACGGCCAAGCTGTCTATTGTGATATTATGGCAGTGGTCACCGAAACGCGGGTTCGTATCCTAAGTTACTGATCTCAATTTGGCCGGGAGCATCGCAAGATCACGTAAGTTAGATGTGGTGGTGCATCAAACGGTATTTGTCGATATTCACATCCACCTCGTATTGGATTTAAGAACTATATGAGGTCACTAATCCTTCAGTCTCATCATAATCGCATTACAACTTCACGAGTGTTACTGTGGTTTTGCTTTATTATCATTTAATACTTGTTTGCTGAATTAGAACTAATTGTGATTATCAAGAAAACAAAATTTTCTTACAATAACGTTTCATGACTCTGTTAAGTCATTTTTTATACTTAACAGCGTCGCTCGGGGCGGAAACTTATGGTGTCATACTCTTTCCGTATGTTTATTATTTATGTATTCTTTCTTTGTTTTATTCAATTCATTTTTTTTGTTTTTACAATGATTACCACGGTGTCACAATCACTAATCGCGGTATAATTAATTAGTTTCAATAAAATGGAATAACAATATTAGAAAAAAATATTTCCATTACGTCACATCCGGAAGGAATTCCAAATATCTCTCGCGATTGAAATAACTCAAATTTCAAACGTGTTTTCTTAGCGAATACATTTCTGGCTACGGCCCTGTTTAACACTCTCCTGAAATTTATCATGTATATGCGATTGATCACGTGAGATAGATGTATGAAAAGGCGGTGAGGCACGTGGGTAGTGGATGGTAGGATTCGCGTGCGATCCCCGGAGAGAACGAGTAATTAGGTCAAAGGGAATAAAGTAGAAATGAGATGAACCTCCTAGAGCAAACTTCAGATTCATAGAGATTCACATAGTCATAACACACGCGACTATTCCGGACGATGGTCTATTTGGCGAAGAATAATTAGGATCTTTACTTGAAAATTGTAGCCATTAGTCAATTTAGTTGAATAATACTCAGTTTATAATTAATTTAGAATTGCAATTTTATTTAAATCCCACGAGTTTGAGTTGTGAATTTGATGTGCCTCGATCTTAAATTATGGAGCTGTGTTCATTTATCACTTGCCATCTGGTCAAATTATCATTTTTCACTTCGATAATTTATACCATTTTACTATAGTGATGTAGAAGTATTAATTCATCTTTAAACTTGTCATGGTGTTCCTCTTTTCTTCCATATCAAACTTTCATTGATAGTGCTAAACCTCACATTGCCAATCATTTCAATTCTGCTTCTTCGATCACTATTAATTCATCAAATGTTTCATCCTATGGGAAATATACGAGAAACGTTTTTCATGGAGTATAAAAATAATTGTGTACTTTACCATTCGTTTTACTTAAGTCAGAATGAGAGGAGCGAATAAAACGTAAACTATATCTGAAGGCGCCGTGTTACGTATGATATAAAAGCTGCCTTTCACACAGGTTGTAGTTAAGTATCGTACGCTGGAGTCGACACCTCATAATCTTCGGTCTCCTAACGTCTGCTGTTAATTTAGTAAAAGTTTGCAACTGTGTTCTAGAAAAGATAAAAAAGAACAACTGTTGGCGCCATGGTGAGGCCTTCTGGGTTGCTCAAAATGTACTCAAATGAGGTTGAAATGAATTCGTCAATGTTTGAGAGGAAACGTTCTCAGACATTTTTTGTGCGTTCAAGTTTACAGTGGGGTGATAACTGTTTTCATACTGATTAATGCCACTATCCATTGACGTCAAGTTCGAGGATACTTCATTCAAGGTTTCCTGAACAGAAACGAAAGTCTTCAAACATTTTTGTGGAAACTGCATGTCACAGTGGATAAAGAATAAAAAATAATAAAAAGAAACGATGAGTGAAAATAATGAACCTTAACTCTTTTTCCCTTGTCTAGTAGGGGTCGGAGATGAAGGATGGTATGATGCCTCTTTTTGTCAGGCAGGGGAAATTACAGGGGTGCAGGATGCCCTTCCCGACGCACCTTCCCAAGGCGCATGATGAATGAATGACATGAGGGTGAATGATAATGAGTGAATGTTATGGTGGAATGATAGGCAGGGGAAACGGGAGAACCCCGAGTAAACCTGCCGCGAACACCGCTCTGTCCACCACCTCGGATTCTACTAGGATCGGACCGAGTTTGAACCGTGTTTGAAGGCGAGCGCGTTAGGCAGTACGCCACGAGTCGCCCAAAGAGAAACAATGAGTATATAATGATAACATTCTGCATACAAGCCTAATTTCACGTAATATGAGTTACAGGAGGAATTACTGCAACTGATGTGGAAATTTAAAAGAGCAAGAAAGTGACAGAATCAGAAAAGGATGAGCAAACTAATATTTTTGAGTAAAGAAGAAAAATTGATGGGGATTTGTGAAGTCTCAGTTCCTTTTGTGAATGATACGTATTTCAATGTTGCGACAATACGTTGAAAAAGTAGGGTGAGAAGAAGGAGTTACTGCCTGTATAGAAATCACTTTAGGGTAATGGATGAAAACTAATGAAGAAACAACTTCTCATAAACATCATAGATATAGTAGTACTATGTTGACCTAGAATCATACTTAGTTTGCAACATTACGTACAAATCACTGAGTTATATTATTATAGAGAAGGAAAAATATACCAAGGATAAAATTTCCTCATGTGATACTTGAAATTTTGTTGTGATTAGCATTGAATATTAAGGATGAAAACTCGTGCTTGAATAACAAATACGCATTTTAGGTTTACGAGTATGAAACAATTTTGACGAAAGTAAAATGTTTTATAATGCGTACTAACAGTTTTATGTAAAGTAATTCGCTTTTTACAGTACCCTAATTAAAATTTTGTCGAACATAATTTTAAATAACTCGATGAATTATATTTTCACATATGCATAGACAATTGTGAAAACATTTGAAATAAATCCAACGAAAAACTGGAATTGATAATAAACATAAATCTAAATTTCACATTAGAATGATGTATGGTGAGATTACAATCATTGGAAATATATAATTGGAGACATCTCTACCCCGTACGAGCACATCCCATTTCCATCAATTTTCATTAGCTGCGTGTAGGCCTCTACGCGGGCGGACGGTCGTCGTAGATGATGGGGGGGGGGTAGGGAGAGAAAGACACATGACGTAAGCTCACGAGGCAGAGAGGCGCCGGCGCGTCGCTCGATGGGGGTGAGACCCGGGCGCCTGGAGTCTGTCCCGTCCAAGATATCGCGATAAAACAATGGCTATTATTCACGAGGCCAGCCTCGCTCGTAATTGCCGGTTATCAGACTCGCGCGCGTCAAGAGATCAAGGAGCTGAGACTAAGTCCCGTCGGGGACGGAATGAGGCGGTGCATCTCACTCACCGAATCCTTTCGGAAGTTTTCCCGATTTGGCATTCGAATCTACGAAATGTTGTTCCATGATTATACTTAGAGGCCGTTACTGTTCCCTGAATACCTGTACGCTTAGATATATGGATTGAGATTTCTTTACTTCAATGTTAAAAAGCAGTAAAAATTATCATAATTCAAGGTTCCCTATTCCATTATGAAAACTGGGAATGCAATACAGAACTCGGGACTACTCAACAACTTTGTGTGCACATAATTTATTTATTTGTTGTTGTTTTTTCTGAAATTAAAAAAAATCATCTTACAGTGTTGAAGATAACTGATTTAAATTTACTGTCCTGGTTTCTTAACTGTTATGAAATCATCGTTGAAAAACTTGTACTTCAATATCCCTCTGTATGATAAATCTGAAGTGTTTCACAATAGTTCCCAATACATTTTCTTTAATGGATTTGCAATTTTCATGTTTATTTTAACTGTATGAATGTATGCCATTTACACGGTATGTTTTGCTATCTAGTGAACACATTCGTTTCTACGCATCTTAATTACTGTTTCTTTTACTTTCAAACGGTCAGTTTTTGCAGAATCAGTGCCATCATTTCTTGCCGCAATCACATGTAATCTTTTACTTTCGTGAGTTGATCTGTTTCATTTGAATGTTACTTCTACATTGTTAGTAGATTTATTTCATTTGAATGATTTCGACAACGTTAAGTTGTTAACAGTATTCAAACTAGAAAATTTAAAACAGCAAATTATTGATACTTCGCATAACTTGTCATAAAATTCAAATTAAATTTGTGTATTATTTAGTTTGGCAATATGGGACTTAGATGAAATGGTAAAATATTTACTATTAATTGAAAAAAATAGTTAGGAAATTATTATAGAAATATATTATTTTGACAACCGTGAATTACGTGGCTACCTCCTCCAACAACAATTTTCGTATGAATATTTTGCCTGGCGAGTTTTGATGTGTATTATTCAACCAATGTGAAACATTCCTAGATTGTATTAGATACTATTGTTTAATGACATGAACTCAGATACCGTTTTTTGGGGTATCTCACCCTCTCTTTTCCTTTCTTGCCCTCCACTTCTCGGCAAGTTCCCTAAACTTCCACGTACCTCCACCAGAACGCATTCGCTCGGTCCGTGGGTTCAGTTCGTTATTCAAGGACCAAGAATGCTTTCCTCTAGATTGGGTCAGAGTAAATTTCCCGTCCCATATTCCATCTCCTTTCAAGACCGAAAGCAGACCGCTCACCAACACGCATCATTATTGTACCGATGTACGTGATTTTTCGTCGTCCGTAACAATATCAGAATTCGTTTTTCTTTTAGAATCTTCAGTTCACTTTGATTATATCCATCTATTTTTAAATCAAATAAGGAAAAACAGGTCAAGTAAATTTTCTATAAATATCTTCTTTGATCTTTTTTGAAGCGAATCTCTTTTCTCGTCGCACTCTCTGATAAATCAAAATAAATATATGAGAAGATCAAAATCTCAATTTGAAACAAAATCGTGATGTGCGTATTATTATTTCTCTGTATTCACTTATCAAGAACCATCGTAGTAATAAATCTTGTACCGTGTAATCATTAACCAAACACCCGTAAATCAAAGTAAATATATGGACGGAGATGCCTCATGTCGGTTCGGTAGTAAAAAGAATAAAAATAACTAACTTCAAGGAGTCGAGGGTATTGCGGAATCATTTACATCACACGTAAGTGTAATCATGAATATCATACATTGTATTATTTTGAATTTTAATCTTGACAAATATGCAATGATACTGATCATTGAATCATCTGATATACTTATTAATCATTCTATAATTATTGACATTTCTGTATATTTTTTTCTCTCGTTAGCTAATACAGGAAGTTTTACTTCGTAATTTGAATTAAACTGGGAAAATGTTCGAAATCTATTACGTCTTGTTTTAGATGGATACTTGGTAATACTCGTATAGCTGAACTTGAAAGTAGCAGCTTGTTGCGTTGGTAGAATAGTCCGTTCGTGACCTATGTTCTCAATAAATGTAGCAGTGGGCGTTTACGTTCTAAATCCCGGACGCATACGTCAAAAGTCAAATACGTTAAAGGTTGCACATGGTTATGCTACCTTGAAGTATACAGCAGTCGCAACACTGATTCAGTCAAGTGTCGTTTGATATGGAAAATTCTTGAAAGTTTGAATGACAATTCGTCACTATTTCATTCAATAATTTTACTTACAAAAAACAATATTAATAAAATTCTATAGTTAAAATTCGAAATATTAAGTCACTCGAAATATTTATTCATACACTTCCCACAAAAAGTATTTCGTGAGTATAGTATTGCCTGGGAATACCGATAACAATATATACTAAACATTTGAAGATAATAATTTTAAATTTAGTTCCTACTTTCCGGTAGTAGCGACATTACAAGTTTCGAAGGAACTATTTAATATTTATGTCTTACATTGTAAAATCAAGTAAATAAAGATTTTTTTTTACAAACTATTGAAGATTTATGTTTCATCAAGTAAAACGGTCTAGACATTCTTCAAGTTGCATTCATCTTTCATGTCTCTACGCCGCGGCGTGAATAGCAAATGATATCATGTTTGTTTCTTACTCCGTAGCATAAACTTTTGAGGTTCAATTAAGCTGTATGCCAGTTTACTGTGTATTGGACCACGGCCAAAATGAAGTTACAAAACTCAGATTTAACTGGATTTAATTCCTCTTTTTGCAATGGTGACTCTGATCTTCGTCATACACTCAAATGTTAACTACTTGGATGGAGAAATTATGAGAATATTTTGTCTCTAAAATATGCGTCTTACCTGGGAGGTCATGTTTTTTGCACATGTCACAAGATTTCAATGCTTTCTGTGTTCCATACTCTAATATCAGTTACATTTCTGGAATTAATCTACTTACGTTTACTAAAAAACTGAGTCGTTTTTTCAATAAAAATGGATATTAAAAGCCAAACTACTACAAGAAAACAACAAAAAATCGACCGTCTATTAGTGTTTATTTTATATTAGTTTTTAACATCTCAGATTGAAACGTTGTGTATTGTGAAGAATAAACACAATTCTACTGCTGAGGTCGATTTATTGAATCATTATCAGGAAGATGTAATAGTAGACTATACGTAACTTTCTAAAAGTTATGAAACTGCATGAGCCTGTGATATATACACAGAAATCAAAGACTTATTAATTAAAAAAATACACTTCATTTTCGAATTCTTTTCAAAAAAATTGAAAAATACGTCTCAACAATGCATATTAGGTAACCTATAAAATAGGTTTGCATGGATAAATAATTTACGCCTCATAGGAATTACATATTCTCTTACAATCAATTAAATGTTTTCTACATTTCTTAGACAAGTTATCAATATATGATTTTAGTGTACAGCGTTCCTACCTGAATTTTGGACGAAAAAAACATGTTGATAAGTTCTCTAATCAGGTTTCAACATATTTAACGCATTACGATAATAAATGTAGACAGAAAAAAATCAACATTTTAACACTCTGTTTTACTCTTAACTGGATGCTAGTAAAAGTTATTAATAATTATTGTTTATAATAATTTGTAGAATCATTACTTAATTCCTGTTAATATTTAATATGCCACTAATTTCGAACCAGTACTCTTCTAGAAGTTTTGTTGCTTTGCTGTGTGCTTTATAGACTTGTCAATAACGTCCTTCATACTCAACTACCAATAAATAAATTCATTGTTAGTATATTTTTATCGAGTTCAAAGTTCATTGATAAATTAATCTTATCCTTCCGTGTTTATTCTCTCAAGTACGCTCCCTTCGTAATAGTACTGAGAATTCTGAAACCTAATTAAAAGGAGATGTGCGTTTAATTGTTGTGTTATTATCGATTTATCCCCTTTACTGGATGTAAATCAGCTAATGAAAGCGGTTGGATATCATAATGAAAGTGCTTCTTTGTCTCTTAGTAACGATGGACATTTATGACTAGTTGTCTACCTTCGACTGGTACGAACGAGTACATGAAATTATTTTTTTGAGAAATGAAGTTACACTTCATCACCTTTACGCCACAAACAAGAATTGTAATAAATAAAAATAAACTCTCGTGCGTACAATAATTTGCGTTTCATGTGAGGAATAATTGACTTTGCTTCCCAAAACGCTTTATTCAGTGTTTTCCTCCAGGAAAAGATATTTAAATGGAGTTTTATTTCATCTTATTTGTAGGAGTGCAAATATGCCCATTAAACATGTGAATTGTAGCACATGTTTGAACTAAAATAATTTTTCCCATATATATATATATATACACATATGTGTCACTGACACAAAAATTCGTCATTTCGTGGTATGTATGTATCTTGACCTATTTTAATTCGAATGTCACGTAATCTGTAGTTTTTTAATTTTATTTCTGTTTTAAATAAATTATAAATGCATCTGCATATTAAGTGCTAAAATTGAAAAATCTCCATTGAATTACACACTGTTCAATGCTTGTGTAAAGTCAGTATTTCTGTATGGCACCCAAATAATTAACATTATATTATAATTCTTCGTGAATTGTTGCTTAAAATCATATCAAGAAACAACTGTGGGATGTGGCTGGTCATATAAATATTAAAAGAGAAATTAGGAAGCGAGAATTAGGACGGTTAGACCACTCACTACATAAAGATGACAGAGGAAAGGAATCCACAAGGAAGAAGAAAAAAAACCCACTACGATGGAATCCACAAGGGTAACGAGGAAGAGGAAGGTCCCGGACTATATGGAGAAGAACTGTGTTACAAGAAATTAAGGGATGCAATTGGAGTGAATTGCAAACCATTGCCAAGGAAAAGACAAAGTATAAAGACTTAGAGACAACCTATGTTCATAAACAGGTATAATGGATTTTATTATTATATAATAAAAGATTATACAACAACAATAGTGATAATAAGTTTTTTAGTAATAAACATTATAAAATCTATGTAAAATTAATGTTCGTTTGTTCTTTATGCGCTCCTATAATTTTCATCCGATTGGAATCAAACTTAGGCAAGTTGTTGTGCACAAACCCGCAAAGGTTTCTGACAAACTTTTAACTATTCTACAAGGTGTCGTTTCAGTAAATGAATGTATTTAATATAGTTTAATTGAACCTATTAAATTCTGCGTGTCTATTTTTGTTGGTTTGCTTCGTGGTATTTAATTTTTGAAATGAATAAAAGTGAAAATTAAATATCACAGTAGAAGAGAAATATAACTAAGATTTGAATTCAGAATATTATATAAGAACCTTGGGTAACGCCGGGCAAAATGAGCTAAATAAATCCAGATCGGATGACAGGTGTTTTAATGCCAGTTAGTTCAACAATGGTTGTTTCAAGTTTCTTTCCAAACCACGGGCAACACCAGGTAGTTCTGCTAGTATTATATGATAATAACTACAACTCATTATTCCTATTTGGGAATATTGATTGCCTACAAGTCTTATTATTATTATATTATTATTATTATTAAATTACTTACAGAAATATAGAAAATAATATATTTTGCAATAAAAATTGGTATTTACAATAACAATTATTTTTCAAATCTCTATCATGCATGTATGTATCCGAACATATCGTTTCGAAGACTTAAAAAATGTTTTAATAACTCACAATGCATTTTGGATAATGTGGTATAGTGGAGCTGATCCAGACTTGGATGACGTCGATTGGGTTCGAGAGTGTGGGAGGATGCTATGACGACGGCGCGCCTTGTTGTGAACGCTGTGTCTTAGTTCGCACTGACTGCCGCGTGCCCCGCGCTCACTCTCTCCACGTGCCTCTGTCACCCACGCTGTCTTTTTGCCCCGCCGCTGTCAGAAACATCTGCCTCTACGTCTGCGTTGCCAGTCTTAACACCTTGAGTGCAGTTGTGGAATATACAAACTCCATTTTCACATCTCTTCAAATACACTCTCCAGTCGCGAGTCTTGGAAAGTTAATGTCCATGTTAACTCCTCGTGAGTTATCTGTAATTATTTTATTACGGTAAAGAAATTTTATTTTGGATTATCTCAATTATTGGATTTTGGTGAGATTTGGCTACATATTCTGAAAATATTTGATTATAAAATCTTTATGAATATTATTTGTTTGCTTTTACTACACGGTAAGATTGAGTTGATGATATTTGTGCTGTGATTTGTGAGCCCTATTTTCATCAATAGGGACAATGCTACATTCAATACTATTCTACTTGAATGTAACCGCTAATGTATTATTTTTCTGTGTATCAGACATTTCGTGTCACCACTATATTAATTAATCATATATTCTGTTATTTTCTTCTTTTTGTTCTTCTTATTCTCGTTCTCCCTTTGCTAAGTTCAGTGATATAGTCTATCTCGTCACTAATGTCGCGAATGTTGTATTTTACTTACACCATTATTTTCCTTTCGACTTGGTTTATTTACTTTCTCCGAGAAAATTGAAACCACAAAGATATTACTGAATGTCTCTTCGCCGCCAGTTTCATCCTCCTTCTATCCTGAAACATTGTTTGCTCCTTTGGTATCTTGAAAGTTCCCTCTATTCTAGCTTCCATATTCCAAAACACCTCTTTCGAGTTGAGTCGTCAACTTTGACGAACTTAGCAAAATCACTCTTACAAAAACAAAAATCAGATACGTGGTAATTAACTAAATACCAGGTGATGGTGAGGTGTGGATAGAGTTTTCGATAATTATTCAGTAAATAATTCTGATAAGGATATAATTTGTTTTCCTACATGATAATGAGCTATTCATTAGATGGAATAAATTGTGACGAGAAATATAAATTGTTTCGTTTAAGTTACGTTTAGAAGCCAATGTTAAAAAAATTCACTGTTTTTCTTTTCTTTTTTGTTTTTGGGTGGGGGGGGGGTCGTAAATGAAATACCAGAATTAACTTTGTCCTTTTATTTACAAATAATTTATTACAAAATTGTTAAGTATCAATTAACTGCAATCAATTTGTATTTTTTTCTAATATTGGTGAGGTGAGGATAGGTGATGTTCGTCCACTCGCTTCTCGTCCTTAACTCGCTCTCCCTCCAGCTGACGCCAACACCTCCACTTCGCTGCATTACTTGGCGCCGCGCCCTCCAGGAGCGTCCGTTCTAAATGGTAATGCGTATTGAATTGATTGCCTCCGCAACCATTTCGTGCAGGAACTCGCTTCTTTCTCGTGATTTACACCTCTTCTCCAATTTGAATACGCTATGAGAATAACCTTCCACGTGTATAAGTTACAAACGAGTGTTGTTCCGACGAGTCATTTTGTTTGCTCTGCGGTTATTAATTGTTAACTCTTTTTATGTTAATAGTTTGTAGAGTGGTTGCTAGGGTTGCGATGAAGCGAATTATTTCTTTAATATAAATTACCGAGTTTCATATGGAATATTTGTTCCTTGTCTCGACGGAAGGGAGTTGAAATGAATCGTGACCCATGTTATTGAAAAGTTAATTCCTATATTTTCGTTATGAAAAAAAAAGTTAGTTTAAGGAATGTGAGGTTATAATATTTACATGTGTAGTAGATCCTTAATTTTCGTTTCGATTATCTACGGAACGGATTATTAGCCTTGACATTTAATATATCCTCACATACAAAATTCAACTCTTTAATATTTTTGCATTGTGAAGCTTTAGTACGGTCGTATCCTGAAGTATCTTCAAAATATATGGTGTTTAAACATAGTACAATTCAGGGTCCCATTGTAAAATTGAAATACTATCACGATGATGCAATAATGCTTTTTTCACTTGTTACATTTTCTTGAAATCAGTTGCATATTTGTTTCCTGGTAAATTTATCATTATATTAATTACACATTGCATGTTTAGAAAAATTTTGGTCGTGCTCTGACTTAGCGTTTGTTTTGCGTGCATGATTAGTAATTAGATGAGGGCAAACGTTATAGGGATGAGTTCCTATTAAATAAAGCTCAAAGCTATTATATCAATTTCATGGGATTTTAATAATTCGATAAGGAATGTAGAATATTTTAAAGAAATCAGAATATTACAGTGATGTATTGGCCAAATGTATTAAGGGTACTCTTCACCATGGGTCCGAAAGTGTTTACTTCAAAACTAATTATTAATGAATTATTAATGTGTGAAAATGAAACAAAAATAAGTATTGGAGTTTAGGAATGATGTACTTGAAGAAAAAAGAGTATGAAAAACTGGTTTATTATGCATCAAAAATAATAATAGACAGTGTTTGGTACAATAATCTATTATTCGTATTGCGTTGTAAAAAGTCTCATAATAATAAGAGATTTGGATCATTTTGCGCTTAATTTTCCATACCTTAAGACACGCGCCACACTGAAGTTCAAGACACGCTTACAAATAAAATTCTGTATCTGACACTGATCTCTGGTGTTACTTATCTACCTTAAACTATTTTATTTTGTAATCTCAATGATTGGATGCTCTGCACTGAGTGAAAAAATCCAAATGCTGAACCTTAAGTAAGAAAATATACGCAGCAGGAAACAGGTTGACTCACAACGTGGGCTTGGATAGCAGGACTTTCTCACTGTAGAATAAAAATGTTCGATGTGGCACTTCCATATGGTATTGTGTTGAACCTGAAGATCTGAAGAATTTGGTTTCCATTACTATTTATTGAAAGTTTAATTTTTTATTAACAGAGTAAAGTAGGAATCAGTGAGGGAAGGCTATTTTTTCAACTCGAAAATGAGGAATATGCATTTTTTGTTGAAAACAACATTTACGTCTAGTTCATTCAATACTTTTTACCTTACTAGTTTTGTTTATTTCATTTCTTCATATTTCTCTACGTATATGCAATGTAGTAAATATAAAAGATTAAAAATTCATTCTGTTTACAGAAAGACGGAAAATTCAGACGTATTTTAACATTTCATTATTCAATGGGGAAATATAAAAATTATATTTATAACGTTGCACAAGGCTTGTTTTGGACTTGTGAAATTATATGTACGATGAGAAAAAATAATGACCTTCCACAAAGGGGGTTGAGGACTATTTCCGTGTTCGTCGTTGCGCGAGAAGTTGATCGTGCTGTTTTTCATCGAACAAAGTTATTGTTAGATACGTAAATGTCACGGTCCCAAAGCCAGAAAAAATCCTCTGAAATACTCACCTTCATCTCTCCGTGGTGTATTTGAAAATAATTAAGCCACGCGAGAGAAAACAGACAAAAATGGTAGTGTTGTTTTATTCCCTCAGATTTGTTTGTTTGCTACTTTTATTCACGTTAAGTAGATTGTATTTTTAGGATTTGAAACAAGATGAGATGCAAGAAACATTTTTGGTGGATTCCGTTTTGACAATAAAAATGGTCAGTAAGTGAAGATCATTTCAAAAATAATGATTTTTATGTACAGTTAAAAAGTCTATTTTACACTTGTGTGGTTAAAGAAAATATCAGATAAGGCGACTTAGATATCTTTGTTTGCTACTCACTATTTTAACTGCCGTCACAGGAGTTAATTTACCTTGTTCTTTGACCTTTGTTTAGGAATGTGCTGAATATTGGGTTTCTCAATTTACAGTGACAAATGCGAATTCCAATGAACATTATTTCTTGGTACAAAATGTGTGTTCTCCATTTTTATTGTTCATAATTGAAAGTAAATTATTAGACATTAAAATTCAAGAGGGAAGATAGGATTTTATTTGAACAACTCACATTTTCGGAGAATTTAAACAATCTGTTTAAGATGTAAACAGGCATTTTCGCTATACGTATTCTTCTTGGAAACATTAAATTGAATACTTTAAGAGTACGAGAATAGGACCCCCCAGGGAACTTAGATATAGTAAGTACGTGTTTGGTGAACACGGGGCCCCGAGCTGAGTGTGGCATTTCTTCCACTTACTTGTGCGATGCTCCTTCCTTTCTCTATCCTGACCTTCCTTGGTCACCTCTTGTTCTTTTCGATTCCGACGCTAGGGTATCTTTTATTTTCCTCTTTCTTTCTTTTTTTTGTAATGATGTGTGTAATATTTTGAGATGTGTTGATATTTGAGTTTTGAGTTGTAAATCAGGAGGGTTTTTAGTGGGTATGGTTGAGTCATTCGGCGAGTCCCACACGCTGGGAGAGTCATGTTGACTCTCCCTAGTACGTAACTGCATTTTCCCTACCTGTACAGAATTTTAGGGTTCTAATGACCTAGATGTCGACGAGCCGTAAAGACTCCACAAAAAAAATACAGAATGGGAAATTTAAAAAATAAGCTAGACATTCTTGGGGGTTTAATTTGCAAGAGAATTGTTTTACCGCAAACGTGTACTTATATTAATTCTGTGCTGAGATAATTTCATGAAAGAATGACAGAATGAAGTGTTTATCTACGTTTTCATTTATAGGTTTAAACAATCGTGAATTGATTACGCGGTGACAGAGTAAGTCGAGATAATAATTTCTCTGTTCTTTTTAGATTTTCTCTGTTATTACAACTTGCTTTAAAATATGTCAATACAAAATCTGTCAAAACTCCTGGAGTATGGTTTGGTTCAGGAGTTATGTGATCGGAAAAATAATATAATAATGTTTTGTGATAGTTAAATTCAAACTTAGCCTTTTACTGATTTTATCGTCATAATTTGAAATCTGAATGTTTTATGAAAATGAGCATGAATGAAGCAGAAGTACTTGATGATAAAATGATACAAAAATACATTCTTAATGTCGTACAATTCATTTTATTATATGGCATGATTGTAGAGTGTAAAAGAAAATAGTAAACTGAAAACACATGTACTCGTATTATGAACTGAGAAAGACCTAAGAGCTTTGGATTCCATCATCTTGTATTATACCTTGGTAAGCCATGAAACAGTGTTTCTTACAAAGCCGCCGTGGAAAATTTGCTCGAACCCTAAGTAGGAAGAAGAGGCCAAACCGTTCGATGGAATAACTATGAACAATAGAACATTATGAAGTCGTGATGGGGCGCACAGTTCGTCTGATAGCACTCTTTTAACGTGAATCGAGCGTCCGCAAAAATGATTTCGCGAGCAAATATTTTCGTCTTGAGGAAAGTTAGATCATGAGCTTTGAAGGTCACTGGAAGTTACTTTCGTGAGTGGGAGAAACAAGCATTTACATCCGGCAAACGAAAAACGAATGAAACTTATGAACATCTATGTTTTTGTTTCACGTTTCCTACAGATAAACGTAGTGGGGTGGTCTAAAACTTCCTTATTCGTATTGTCATAAATATTGACTTTTTCGAAAAGAACCATCTCTAGAATTATGTTCGTTGCTCTCTCGGAGCACAATGAATTATGAGTAATTTGCGACTCTCATATTTAGTTATATATTCAATTATTTATCGAACATTTACAGACATGTATCAATTGTAATGCATTTTATTGACAAATATTCACATAAACATTCGTGCCATTATGACGAGTTTAGAATACAATTAACGTAGCAACAAGATCTACATTCCAAAGGTAGATCTCATTTTTCTGAAAAGCTTTCTTACAACATACTTAGCCTTGTGATATTTAACGTTATAATAATACACATCTTTTGAAATATACGTCTGTATATGGTCGATAAACAATTGAATATCTTTGTGTTTTGCGGAACAAAAGCTGAAGGTCTATTTTTGTGCTGCTTTCTTTCATCACCTTACTTACAGAAAGGACCAATATAAAACATCGGAAATCTAAATTACGGTAAATAGTTAAAAAGAAACAACCCATTTGAAACATGTTTGTTTCTTTAGTTTTTGAATAAAACAATTGGTTTTAGAGATAATTGGTTTTTGATTTGAGTTTCAAGAGCAAATTTTATTAATTTTTTTTAGCTCATCTTTATGTACACGATGCTGTGGTGGGTTAATAGCTCTCCATTGATTTAAGTTGTTCCATCAAGGGAGAATACGAGTATATAACTAAATTTTGCAGTGGTGGAGCTCTTGTGTAGAATAGCTCATCACTTGCTATTAGATGCGGCGGTCTGGGATTCATCCTATAACTTTAAATGCAAAATGGTGAGTTTTAAGGTTATATTTGCTTCACTTAAATAGACTGGAGATTCTGGGTTAAATAAATAGTAAGTTGTATCAGTATGTGTCAGTATGTTTATTCTTCGCTCTTTTCAATCTTGTACAAACTACACAATCATGATAGGGCTTACATCGAATACATTGGTATGACCTATTGTTCGAAAAGGAGCGCCGCTTCCATGACCGAAGCAGGTTGGGAACGCCTCTCCCACGCTGTCTAGCACTTGTAGGCAGAGATGTAGTGGAGCAGGAGCCCATGACAGCATCTCTGTCAACATGCCTAGGTTGTGGGTGCGGCGCTCGCTTCCCAACAGCAGACCATTCAAATGTGCGTAATTTATATGCGACCCTTCTTGATTATTTAGTCTGTACAAGTTTGTAAAACCGAAGAAGAAACATATTGTTATGATTTTTCGATCCAAATGATCAAATGTATCTAAATTAGTGCTAACACAACTTTAACATTCATTATTGTGCATCTAAAATAATTGGAAAACTCTCGAACCGCTACTTCTAAGGGTTGGCTTTCCTATATTTCCAGCTCCGACCAAATTTGGCAGTATTGTACAACCCTCTTTGTCGGAGGAAGCTTCACTGAAAGGCAGCCGATGCGATGTTGTTGAATGATATTCAATGATTATACATTAAATTCTGAACATTTTTGAATTCCATGCATGGAAAAGATCAGATAAGTTGGTTTCATATTTTCATGTATAACGTTTCACATTTACTTCGAAAATAATCATTAAACGGTTACATAAGGGAATGTTTTGTGGAATGGTAACGCTGCGTGGGCTGCAGCAGATCTCTGGTGTAGTGAGACATGATATCATTGCATGCACTTACTGTGAGGGCAGACACTCTACAGCAGTATGCGGGCGGGTAGGCGTCCGACCGGGTGACCTTTCCTCTGTCCCACCAGGCCCACATTCTTGGTTGTGAGTGTTGAGAGTCGCGAACGTTCACCTCTAACGAGGTAATAATTTTTGAACGTATTTCTCCATTATGTGACTTAAAAGAGCAAACGTAAATTTCAAGAGTAATATCTATATGATCAATTTGGCGCTGTCCAACTGGCGGCCCGCGGGTATGCGAACATTTTTTTCTGTCCCACAAGNGTACATTTAAATAAAATTTTTCATCAAACGTTGAGGGGCACAACTCAATGTTCTAAATCTATGTTGTCAGAATTAATATTTGATGTGGCGTATCCGGCTAGAGAAAATAAATTGTTTTCGGAATTATCCCGTCTATACATAAAACATGAAATATTCTATTATAATACTAAATGTTGAACATTATTATTTAAAGAAAGAAATATATTTTTTATTTTTTACAATTTGAAATAATATAAATTTGTTGATGAAAATCAAAATATCGCTTTACAAATAAATAAATAAATAAATATGTATTTCATTAGGTTTATTCGTCGGGCAACATTTAGCCAAACTCCACTTCGTGTTGTCGACCCTATCGGTCGAAAGTGTATAGAAAATGAACCAAGGGTTAAAATAAGTTGGACAGAACTGCTATAGATCATGACTAATTACAAGTGTTTCCTTGGCCAAAATAAACTAGTTGGACTAACTCATTCTTTCAAATAGGACGCAAAATAAACTGAGGCAGATCGTTTGTGTGTGTGTGTCTAAGTGTAGAATACTCAGATCATCGGGGGATCCGGGGTAGGGAGTTTTGGACAGTATGTGTAAAATGGCGCAATTTTAAGTCAATCTATTATTCTGTAAGAACATATTTCTACAGGTGTTCTTGGACCCAACCTAACAGACCCCCCTAAGTTTCGAAGCTCACCACACTGCGGCTGACAAAAAAATATGCTTAAAATTACATAAAGTAAAATCTACACATTTCTTTCGTATGAACCGTTACAATTTTTTTGGATGAGCCGTAATAATTTCAAATCGGGATAGAAAGAGGGTATTGAGAAAGGAAGCAAAAGGATTCGTCGCCATAAAGACAACTCAAACTCTTCTTTTCAAATTAACTCCATCTCAACAGCATCTCCTTCCAGAGACACGACATTAACAAGACACGGCGCCGTCAGGTAACTTTCGCTAGGCGTCAAAAAACTTGGATCCATCTCGCAGGATGTGCAGCGGACTTATACATTTCGGAGCTAAATCTGAACACGTGCGAGGCCCTTCGCCGCTGCTGCCAGCTAACTCAGCGGGCGGTCGCTCACGTGAACATCATTAGGCGGCTGCGTTCGTATTACACGGCTCGTGACTGCTGAGCGGACAGCGTACAGAAGTGGAGACGCCCGACCGAGCCTTGCAATGGAAACACCGTAGATGACACTATCTGATGGCTATAGGAATGTGTCAACTACGGCTGTGAATGCTATCTTGTACGTATTACCAATAGATAATTCAAGACTTACGACCTTTAACGAACGAGCAGTATATATTTCGTGATTAAAAACTCACTATTGAGATACATACTGTTCGTCCGCTAATTGTCGTAAGCCTTGAATTATTTATTTAATTTGATTATATAATGGAAGTTAATTGTAGAAGAATATTACCAATAGATTTACAAAGGTATTCATGCGAAATACATTGAGGAAACCTGGAACATTCTTAATGGGAACGGAAGGGATAACGAATCAAACAAGTGGATGGAAAAGGGAAATAATAAAGAAGGTGAGAGAGCCATGATAAATCAGCTGGGAGGAATCTGATAAAGGACATAATGTTTATTGCTTCGTAATGTCTAGTGAATTTAGCTTATAGACGAAGAAAATAGTTTGAGCGAAACAGCAATATAATATATATCTACCAGGAAACGGTAATTTTAATAAACACCTGAATAAATTTAAGAGACATGTCACGAAATGTGTATCTTAAAGCTTGGGGAATGCAAGGAAATGATGGTAATATTTATAATAGAACCCGCCTCTCGTCATTGTGGCTTCTTTTTCAATGGAATCACAACGCTAACTTGGGTGGCAATGAAGATGAAGAAACGACCGACCAACAGAATAACATAGGTCAGTAATTAGGACAACGTGGCTCGGAGACTTAACGTTGGTTTATTAACAACGTATTTTTAGAGTGAATAATAAGCTATTGTTTACTTAATTTTATTATTTAATTATATTAACATACATTAAATTACTTAATTCCTAAATTAAATTGATTTAACTTTTTTTAAATCGACAATGAATTGGCCCACATAGCGGGTGAGCGAGTCCGAACCTGGCGACAGCAAACATGTCGGCATTTAGAGAATATAACTACTTGATTTGAATTTTTTATGTTTTTAAGCTACTTTCTTATAGCATCAGTAGCAAGACTAGTCTTTGGACAATTTTATTGAGTATATAAAAACTCGCGCAATAACACACTGACGTTTGTAGAAAAACATTTTAATTAGTGACAACCCTCCGAGAAACGTATGGAGAACGTCAGAAAAGTATGTTCTGTTACCACCACACAAACCATATCCGTGTACTCAATTTTCGGTGATATAAAAAATATTTTACTGACCTGTATCTTCATGGTTTAAATTCGAGACTACTACTCCTTTTCTCGTAATGGATAAAAATCTGAACTATTGTGTGACTGAACATGAAAAAAATATTAATTAAAAATATAAAATGAGAAACTTAAAGTAAAGATGATGAATGTAGATGATTTCTTTTTCGTGTGTAAGATATACATCATGGCTTATGAATGTGGAAACAATGAGTGAGGATTAAATCCTGTAGTGACCCTATTTCTTGAGTAAATCCCTATTTAAAATTTTCGATCCCGACGCCATTAGGGCTAGGGTATCTTTCATTTTCCTACCTCG